>CM045572.1:4841177-5017378 GCA_024721245.1 Mitragyna speciosa
ATATTTAATTCCTCATCTTTAGTGGACGACTATTCTAAATACAATTTTTTATTTTCGTTTTCCTTGGAGAAGTCGTACGACTATTCTAAATACAATTTTTTATTTTCTTTTTACTTTGAAAAGTCATAGAGTGTTGTAGGCTCAATAGTAACATTTTATGGAATAAAAACCAAGTAATTAACAAGAGTTCTATTGACTAGTAATTAGGGATTTGTAAATCACCTTGATTCCCGGAGGCTGCAAATTTCAAATCAAATCCTCCATCCAATTTTTTTGGTGCTAAATTGTATTTAACATAAAATTACGTCGTATAACTAAATAGAACGACACAATTATATAGTTTCAAATTGATATTGCGTAATTTTATATAAAATATCATTGGATACAAAACGAGTTAGACAAGGGATTTGGTCTTTGAAAACTCTTACTTTTTTAAATTCTTATTATAGGTTTACCTAAGCTAGAAACAGTTCATGACCTCCTGGCCACCCCATAATTACCCAAACCACTGTCCAATGACAAAAATACAAATAAGAAGGTTATTAAAGATAGAGATACTATCAGCCTTTTCTTCAGGGCTTGTTCAAGAATCATCTCGAAACATGTTTCCTTATCTATTTCATCTACTAATTTGTCTTTTATTTATATTATGTTAATATGCTTTTGTTTTTATTTTATTATATGGAAACTTCCATAATATTGTAGAGCATTATAGGACTATGAAAAAGGAATTCACAATTTGCATCAAATTCAAATGAATGCTCACGAATGATGCAATATTTGTTATTTGCTCAAGTTAAAGATATCATTGAATTTGAAGTATACTACTTTTCTTCACACAATTTCTTTACCTTATTTGTAAAAACTGGTTACATGTTTTATTCTAGGATTCATAGTTGTTTCTATTCCATTATCGACCAAGTAACTAAATAGCGAAATAATATTCATCTACTGCCAGATTATATATGTTCAACTATTTTATCTCACACGAGCAAAAGTACGTTTTTTAAGGTTACCTTACACTTAAATTTAAATTTGAGTTGACTATTAAAACCATTTCCCAAAAGAAAATGTACCCAATTTAAAGAAAATTATCACCATAATCTTTACCAGCATAATCTTTCTTACACATACAAAAAACCAATAAGCAGACTTTAATTTCTTTTTTTTTTTTAAACCCAATGTCAAAGATAAATAAAATGTGAAAAAAAAATCCAAAAAAAAAGAAAAAGAAAAAGAAAAGGGAGCCATGGAGGGTTTGAATTAGTAGTAATTGTCTGCCATGTGGAAGCCGATAGAAGACAAGTACCACCCAGAAACTACACAATTTAAATTGTAAATACATAAAGCCACTTGCCTAACCCACTCCATTAGGGGTGAATGTTTAAGGCTCTTCCAACTGACAGGCTAATAATGGTTCAAATACCATTCAATTCAAAATTTTCTCAAAATCAAATTGGTTTTTGACTCTTTCAGATCCAATTTACCAAAGAAAAGTCTGACTTGGTTTCTTGTAAATTTTCCAAAAATTAGTAGGTTCCCACCAATTCTTCTTAATTTAGTTAATAATTACTTAAATTTTCATTTTTTAGAAATTCCCATTTAAGCATAACTTTTGTTAATTTTGAGTTCATACAAATAAGAAATTTTTAATTGTGAAATTATTGCTTGGTAACCATTTTAATTTTGAGATCATTGGTTGACTCTCAATTTTTTTATTTTTATGATAAGAGTTTTGTTCTTGACAGATTATGATTTTTGTAAAAATTAATTTTAAAATAATTTAAAATCAGTTATTTTTAATTTTATATTAAAATTTTAAAAAATAAAATAAGAAAAATACAATTTATAACATTACAGAACACATTTTTCAAAAGTATAAACAAAAAACGTATTTAGAAATACAAAACAACACGTACAAACCCAAATACACGTATAATTATATACATACAAATATAAACACACAACACAGCGCCCCTAGATCCATGCCTAGATATACACATGATCTACCGCTCTCTTTCTCTCTCTCCATAAAATCACCCCATATCCTTCATTTTCTTTCTCTAAATCCCTCTCCTTTTCTCTCTCCTCACCGACAGATCTCCACCAGCTCCTCCTCCTCCTCCTCCTAGGGTTTCTTCAATGTATATATAAATCAATGTATATGCATTGAAAAACAGGGGCTTGTAAAGAATTTTTGATAATTATGAGGAATTTTCTATGATTTTTATTGGTCTTGGTAGGGGCAAGGAGGAAAAGGAATTGAACGGCGTCGTTTTTGGCGGTAGGTTTAGAAAAGTAGGATTTGTGGACGGAGAAGCGAAGGAGTGCATGAAGGAATTGGATAGAATCGTTGAATTGAATAATAATTCGAAGCGGGCTAGGTGGGATTTGTCGTTTTTGATTCGTAGCCGTGGCCGTTGGGGCAAATGTGGGTGAAGTATTTGACGAATTCGCATGCTTTTTGATCGAAAACGTTGAAAAGTTTCGAGTTTCCTGAGGATTTTGGATATTGGGGGTCAAAATGCAGCCTGATCATAGGAAAAAAGTGAGATTTTTAATCTTGAAATTTGCAATAATTGTTGATTTAAAAAGGGCTCCTTTTTTGTTTTCCTTCTGGATTTTGATGTGAATTTATTTGGGGATATGGTGATGAGGGGATTTTAGGAGAGCTGGGTGGTTTACTATTCTTGTGGAATAATAAATGCTTTCTTTTCTTATCTTAAGAATCTTGAATGAGATCTTTATGAATTATTGTTTTCATTTCTTTCACTAAATGAAAGAACCTGATTCTGTTGCATAAAGATGGTATTTTTTTTCTTTAATTTTTATCATTCTTTTTGTTAATTCATTTGATTTTATCTCTGTGATTCTTTTTATTTGCTAGAGTTGAGCAAAAGAACATTTCTTTGAGATTAAAGATTGTGTTGGTATCGGCAATGAATATAGTGGTAATAGTACTAAAATCTTTGCAGCGTATTTGCCAAATCTGTTGTGCATCAATCAGAGGGATCATATAAATGCAAAATCACTCCCCAAGAAAGGTTTCTGGGGAAAGTGAATGTTTTAATTCTTTCTTATTTGCTTATTTATAGAGTAGGATTCGGTTGTTAATCTGAGATGTTGTCAATGTCCTGTCACGCCATAATATGTTGGGATTTTAAGAGAATTGTATGGCATTAAATTGTCAAAATAGATAGAAATAGAACATATTGGGTTGTGGATTAGTTGCAGGCAATAAGTATCTGTTTGTTTGGTAGTTAAATGGTTGTCATGTGCTGAAGATTGCTTGTTTCCATATCTTCCATTTGCACTAATTTGACTTTGTTTTATTCCACAGAGCTCAACAGAGATGGATTTCTTCTCCGAATATGGTGATGCAAACAGATATAAAATTCAGGAGGTGATTGGAAAGGGAAGCTATGGTGTTGTTTGCTCTGCAATCGACACTCATACAGGTGAAAAAGTGGCGATCAAGAAAATACATGACATATTTGAACACATATCTGATGCTGCTCCGAATTCTCCGCGAGATAAAGCTTCTTCAGACTTCTACGTCATCCTGACATTGTTGAAATTAAGCACTATTATGCTTCCGCCTTCGAGGAGAGAGTTTAAAGATATTTATGTTGTATTTGAGCTCATGGAGTCGGATCTCCACCAGGTTATTAAGGCTAACTGATGATCTGACTCGGAGAACACTTATCAGTTTTTTCTTTATCAGTTGCTTCGTGCCTTGAAGTATATTCACACAGGTCACTGTTCACTTTCTGCCTTTGCCAACTTCATCTTTTCTTCTGTTCAGCTAGATAAAAAATTTAAGTTGATTTGCCAAGTAACATTGCCGTTGTCAAATGGATTTTTGTGGTTCCTTTTTCGGATGACTTTCTGCTTCTAATTGCACATTCACTTTTACATTGATACCTTTGAACATACTGAACTATCATTGTATTATATATGTTATATTTTTTGTTATTATTTGGCTTATTTCTAACAGCCTTTTCATGTGTAATGGGATGGAACGGTCAGTTGTTCTTTATTTCGTGTTTAAACATCTGACATTTATTCACTTGACTGCAGCTAATGTTTATCATCGAGATTTGAAGCCCAAAAATATCCTGGCTAATGCAAATTGTAAACTCAAAATTTGTGATTTCGGGTTGGCCAGAGTTGCATTCAGCGACACGCCTACAACAGTATTTTGGACGGTATACATAAGGAGAACTTATCTTTTTACATTGTTTTATTACAGTTTTCTAATGCTGCTTTTTTTTGTTTGATTACTGTAACTTATATTCTGCAAATTACAGGATTATGTTGCAACAAGGTGGTATAGAGCTCCAGAGTTATGTGGATCATTTTTCTCTAAGGTATGATTTTGCATTGCCTTTTGCTGGCAATTTGAATCAACATAAAGAAACTGAATTTCGTCGAGTGTGTGCCACCTTGCCAGGTTTAAGCAACTGAAAGGAGCTGAAGTTTCAGTATTCACCCATTTAAACATTTTGATGTTTGCTTATGCACTGAAATAAAGATATAGTTAGTCTTTCTTTTTCTAAAGATATGCATTTAAAGATTGAGACTAAGGGTGTAAACATACCGAACTAAGCCGAGCCCGAATACTACCGAACTAGAGCTCAAGCTTGTTAACATTACTGCTGCTCGAGATCGAGCTTGAGCTCGATCGAGTTTGTAATTCGAAGCTCAAGTTTGATCGAGTTTGTAATTCGAAGCTCGAGCTCGGCTCGTTAATCTTAGGGAGAGCTCGAGCTCGACTCGAGATCGCTCGTGAAAACACAGTCAAGCTCAAACTCGAGCTCGAGTTTGAGCTCGAACTCAAAATTCATATATAATGAGTATGGGTAAATTGTTAATTTTATATTTAATACATATATTTCGAGCTGCTCGAACTCACCTTTTACTGCTTGAATTTGAGCTCGTTTAGTATACGAGCTACTCGAGCTTGACTCGAGCTCGAGTCGAATAGTAGGCTCGCGAGCTACTCGATTCGGTAACACCCCTAATTGAGACTGTTGGAACATATTCAATGGGGGCTATAAGGGGTTTAATTGAGTCAAAACTCATTTGAGGACTAGAGGAGGTTCAAGTCTACCTACTGTTATTTTCACAAAGAAATAAATGTTGGTTAGACCTATGTGCCACCAGGATCCTTCTTACATCAGAAGCTTCCTTTGATATGTACCTTTGAACCCTATTACGTATAGTTTAAGCATTTCCTCCTTACTCTATTTTCTTCTCTATGTTGGGTGTAGATTGTGGCATACATTAGTTTATGCTTGTCTCCTGATATATGAGATGATTCTCTTTGAATCAGTAAAGTAATGGGCTTGTTTTAGTTGATCACACCTTGCTTTTTACTTTAGTTTTCTTTTCTTTGCAATCTGTTCTATCAAAAATTTTCTTTTTCCAGAATTTTTTTTTTGTAGGAATTTTTTTTATAAAGTTTTTTTTTTGGAAGATGATTTCTAATCATGTTTTAGTTTCCTGGGGAACAACTCTCCTTCACTTAAACATGGTAGGAAATTAGCCATGACACTTGTCAATAAATTAACAAAGTGAATTAATGATTTAAGAGATTGAAAGCAGACATGGTTCTCAAGACACCCATTTGAAGAATCCTTTCAAGTTTACCATTGCCTGATTTTGATTAGATATTTTTTGACAATATTTTATCGGTTTTGATGAGTAGATAATTACAAATGTTATAGCACTTGATTTTATGACCATCAATGAACTTTCCCATGGAAGATATGGATAAAGTATATGCTATTCTTTTTGTTTTCAGCAGTTATTCTGGCTGTAGGAGTTTTTGTTCCAGAATTTAAAAACTGTGCTAATGAAAGTTAACATTATACCATGGATTTTTGCAAAAATTGTAAACTTGTGGAAGGTTTGGTTGATTGTTCATGATGGGAAGCAACTTTAGGGTATTTGTAGAATGCTTATCGAGTTGAGCCGGCTAGATCGTTGCTGCTAGAACTTTAGAGGCCAAGTATTGAGCATATACAGACTGCTTAGGATAAAATCTGGCATATGATTTGCATTTCACCGCCTACATTTTTAAATTACAAGAGAAGCTACAATAATTTTGTTAAACTTCTGATGAAGTTGCTTGGATTGTGGATTAAATTTCAGAATTTTATTATGATTTTTGTGATTTTTGCCAACAAAATTCTCTTTGAAGTGGGCATAGCATACCTCAAATGCATGTCCAAACTCTTTCTGGTAGCTTTATTCACTACAGTAAATTGTGATATGTACAAAAATAGAAGCTGATATATCGTTTTTCATCTTTGGTGTTTTACTTTGGGTTGCAGTATACTCCTGCAATTGATATATGGAGTATAGGCTGCATTTTCGCAGAGGTTTTGACCGGGAAACCACTGTTCCCTGGGAAAAATGTTGTCCACCAGCTGGATTTGATGACAGATCTTCTTGGGACCCCTTCCATGGATACCATTTCTCGAGTATGCTTCTGCTCTTTTCCTTGTTGGAACACATGCATTCATCAAGATGTGCTTCTTTTAATGTTTGGCAATCACATATTTATGAATTTAAGGATTAATTGTGGGTTTGGTTCAGGTTCGAAATGAAAAAGCTAGGAGATACCTCACAAGCATGCGGAAGAAACAGCCTGTGCCTTTTGCACAGAAGTTTCCAAATGCAGATCCTTTAGCTCTACGACTGTTGGAAAGGCTGCTTGCTTTTGATCCAAAGGACCGGCCTACAGCTGAAGAGGTTTGTCATATGACATTGTGTGCCTATGCCTCTATTTTTCATATGGAAATTAAAGACTTGTATGTCTTAATTTTTGATTTTATTCCACGAAATTCTATTCTTTATGTTGCTCGAATTTCTTCAAAAGAAAGTTGTGGTACCGTTTATAGAACTTTTCTTTCTGCAATGATTTGTCCATCCATTCTTTGATGGTTTTCGCATCTCAATTGTGCAAACTGCTTGGTGAGAAAAAGACAATCATGTATCCTAACCATTTTCATGTTGTGAATAGGCATTAGCTGATCCTTATTTCAAGGGTCTTGCGAAAGTTGAAAGAGAACCATGTTGTCAGCCTATTTCGAAGTTGGAGTTCGAATTTGAGAGGCGAAGGGTTACAAAGGAGGACGTACGTGAATTAATATTCCGCGAAATACTAGAGTACCATCCTCAGCTGTTGCAAGATTACATGAATGGAATAGAAAGGACTAATTTTCTCTATCCTAGGTCATAACAGTTTCTCTGCAACTTCTCTTATTAGTGTGCATTGCATCCCTATCAACTTGTCTACTTTGTTGTCACTGATCTTTGTTTTGTTTGCTCTCTGCAGTGCGGTCGATCAATTTAGAAAGCAGTTTGCACATCTAGAAGAAAATGATGGTAAAAATGGTCCAGTGATCCCCTTCGAAAGAAAGCATGTCTCTCTTCCTAGGTAACTTTGGATCTTTTGTATTTGCTTCTTCTCCTTGTTATTCTTGATGTGTTCGCTAGCTTAACTTGTAATCTGATGTTCTTGGCCTATGGGACTGGGATGGTTTTCAACCATATTCTCCAAGTCACCCTTTCCATTTGCTTAGAGAAAATGTTGATGTAGTGTTTGTTGGGCATCATCTCCTGGTCAGCATTAGAATGATGAGTTTTGATTGGTAAAAACCTGTTTAAAGTATAGAGTAGTTTCCTCCTTGGAAACCGCTGGAGGAAATTTGTTCTTGGTGAATGGTTAAAATGTGTAAATTTTTAATCCTGAATTTCCAATGCATCGAATTTATTCCCCCCCCCCCCCCCCCCCCCCCAAATCCCACGCAAAAAAAACCAAAAAAAAAAAAAAAAAAACAAACAAAAAAAGAAAAAGAAAAAAAAAACCCACCACCATATAACAGTTTGCTGAATATTTAGCGATGGTCTAATAGTTGGATTTTGTATTGAAGTGAACATAAACCAAGAGTTTGACTTTGCATCTCAGTCTGTCTGATAAAGATGAAACACAAAAGAATATCATTTGCTAGGCATTTTTATTGGGAAAGGATAGTTTTTTTTTATTAAGTTCTTAAAAAGCTTAACGAAATGTGAAATACAATCCTTGGGAAAATGTTTGATTTGCTATTGTAACTGCTGCAAGCGACACTCATGGTTTGATACTCTCAAAAGTTTCACTCCTTTTGTGAAATTGTTTATAGCTGTGCTTTCTTGTTTGGGTCATTATTACAATGAGAAAAGCTTTATCAGCTTCTGGTTTTTCAGATCTGGTGACCTTGGGCCATATCACTCGGCTGTGCACAGTGCTGGTGATGATGTATTATACATTTTTTCTTTAATTGCAGGTCGACAATTGTACATTCAAATGCAGTCCCTCCAAAAGAACAGTCAAGAGTTTCTATCTTAAAAGATAGGCAGAATGGGGAAGAGCCATGCTGTAGAAATCCCAGAGACTCTGATGGGCTTCCTGGTGGTTTACCCAGAACCCTGCAGGCACAGCAGAGGATCCCTCAAGGTGAATTTTTCATGTCTATCTTCTTGGTTTTTTGTTGATTTTTCATCATCTATTAGCTAATTATGGTTAATGGGAGCTTATTGTTGTCCATCGACAGCTAGTGTAACTCCCACCAATAAAAGAAATCTATTTTCTGGTCCGATACTTGTTTGTTGACTAAACAATAGAATTTCTGATGTCCAGCCAAACCAGGGAAGGTGGTGGGGCCTGTTTTACAGTATGAGAGTGGAAACGTCAATAAAGAAGCTTATGATCCTAGAATAGTTGTCAGAAACCCTGTCCTTCAATCGCAACCTCAGGTCATCCCTTCAGCTTATGGTTACCATGGTAATGGCACACTCAAACAGGAAAAATCTGTAATGGAGAATGAGAGGAACTCGTCTTCACAAGCAAGACAAATGCCTCAATGTGGCATGGCTGCAAAAGTAGCCCCTGATATATCCATCAATATTGATGGCAACCCGTTTTACATGACATGTGCTGCAGGGACAAATGTAGACCAAGTTGATGACAGGATCACAATCGACACAAACATGTTGCAGGCAAAAGCTCAATTTAGAGGAATTGGAGTTGCGGCAGCTGCAAGTGCCGCAGCAAGTAGGAAAGTAGGAACTGTTCAGTATGGCATGTCTAGGATATATTAGTGAAATGCTTCGAGATGGGATGGTGAGTTGGTAATAGTGATGTATACCGGGGAAGTTGGTCCTCTTTTGGGAGGATTGCTATGGAGTATTCAGAACAGGTGGCGCGGTGTGTACATATTGCGAATTTCGTGTTTGTCCTCTTAAAATATCCAACTTCCTTTGCTGTCAGTATCACTAATGTGTTTTTTGCCTGATATAAATGTATATTAGTGGAACAATAAAACAAATCTTCAGTGTCAGGTCTCTCTCTCTCTCTCTCTCTCTCTCTCTAAAGTGACAGTCTGGTGTATGGCGGTATGGTAGCATGTTTTCAGTTGTTCAGTCTTGGGGGCCTGGATTGAGAAATTGGTCCTCAGTTTCTTGTTATTCAAATAGTTTGTGGGCGCACAGGGGGTGGAGAAGTACGGATACGTCTCAACAGTCTGGGCGGAGGATGTACTATGTATTATTGAGACATCAATCTGAATTAGTCGGATGCAATTTTGCAAGTTGCATTGGTTGGGTGAGAGTAGGTGCAAGTTGCAATTTTGAAGTGGATGCTAGGGGATTTCACACGGATGGGAAGTGTGAGCAGGGGTATATTGCATTTGTTGTGTTTTTCGCATCAATAGTTCAGATGTAGATGACAACTGCTCCTGTAGTGTCTAGGAGTACTACCTGTTTCTGAAGTAGATCTATGAAAAATTACCCTTTAACTAAACCCATATTATAGTCAAATTCTGAGGTTCGTTTTTTTGCGATGATGGAGAAACATGGGTTAGATTTTCACCTTCTGTGGTCCCCTTAATCTTCTATCCTCGCTTGAAAGAAAGACAAACGAATGAAAAAAATGATAGAATTAACTCGAAGGAGCATTGCCTCGTTTAATGACAGAAGCACTGGGCTGATGTCAAAAGAAGGTAATGTGTCCAGGTTTTAAGGCCACCATGAATTGTTCTTCTCACTGTAGCAACGTAAACGTACAAAATACAGAAAAACAAACAGGAAGGAGTTTTTTATTCTTTTAGGTAACTTGAAGAGGTTAACAAACCGTAAAGAAATAGCCACAACATTTGCACGTGTGGTTGTTCGACAGATTCCCTAGACTTTCAAAAGGTGAATACTTGACGATCTTCCATTTGTATGTGTAGTATGTGTTCTTTCTCTTTTGTAGCAAGAATTTCAACAAAGTTATCCAAATATCAGTAATCCATCTTCTAAGAGAGTGGATATAGTAATCTAAATGATTTCGTGCATGTGCTTTCCTCCTTGTTTCTGTTTGCTTGGAGTAAATATTTCTCGAGCCACCGTAGTAGTTGACACGGCATGAAAAGTAAAAAGTAACGCACTACAGAGGACTGAATGAACAAAAATGGTGCCATTCGATTTAGCATAGCAACTTCTCAATTCTTTGGCATTTTTAAAGCTGAAACTTTCTAATATTATTTGGTCAGACTCACGAAGAAGTACAAAATTGAAGAAGAAACTGGCGAAAAAACATGGATTCCTAGAGGATAACTACAAGAGTTTGCAAATAAACAAATTGTCGAATTTTTTTTCCTTCTTGTTATATTGTTTGGGGAGCCAAAAGCGGTCATATCTGCCAACCAAGTACCAATCAACCAAGCCAAGAGCCATCCATGCAAACAATATCTGACTAACCAGCCACTAAACATTTGTCCCCATGCCCCTATGTATCTTCTTGTCGTTGTATTTATGTACTATTGCACATAATTTTATAACAATAAGGATGCATCTATTTTTCTCCCTTTCTTCTTGTCAAATCATAATTCAATACAATTCAATACATCGCCATACAAATTACATACAGGCTGCAACTTTCCACTCCCATAGCGCATTGCATCCCTGCTTTGTCCCGGAAATGCCCCACATTGTTGATTTTTTTGCAGACTTTTGAGTATTCGGGGATATGCATGCATCCCTTCTGATTATTACCACGACCAGAGGATACATGCATGCATCTTATCAAATCGAACATGTGGACTTCTGCTATAGGTCAATGGTGTGGTACATTTTCTAAAATTAGCTTGACAAGCATTAGGAGAGGAATATCTGTTGATTAATCATTCATTCACATATGTTTTATTGAAAAGAATAATTCGAGTTCAGCTTAGTTGATAGGACAATCAATTGAGCACTATGTGACATTCGGTTTTGACTTTCTCAAGTCTCAACCATCTTAAAACCCCTTGTCCCTTCTCCTACACTAATCTCAGTCCAAGTGACAAACCATGTGGAATGGAATCAAATAAGATTTACTGACAAAAAACTGTAAATTACTACAAGTACCGTACTAATGAGGCCTGTGTTTTAATGTGCCTTATAACCAGACTTCGAAAAGTAAAACCATAGAGAGAAAAGGAAGGAGCCCTAGCGGGGAAGCTCGACTGGCACCACTTCAGGATAGTTACCCTAGGTGTTCAGGTTCAAATCCCTATTGTTGCATCTCTTGGGCATCGGTGGAGCTTGCTTTGCCCGAGTACTGTAGAATAATTGGTTTAGGATCAGATACTACAATGTTGACAAAAAAAAAAAAAAAAAAAGAAAAGAAAGAAAAGGAAAAAAAAAATACATTGCTTGATTTCTAGTAGAATAATGTTTCAATAGAAAGTTAAGATTGAACCTTGATGACAGAAATAGGGAAAAAATGATGAATAATTTGATAAAAAATCGACTTTAAATAATGAAGCATTTACCCTATAAACTGTGTTAGCAGTGACCTATCTTTTTATAAAGATATTTTGGTTGGGGGACTAAAAAAATTAAGATTTGGTTATGGTACAAAGTTAAGTCAGTTTTGTACCATACAAAGGATTAATGATTGAATAAGAATAAGAAGAGCGGACCGATATAAATTATTAATTTAATCTATAAATAATCAGACTATATGAGTTGTTAAAATTATATTTGTTCTTTAGAAATTTGTATTGTGTACAGTAAGAGTGTCCAAAAAACCTTATCTATTATTACGTACAGGTACCATTTTACTGTATCTTGCATTTGCAATGGAACAGAATTTGAGAATAGGGCCATAGGTTGATGGATGAAAAGACTAATCCTGTGCCTGGACGGCTAGCAAGAAGACTTGGTCAATGCCCTCAATTTAAGCCTTCCAATCAATCCACTGGAGAAATAATGACCGAATCAGCATGGTGGACGGGATTTCCTTAAATCAAGCTGATGATCCATATCTCCCCTTCAAACGTTTCTAACTCCAGATTACATAATACACTCTTGGTTTTTTTTTTTTTTTTGTGGAATTAAATTAAGCCCTCAGGTTTTTCTTTTTCTTTTTTTACGAGGTACAAGTTTCGAAGTCACGTTATAGAAACTGTCCATAGTTATTACCATGTCCAAAAACTTTATTTACGAATATAATTTTGAATAAAATAAAAATACAATGGTTCAGTGATTCTTTGTTGTTCAAATTCTTAGTGAAAATGAAAAATCATGATTATCTTTCAAATCAATCTTTCGAGAGAAGTTGAGATGTACAAAGAAATAAGACATAATGTTGGTTAGAAAAACATGAGATATTCTCCAATATCAGCTTTAAATTAAGAGAATTAACGCCAATTATTTCAAGTAAGAAATTCAAAAAGGAATTGTCATCGAGTGTTGTAAATGACATTTCTTTTGGTCTTACAAATTCAAAAGCTTGTAGAAGAAAAAGATGTTTTCAATGCCATTGTGGCTTGGACGGTATCTATCATCAAGATATTGGCAGTGGATCCAAGAAAATTTGTACTTCCAATGTACAAGTAGCAAATTAATAAATCCTAGAAAGATGTAGTACTACTATCACTATAGATCTTATTTAATATTATTATTGTTACCAAAAGTCTAAATCCAAAATATTATGTTGTGTGTGGCAGCAACACAAGATTTGGCAGCTCTGATCACATAGAGTCCCAAATGGCCTACACTCAAAAACCCACGAAAATCTCTCAGAGTTTTTTTTTTTTTTTTTTTTTACTACACCTCTCACAATCTCTTAACCCACATTACACAAAATTTTTTTACATAAATCTGATTTAGAGTTCAACATGAAAATTTTGTAGTTTATAAAAAATACACATAAGTATTTTTATATAATTTTTTTATATTAATATATATCCCTATTACATTAATAGTAATATAATTTTTTTTTAAATTACAAATTTCACGAGTAAAACCGTAAATCAGTATCTTCCCACATTACACACAGTAAACACAATCCCAGTGACCTCAAAACAGCCGACTGCTGTTCCCTTCTTGGAAACACCACCTCCAATAACCACCAAGTGACCACCACCAACAACCACCCACCCCAGACCAATGGGGTCCACAACCCCATATCAGAAAGAATTCAAGAAAGGGTGTTTGTGGGGCTCAAAGGTGGGATGTGGGGTCCAGATGGGAAAGTGAAACGTGGCCTCTACATACATGTCTGATCATAGAATATAGGAGAGCGAGATAGGACGGAGGGATAGGAGGACGAGGGGTGCACATGGGCTGTGGTAGGTTCAAGAAATTCATGTGATCACATGTGCTTTTTCCGTTTGTTTTTTGACTCGTGGGCCCTTGTTACACCTGCGATCCTCTATCCAGTTTTCCCTCTACCCTCCACAGCCGATCCTGTTCCCCCCTTCTTCCCCACCTTCACCAAGGCGACTGACAACACTCCCCCATTGCAGTATTTAACATTTCAAAAGCGTTCATGTGACTAGATTAATAAGAATGGTTATTTTTTACATTTGAATATGCTAAACAAAATGATTATGGGTTCTATTGTAAAATTAATTACATTTGAAAGAACTCGATTTGAATTTCCAAGTCCTTTATAAAGTTATAATGTTGAAATGGGTGTGATCAGTCAAATTTGTCGCATAATTTTAAATTTAATTATTTAAAACCTGTTTAATAATTTATCATTAACTCTTTTACGCTCAAAGATTCCAGAATGATTTTAAGCAAGCTTCAATAACTAGTTCAATGAGTCGAAGTTTGAAACTAGTTTACTATAAATTTGCTTGTTTTTAGATATTTGATAAGCCAAAAAAGAACTCAAACTAGGAGTAATTCCATTTTTCTGAAAAAAAAAATGATTGAATTTGCCTAAATTTGATTTAGAAAGCAAGGTCTGTCTTATATTCGTGTAGTGACATCCCACCAGAGAGCGTGATGCCATTACTTGTCCAAAACACCATAATCAGGGGTCTTAGGAAGCCAAATCCCAAAATTGGTAGGGCCAGCTTCGTTGGGAAAAGTATACAATACACCACGTGCATTGTCACGTGGTGTACTAGAACCAATAATTTATCGCCATGTGGCAATGGTGGGTCATATCTTGTATTATTTGGCGATGTGTGATTGGTTCTAGTGCACCACATGACACGCCACGTGACGCGCGTGGTGCACGCAATACTCACTCGCTTCGTTGGCTTTGACATTTCCAGAACTCAAACAATAATTTAACACCACACCAAGCCTCAAAACCTCAACTTTCCACCACCTTCCTTCTTCCTTCATCCCACAACCTTCTTTTTCTTCCTCCATCTCCCCAATTTCCCATGACACTTTAGCCTTCTCTCTCATCCCAACAACCCCATCTCTCCTTCTTTGCCATCCATGGATAGTAGCAGTAGCAGTAGTAGTCCTGAAGAGCCAAGAAACTCAGCCACATTATCAAGAAAAGAAAGAAAAACCACCCTAACAAGCTCTGATGCTAATATGGACAATGCAGGTCAAGAATCTTTGGCTGTCATCCGCCGCGCGAAGCGCCAGGAGAGGCATAGTAGAAGAAGAAGAACATCATCAAAGAGAAGTAATGATGCTAAGAAGACACCATCAATCAAGGAGGACATGACAAGTAGTAATCCTACTGAAGAAGATGAGAAAGTGGAAGTGGAGAAAAAGATTTTGGCATTGCAGAAAATTGTGCCAGGTGGTGAATCATTAGGGGTTGATAAGCTATTTGAGGAAACTGCTGGTTATATAATGGAATTGCAATATCAAGTCAAAGCCTTGAAGTTTCTTGCTACCTTTGTTGAAGGTTCCAACAAGGAAAAGAGAAAATTTGGAGGCTGATTTTATGAAGTAATGTGATTTTCATTGTCTTTTTTTAATGTGGTGGGAAGAAATTTGTTAGAAAAATTCTTTTGATTTTTCTTTTTGTGTTTTGATGCCCTTTTTTAGTTGGGGTATGGTGGGGAATTAAAGGGGCTCTCTATCTTCTTTTATTTATTTTTCTTTCTCTAATTTTAAGTGTTCAACCTTTGGATACCTTAATTTCCTTGTAGAGGGATAGAGGGGAAAAAAGTTTTAGTATTCATGGTGATAGAGTAATAGTAGAAGTAACAGATTTGTAACTTTCCAGCCCTGATGTTGTAGTAGGAATTTTATTTTTATTGATATATGCTCAAATCTCAACTCCTGATTTCATGCTTATATTTGACTATTAAATTCAAGGATTAACTTGCTGGTAAAGTATCAAAATTGAAAAGTTCTCCTCTTTTTGGAAGATTTTTAGACCAATCTTGATGAGGATTAGGAACGAATTATTTGTTAGTATTTGCAATTATAGAACCTTGATTAATTATCTCAAATTGATTTGGTTGAAAAGTTTGTAAGTTAAACCCTTGTTTTCATCTTATGAATTGTAGTTCTAAACGCTCGTATCATTCGAAAATTGAACCAAGTTTAGTGTAGATACTATAAATACTTACAATTTTACGTAGTAATTCTTTACCTGTCATGAGATTGAAAGCAATAACCAAATTTCAAAAGATAGAACGAAAATAATTTCAAATCTAGAGTTGATAATAAATAATGAAAAAGAGATGTGCTGATGACAGGTTTGTGGCAGAGAAATTGTATGGGAAATCATGTTCAAATTGTTGAAAAAAAAAAATGATGTGGTGACTTGGGAATGATGAATTCCTCTGGTGATGTAGTAATTGATTTCAGAAAAAAAGGACAAATAACCTGAAAATCTTAATTGTCATCGTGGTACCAATTGTACGGAAAGCATCCATGTGGCTAAGATAAAGAAATGATGCAATGCTTTTTAGACCATTTTCTATCAATTCTTTTGCTCAGTAAATTCATCAATATTCATTTAGAAAATTCTTACATATATTAGTTTATTGACTCACCTGTGAATCTTGTGGTTTGAAAAAGTGGTATATAAACATGTATCACTGTACTTATATAGATCTCTTTTAAATCACAAAAAAAAAAAAACATGTAAGACTCTGAATTCTATTCATCTAAGAATTTTCTCATTTCTTACATATAGTACGGGCCATCTTGAGAATGGGATTTCTTGAAATCATGGTAAGTCAGTTGTGTTTATTTTACCATGGAATGAATGGTTAAAATGAAATCTCCAACTAAAAAATATTTTGATTATCACTTTTCCCCCCTAGTAGTAACAAAGAAAATTTATTGCAATCAAATTATTGACCACTTTATGAAATGCAAGCAGCTGTCTTCAAAGTGTATTTGATTGACCCTTTGCTATTCAACATTGGAAAAAAAGGTTCTACTTGTCACATTGGACATTATGATCTTTGGTAAACAAAGGCAGAAGAAAAGAAAAGGTTGGTAGCAAGATCAGTAAGATGAGTAAACGATTAAACTACTTGGGGAAATCGGATTTGGGATTTTGGGACCCGCTCTTGTCTAATATCAACCTTTTAAGTTTATAAAGGTTAATAATGCTTGTCTTAATTATAAAGGAAAAAAAATGAAAATGCCCCCCAAAATACTATTTAATAAACTGATTTTTAGCATTTGACCTTTAACATTGGGCTAAGACATCTGGCTAGAAGGGAAATCATCTTACTTCGAAATCCTGTAACAAAATAAATGAGAAAATTAAAAAAAAAAAATACATGGCCCCAAAAAAATCTCCAAATAATCACTATAGCATTGTAGATCGAAGGAGTTTATAACTTAGGAAAATTACATAATCTCAATACCATATGGTAACATAACAAAAAGTATATAAAAATATGTTTGCTCCATATTTTTCTGTCCCTCTAATGTTGCTAACTCAAATTTTCTATTGTGACGAGGACTATAGAATCTTCAAAAATTAATGAAGTTCAGAATAAAGGCCCAATATCATACAGGTCTGTCCTTTTTGTTTTGACTTTAAAGGGCCCAAACCAGGACGCTCTCACCGAAGCCCATTTTGTAGCCCAGTCAGTGAGGTCCACCCAATGAGGAACCGCCTCTTGCCGGATGACCATTCGTCGTGATCGCACAGGAATATTACCTGGTCCGCTAGCAGACTCCCGCTGCAGTCCCTCCACATCCGAAATTCCAAAACGGGGTCCCATACCTTTAATCACGTGGACGATGATCAGATCATCTCGAAATCAATCTTACACCGTCCGTTTCAATCATCAAAAAGTTGACGATCATCAATACTGCTCATCACGCAGACACCTAAACACCAAAAAGGCCTTTTTGCTTCTTTTTCTTGTGGATTGGCCAACACAGAAAAATCACTCTCTATCCTCCTGAAGAAACCCTAATCTCCCAAAATTTTTTGTACTAATCTGACAAAGAAATAAACAAAAATCTGTTCCAACAACCTCTACACACACACTCCAGGTGAAATTCCTCCCCATTTTTGAATATTTTCTCTTCATTTTCCTTTTTTTTTAAATTTTTTCTTGAAAACTCTGATCTTAATATTTGAAATTTTTATGTCATTTTGAATTATCAGAGTTTTAATTCTTGTTGCTGAGTAATTTTTATATTTGTTTCGCATTCTTAGTTATTTTGTTGAATCATTTTTGTTTGTTCATTGTATTTTGTAATGATTATTATTATTATTTGTTTGCTTAATTTTTGATAGGTAAAAGGATGGCAGAGGATGGGAAGATGATGAACGGAGAATTTTCGGATGATCGGACGATGGATATTGCCGGAGATGAAATCTCCAGTTACGAGTCGAAAGTAGCGGAACTATCAGAGATGATTGAGGTATTGGAGAGAGAAAAGCAGCAGGTGCTTAGTGAGAATAAGACTGTTAATGATAAGGTTGAGAAAATGATGGAATCAGTGGAGGATTTGAGCTCTGAGAATGAGGAATTGAAGGCGGAGGTTGAGAAATTGGGATCAGAGAATCGGGCTTTGCAGAATGTGGCTGCTAGGGCTGCTGAGCTGGAAGGCGAGGTTTCGCGGCTGCAGCATGATTTGATATCTGCTATGAGTGATTTGCAGGATGCTAACGGTGATATTGCTAAGTTGAGATCGAAGGTGGAAGGTTTGGAGAATGGAGAAATGGAGAAGTCGACTAAGATGGATGATGTTGTGAGTGAGAGGGATTTGTTGATTGTTAAAGTGGAGGGTTTGGAGGCGGAGGTTGGAGTGAAGGAGAAGGAGATTAGGGGTTTGGAGGGTAGGATTGAGGAGCTGAAATTGGCTGTGAGGGAGAAAGAGGAGTTGGAGAGGAAGGTGAGGGAATTGGAAGGGAAATTGGAGGAGAAAGAGAGGGTGATTAATGGGTTGGAAGCGAAACAGCAGGAGGTTGATGGTCTGGTGAATGTGAAGGAGGCTGTGGTGGAGGAGGAGGATGTTGGGAGTGTGGTTGAGGGGTCGGAGAAGAAGAATTGCGCAGCTCGACTTAAGGGGGAGTGGCCTATGGTGGCTGTTTCTTCTGTGAGTGCTGTTGCTGTGATGGGGGTGATGTGTTACCTTCATTACAAAAAAAGGTGAATTTGAGTAGACTGAAGATGGAAAAGGAAGTTGCAGGTTAGGATTTTGTTGCTGACCTTGAGTATGGAAATGATTCAATTTTGATAGTTTTGATTGTTATGTCATGGTTTCTCATGAAGCTTTCTAGTTCTAGTGGATACTTTCTTATAGAAGAAGTATTACTGTTGTTAAGCAGTATTGAAGGGATCTACCTCGTTTGGGAAACTATAGTTTATTGCATTATTGGCAGTAACCAATTTTTAGTTCCATTTTGGTCAATATTTGATGCTTATTGGGTTATTTCCTATCTAAAGTATATTAATGAGAATTTTATTAGAGTTTTATTTTTTATTCTTTTTTCTACTTTCACAGTACATACACATCTTTTTCCTTTTGGTAGTTTGTGAAATCCCCAGTCTACATTATTATCAGTTTGGGATGCCCCTAGAGTTGTTGACTTAAAATGCATTCTGCTCTATGTTTCTTTATTTTGAAGTATGTCCGAGAAGGAAACATGAATTTTGTTGGCTAGCTAAACTGGGTTCATTCCTTTTGGTAATATTATAATTGTTTATAGTCCTCAAGATGAGGTTTGGCTGATTTTTATAGCTTGGGATGTTTTGGAGTAATACTTCCTAGGATTTGGTCGTGGATTCAATAATAGAGGATCTCTATGTAATCAGAAAAGGTGAAAAAGTAAATGAACCATGGATGAGGTGGATTTGTTTTCTTTTCTGACTTTGATGAATGCCTATAAGTTGGTGGGCTGAGCATAAACCCAGATACTTTCTACTACCAGTGGATATGTTGGCTGTTAATTTTTTGAATCTTTTTTGAGATTTGAGTCCTGTTTGTTAAACGTCAAGCAGTGCCTTCAATTGGTTCTGATTTCTGAATCCCTCTGGAGATTTAAGTAATATGGTCTCCTACTTTTGTACAGCAGTGTGTACCATGGGTTATGAAATGCACCTCTAGTATAAACGGGAACCATTCTATTTTTCTTGCTTCCAACAATTACTACTGAAATATCAATTTTTTTTTAATGTCCAAATAGGTGCTTTTTCCATTTGTATTGCAATATGGATTCCGGAGCACTAGATTGGACCTATGGTTGGTATTTGTCTATTTAAAGTGTTGGTAGATAGCAGAAAATGGAATGCTTGTAGTATATGTAGAAGTATAAGTAAGAAGCTAATACATTGATCACGTCCTTATACCTGTAACTTTGACATCCCTATTTGATGCAATAGATTCAATCATTTACTGCTTTTAATTTTTCCTTTTTTATGTCACAGATCTACAATGGGTTGACATACAATTGACTGAATGTGTATTGCCAAGCCCGTTTGAAATCTGAAGGGTTCCTTACTGTATCCTTGTCACATTTGCTGTTAGATTTGGATATTAGGAACAGGGTTGGGCATCATGTCTGCCTTTGGTAGTTGTGCTTGTGTTTTTCAGCTGATCTGACGACAAATTTGATCCGTTGCACATCAATCAAATGGGACTGAACTAAAGCCTCCTCCTTTGTATACTTGCATGCAAGTGCTACTAGGGTTGTCATACATGGACGATGAATGAATAATGGAACTAGTTATTGGTTTCCTTGTCTTTTGAAATATGTATCTTAGTGCTCACCCTAGTCCAATTTGATAAGGAATTTGTTACTCTATTACAAATACAACGTTTTATGATCCATCACCCGGTCCAATTTTTGTGCTTAGTGAGATTCTTTCTCATCTGTTATGAAGGAGGCATCACTTGCTAATAGGACAACAGAGAGAAGGAAAAGGAAGCAAGTTCAGAAGCTAAGCGATGGTAGAATTGCACTCCAAATGCTTAGGAGCCAAGGTAACTAACTTAGTAAATCCACAAGATATTTAACCAAGAAAAAGAAAGGAATAAAATCCTCAAGATATGGTTAGGTCCTACGGATTGTCTTTTGGAGAGTAAAAAGAAAAAAAAAGAAGGGAGTTCAGAATCTAAATAAAGAAAGGATACGTATTCCAAATAAAGAAAGAATAAGTACTACTTTAATAAGTACTACTGGTCAGATGGTATCAAATTGTTACTATGCCACAGATGCAGAGTTCCAGTTTATAGTTTGCTTTTCAGATTGAGAAATACAGTAAAATCAGCACAAGTTACAGACCCGCAATCAACATCTAGAGAAAACCTCACACTCAAGCTCAGTCACAGAATAAAGCATTTACATATTACTTCTAGCATAAAAAGAACCCAAAACAAGGCTATGGCAAATGGCATCCTTACTGGATAAACTTATTTTCCGTGTCAAAACAATGAAAACCTAGGCTCTCACACTGCACTCCGCAAAATCAATTAGCAAGACCAACAATGTTCCTGCACATCCCTGCACAGCAATCAAGCATATCAAATGATGGTGTAATGAAATGTGGCTTGCTCCCTGAATTGATGGATCAAATTACAGGACTGGAAAACGACTCATGTCATGAAAATACATCATAAAAAATTTCTGGTTTATGAATTCTAACTCTTCTTAGTGCACCATAGTTTTCTACATGCCCCAATTTAGTGATAGGAAACAATACCAGGCACTACCATCAAGAAATGAAATTGGAAGAACCACTAAAAGTTCGACTGATGCACAGAAAAACCAGCAGAAAGAGTTTTGATTACTACGAAATGTTTCAAATGTTGAGTGCACAGTAAAAGTATTAACAAAGAAGATGAAATAGATAGCTCTACATAGTCATTCACCTAAAATTACTGATTGGAACGCCTCAGAGCATCAAATAAGCCACAGCAGTTCATCCAAGAAGCTGGTGTGTGAGGAGTAGTAACAGCATCAGGTTGCTGTCAAATGTTAAACAAATAAAAAGTAGCCAGCGAATTAGACAATGCTGTTGAAAAAGGTAAACTCTATTTCTCTAGTTACACATAAAAACAGAACTAAATTCAACACCTGATTCTCAGTGCTGCTGGGATTTTCTGATATGTCACGATCCCCGCCACCATTAGGAGCATCAGGAGGAGGAAGAGGGATTGGTTCTGATGAATGAACAACACTTTCTTTGTTAACTGAATAATCAACCCCTGATGATTCCACAACATTCGTATCCGAAATTGGTATTTCAGCCTCCTCCGGTGTCTTAGATTCTGTCACCAGCTCTTTTACAGAAGCCTCTGGCTCAGAGACAGCAGTGAATTTCTCAACTTCTTTTTCCTCTATACTTACCTCAGAAGATCCTGATTTCTCCACAATGCTCTTTTCTTCGGTTTTAGTTTCTTCAACAGCAACAGTTTCCGCATCTTGCTTACTTACTGACTCAGGAGAATGCTCGATTACTTCTCGGAAATCAACCTCTTCCACAACTTTTTCTGAACCATTATCTACCTTGAACTTCTCTGAACCAGCTTCCATTTATCAGCAAAAACTAGGTAGCTTCTTTTCTTGATTTTTCTCTTCCCTTTCTGTTGATTATTCGACTAATTAGCTATGCAGAGGAGGCAAAAATGTCTTGAAAAATTTTAAGGGTGTGAAAATGGTATTCAAGAAACAAACCACGTAGAAAAGATCAGAAAAAATCAGAGGATGGGTGTTGATACCAGTGGATGACCATTAAGATGAAAGTTGTAGGCTCGTTGTGAAGTTGAATGGTAGTTAGAGCCTAGGGGCCGACTGCCAGCGGTGTCGCATATATTTTTGCCAGTTGAACTTCTAACCTTAATATGACTGGTAGTTTTAACTTGAAACTCTGAAGTTTGATGCCTTTGTCTTCCTTAGATTTTGGAAATTTCCAGGATTGCCTTCAATCATTAACTAGTTTGTAGGATTATGAATAAAAGATGGTAAACAGGAATTGAATGAAAATCTTTTCACTGTTTTTGTTGCCATAACTGGAGAAGTTAGGAGAAATATCAGCAATCCTTCCGGGTTTGAGCCACCTGAACGCCAGCTCTAAAGTGAATTTTATTTTTTCACACAACTGATTAGTACGACTACAAGTAATTCCTTTCGCTAGAAGGAAATATACTACTATTACTTAATAGCAATAATTGAAATGTGTGATGATTATCTTTTAGATCGACCAGCAATTACTTTTATTCCCTAATTTCTTTGAAAGGGACTAGCAATTACCTTCTTTTTTTGGATAAATGAAAGGGACTAGCAATTAGTTATAAGTACAAAATACATGCACATAAAATCCTACCTAATATAGTGGCAGAATGCAGAAAGCTCCAATGTAACTCAACCACGTGTTTTAAAATTCCGCCTAATACGTCAAAAGAGTAAGACATAATAGGTGAATATATTTAACTATATTATGGGAATAATAACTCATAAATTTATAAACGTGTTTTCTTTTGATTAGAATCCTAAAAAATTAGCACTCTTTGGTCTCAAATTACTTGTCACATTTATGAGACAATAACAAATAACTTTCTTTCAAACCCACCAATTTGTTTTTATTCGTAATGTATGAGGATAATTGCTAAATATTTAGCTCTTAAGTAATTGTTTTTAATCTTTATTTTTAAACCCAAAAAAAGAAAGAATTATTGTCTACAGGCTCTTTTTTATTATCAACTTACACTATTATAAATGGAGAAGAGAAATGGTATTAGTGAAATTCGAACTTTTAACTTTTTTTTTTTAATCAACTTACACTATTATAATGAGACAAGAGAAATGATATTGGTAGAATTTAAATCTTTAACTTCTGACCTAAAGTCGTAGAGTTCTAGTTGCTCGACCCTGTGTTCGTTCTCCAATCTAGAGTCTCAAATCTGCGTTTTGGACTCACCAATGAAACCAGTCCAAAAATATTCAGACTTTTACATAATTCTAATTCGAGCACACCCGTTTCTTTGCCTGGATCGGATCCAGGTCAAGATAACTAACCCGGAACGATTTCGGATTCTTGGAAACCCCCTCCTTGTTTTACCCGGCCATTCCCCCAACTTCTCAACGCTCAACCGCCATGGCCGCCATGGTTCCGAGGGAAAGAGTGGTAGCCGCCGTGAACGCTTTACAGAAGTGGAAAGAAGCCTAATCCGCCACCCAAAAGCCTAAACTACTCACTGAAGATGAATTCATCTACCTCAACTTAACCCTCAAGAAAATCCCGCCAAAACCTCGCACCAATCCTTTCAAAATAACCCTCCCAAGACCCCTTTTTGACCCCAATTCCGAGGTTTGCCTCATCATTGATGATAGGCCCAAGTCAAATCTCACCCCAGAAACTACTAAAAAGAAGATAAAATCCCAGAATCTACCTGTTTCCAAGGTCCTTAAACTCTCCAAACTCAGGTCAAACTATAATCCCTTTGAGGCAAAAAGGAAACTTTTTGATTCCTATGATGTTTTCTTGGTCGATAGAAGGGTTGTTCATTTGCTTCCTAAGTTGTTGGGGAAGTCTTTTTTCAAGAAAAAGAAATTGCCCTTAGCATTGGATTTGAGTCATAAGAATTGGAAAGAGCCAGTTGAGAGGGCTGTTGGATGTGGGTTGTTGTATATGAGGACAGGGACTTGTTGTGTGATGAAAGTTGGGAAGATTTCAATGTAGAATGAAGAGATATTGGAGAATTTAATGGAAGGGATCAATGGGGTTGTTGAAGTTGTGCCTAATAAATGGGGTGGTGTGAGGAGTTTGCATTTGAAGTTTTCGGAGTCATTGGCTTTGCCTGTTTATCAGGCATTGCCTGATTTCAAGTTGAGGATTGATGGGGTGAAGGAGAGTAAGGATGTGAGCGGTGGTGATGGTGATGGTGAGGTTGTTCAGGTGGAGGAGGAGAGTATTGGAGGTGAGGGGATGATGAGGAAGAAGAAGAAGAAAGGGAGGATACAGGAGGTTCGGTATATGGATGTCGGTGTAGGTGTAGGAGGGGATGAATTGGAGGGTGAGGATGATAATGAGGGAAAAATGGAAATGTTCGCGGAGGAGAATGTGGGTAGTGACGATGAAAGAGAGCAGGGCGATGAGGGCAAGAAGAGTGAGGATGATAAAAATGAGGATTTTGACAGTGATGATTCTGGGACTAAGAAGAGAAAGAAGGGAAAATCAGTGAAGGAATTCGAGAAGAAAGGAGGAAAGTTTGAAAAGGGTGCCAAAGGGTTTAGTGAAAAGAAAGAGAAGTTAAAAAGTAAGCTTGGTGCAAGGTTGAAGGAAGGATCAGTAGCTAAGAAAGCTTGAAAAGTAGTAGAGTCTGAGATCGAATCAGGAACTTTTTTTCTTGCTAGTTAGCAGTAGTAGCGAGCTCAAGCATTGCCAAGGACTTAATCTTGGGCTTCTTTGGACATTTGATGTGTAAGGAGATTTAAGTACTCCAGTAAATTTTGCTCTGTCTACAATTTTGATCTTTTAGATTTAGTGATTAGTAAGTTCTGCTGTTGTTGCAACCTATATGGTTTCCCATATTTATGGTGGAATGATACGGATTATTGAGTATTTCTTTTTGTGCAAGGTTAATTTACATCAGTTTTAATATCATTCAATACAAGAAAAAGTTTGCATGTCATTCTTGTGAGACTATGGTGGCTTGGCTGTTGATCTTTTATGAATTCATAGTATGTGGATACTGTAGTTGCCTACAAATTGGATCATATAAAGTCTTTCTTGTTGCATGCTAGTCTCAAGGTTTTTTCATTTTCTGCGTTGTATTAATTCCATATTATGTATGGTTTTTACCTAAAGTATTAACTTTCTGATGATGCCAGCTGATATTCTAAGCTTAAACTGTGGTGCATACGAGGACTGGAGATGAGTTTATGAAAATCTATGAAATGGTGCTAACACTCGTAATCTCTAGCTAGGTTTCATGGTTCGATCTCTGGTACTGTTTTTTTATTTTTTACCCTCCCTTCCGTCCTTTTCTTCTTCTTCTTTTGAACTTTGAATGAAACTTGACTCCCCACTGTCTCTGTATGTCACAGAAAGCAAAAGCTATTGTCCCGGGCTTTTTATATTTACCATTTTGTATTTGGCATTTGATGCATGCTATTTATCTATTAGTCCTGCAAAGAAACATGTTTTGTTTTTTAGAATGACCTATTGGATATTCAAACTTGTTTAGAAAATGGAAGAGCAATTTGCATAACTCTGTGTTCCGTGCTACCATGGTTAAAACTAAATTCAGAAAATCATTCCTCTGTTTTGATCAGTATTTGTTCAG
Organism: Mitragyna speciosa; assembly: GCA_024721245.1. Taxonomy (NCBI): domain Eukaryota; kingdom Viridiplantae; phylum Streptophyta; class Magnoliopsida; order Gentianales; family Rubiaceae; genus Mitragyna; species Mitragyna speciosa. The sequence continues at coordinate 4,867,176 of CM045572.1, forward strand.
CTTTTGAAGCTTTACCTTTCTGACTTGATGCTTTGCTTTGATCTTGGAATGATGCAAGTAGCAATCTCCTTTTCTGAGGTTGGAATTGTAATTCATGAAGTATTACTTCGTCCATTCTATGTGCACCTTTTCTTTTCTTTTTTCTTTATTTATGTAAGCATAGAAGGGTTCTCTTTGGGAATCTTTGTTTTGGTGTTTTCCTTGCAATGAGAGGTGATTGATTCGTCCTCTCATCCAGAATTTTTTACTAGGATTTCCCTTTATAAAGCTAGTATGGGGAATGGGTTTTTATTTGCTTAGACTACAAATTCAAGTATGTTTGCAGAAGTTAATAATAATTCTTATTATGAAAACATTTTGTTTATCTCCAATTCACAGTGGCCGGAGTGGCACAACCAGAACAAGGATGGTAAACTTTGACGGACCCATAAGTCAGAAGTACAAGTATGCTCTGCATTAAGTAAACTGGAACCTTGAAGGGAGTGAACTGTTTTTGTATCAATGGCTTTTAATATTTGGACCAAATAACATCTTTGACCTGATTTAAAGAGCCAATCAAGCATCAAGCAGCCTTTAGATGGCTTGTTTTCTGCTTTCAATTCAAGATACATAATAAGCCTTGCAGGTCTAGGCCTTTGCCCTTCCATTACCAACCTATGTAGAACTTCAAGACCTGAATGAAGCCACGCATTATACAATTGAGGTCTGATTATTCTGTTCATGTTGACACTTTGTCCCTTGCTGCAGTGGAACAGGCAGTACAACATCAATGTTACACACTTTTTATTGTTTGTATTGAGTGATTCTGGAAAAAGTGTTTTATCTCTAAATTTCTTTTTTTTCCCCTCTTCCCAAATGTACTTTCACTACAGTAAAAAACCAGTTATATTCAACATCAAATTTGATTCAACTTAACAGTTGCAGATTCTCATTGAGAAAATGCTCTGACAATTGATTAGATTTTTGTATCAACGTGCAGGGATCATCCAGATTATCTGATTGTATAGTCATGAGGAGCTTTTGAAACTTTTGTGATGAAAAAGAAGAGACCATCTTGATTCCTGAGGACTTGCTTTCCCTAAATCAGAATAAACAGAACTAAGAATCTTCACTTTGTCCTTTGATTTTTCAACCAATCAAAAGTTATAAAAATAAAAAAAAAGAAAAGGAGAAACCATTGAAGTTTGCGCAGATTGTCCTGCGCCTGTCTCCAAGAATAGGGGGGAAAAAAGATTTCCTTCTTGGTTCCCTGGTGGCTAAGGAAGTATTTACGACCCAAGTAAAATGTGCACTTAAATCATAAATGACCCAAGTAAATGCTCTGATTCTGTTCCCAACCCCCCCCCCCCCCCCCCCAACCCAAAAAAAAACAAAAAAACTGATTTCATCAATAAAAAATCACCAAATTTAGACTCCCCTCAGAAAAACAGGTGGTTTCAACAGCATAAAGTATCACTAAAAAACTTCAAAAAAAATAAAGGCTATAAAGTCTTGCTTAAAAATAAATACATCAATAAATGCTACATATTCTTTTTTTTTTTAAATCCAAAAAATCTTTTGTGTTGTACAGTTGGTGAAATACCATTTTATGTGCTAGTAGAGTTTAAAAATTTGAATACATGGTTAAAAAAAATGAAAAAATGTATTTGTTTCATCAATCATAGCTATTAACAATCCACAGTTACAATTATTTGGGATCATTAATTAAACAACTTTTCACATGAACTGAGAATTGCCCCAATCTATGTAAAGCAATGCACAGTAAAGCAAAGCAAACAAAGCACCTTGGCTACAGAAAGTGTGACAACAATGTACTCTTTTTTTTTTTTTTGGGCGTCTTTGAGAATTTATGAACCGGGAGGCACAGAGCCCATCTGTTAACTTATTCCCTCTGTGCACATTGTCCCTTCCTTTTCCTTGCCCTGTTCACCTCGTGATTAGTGCACATTCAACAACAAAACAAATTTGAAACCCCTTCTTAAACCCACAGGAAACACACAAAAAACACCTTACTCCACTGTTGAGTTGAGACTGTTAGCTAAAGACAGAGAGGAAGGACTTGAGTTTTAAAGAGAAAAAACAAAAAGGCCAAGTCAGAAAATTCTTTTGAATAAAACCCTTTTTTCCTTTTTTTTGGGGGAGGGGGGTTTATTTGGGGGGATTGGGCTCATTTCTTTGTGGCTTTTGTGAAAGAACTCTGGACTCTTTAGGGTTTTGAACCAGCAATTCAAGAAAATCTTGTGGCCATGGCATCCCAACTAGTGCATTTTCTGACCAGGTGGCTCTTTTGGCATCACAAAAGGTAAATAAAAAATTTATAAAAATGCAAAACTTTGGCATCCCCATTTCTTGATTTTGGGTGTTCTTTCATGGGTTTGTCTTATTTATTTATTTTTTTTGCGAGTAGTGGATGGAAAGTTGATTAGGTTGTTTATTTTTTGCTTGCACATTCTGACTTGGTTGGCTGGTATCTATTTAGTTTGGTTTGTTTGCAGTGTTTTGTCATTGTGGTAAAAGTGGGTGTAGTTATAAATATGTGCAGAAACGATTGGAATTTGGAGTTCTATATGAAAATGGGCTACATATGTGTAATGGATGATGGAATTAAGCTTAATATGTAAAGGGCCTGGTTAAAGTTTTCAACTTTATGGTTTAAACTGTTCTTTTGAGTATTATGTTACTAAATGTAGATATAGTTGACTAAGGTCAACTGGGGTAGTTACTTGCAGTAGGTTTCCCTTCTGGACCTGGCAAATGGTGTGGAAGCTATTTTCACAAGGTTAGCCTTAGCTGCGGAAATAATTAGGGAGTAATGAGTCAGAAGACTTCTTGGACCACATTGACAAAGTGTTAGGCCAGGCCTTTGATTTGTACGATTTTATATTCGAACGTCTTCCTAAGTTGAGTCCAAAACCTATGATCTAAAATTAAGTGGCATCGGGCATGAATGGATATTCTTATTGTGAAATCAAAGTTCTGTAAGCCTAATTGATGAGGTCGATTCATGAAATGATGGTTTTGGTATGGAAGTAAGTAAAAATTAGGTGCCAGCAATATCCTATTATCCAGTGAGGTAATAGTGCCAATACAATTTGGGGATTCCAGTACTATTTATTTTAGTTTATTAATTATTCAGTTTGAGAGATGTTTTGTGTATGCAATTATCACTGTATTTTTTGCGAAGTGTTGAGTTAGTAAGTGCAAATCTTAGATGTAAGTGGGAGATGATGATAAAAGAAATATTTGTAAGAGCATATGTAATATGTTAAGGATTTCTGGAATCAGATGTGCAATCTAAAATGACCTACTACAACATGGTAATATCTTGGTTGCATTTTGGAGTCAACATCCCAAAACAGGGCAACATTATGGGAGCAAAGGAATGGATTGCGATGACTCTGCCTGCCATGTTGCATTTAAACATGAGGGTCAGTGGGATATCATGGTTATATTTGATGGATGTCAAATATAATTTACAGAACTATTTATGGGTAGATAAGGTTGCACAGTAGAAAAAGGTAAAGGCTCCAATCACAATAACCATCGCAGTTGGGGAAACAATAAATTTCCAATTTAGTCAATTTTCAGTGTAAGGAGTCAACAATTCAACCTTTGACCTGAAGAAATAGAGAGACTGGATATTGGACTTCCCATTTTCATTTGGTACATGCCTCGATTAAAAAACTGTCTGTAACTTCGCTAGTGTGTTACTGGATGCATAGCCATGAATAACCATTGGTGTAGTATTGAAGTACAACCATGCAAAAGTACCGATCAGCTACACTTGTGTTTGCCTAGTCATGAATTGTGTATCTGACAACTCAGACTTTAAGAGTAAAGCGACAGCGAATCACATAATGCCAACATATAGGGGGTTGGGTTAATTTACAGCTGGAGCCATTGAACTTATATACAATGAGGATTTTCCCTATTTCCTTCTTGTTTTTTGTGCTTGTGAAGGATTCCTTCTAAAATCACCAGGACAGCTGACACATAGAGGGGAGCTTCCTAACAGGAAAAAAACTTTAAAATGACAGCACTGAATCAGAACTGTGTCTGAGGTCTGCAGATGTTAGACATTATTCATAAGTTGAGGTGATAAGTTTTGAGTATGTAGTTTGGGTAGGAGCTGTTGTTTCCTGAATAGGAATAAACAAACTACCAATTATGGAAATCTCTTTGTATTTTTGTAATTAGTAGTTTTTGTGTGAAAGTTTTTCATTCCAGACTTAATGCTACCTTGTTATATGCTGAAATTAAGTGTTTTGTCACGTATAGGCTTGTAGTTTTGAATGTTTATGTGCATTCAATTGGACATAGATTTCTGCCCTAAGGGAAAGAATGCACTTACCAGGTACATTAGAGGTTGGAAATTTAGAACAGGATACATGCTATGTGGATTGTGAATTAGGACTAGGAATTTGGTAAGCCATATGTTTCTCACAAGATGATTCTTGAAATAAAATGTTGATTGAAGAATTTTAACCATAGGTCTGTGTTGGGGGAGGCATTCCTAGATATGCTGGTGATGAATCTATGCTTGCAAATCTGAAACGGTTGTGTTCAGTTGCACCCCATATTGCATCCATATTTAAACTCCTGTGTTCTTATTGGTATTGAAGAAAGTTCAAATAAAATACATTACTTTTTTAATAATTAAACTTTAGGAACGAATACATAAAGATTTTTGACCAAGAAATTTATGGAAATTGTACAGATATGTCCATCTGAAAGTTAGCATAATGATTAAGCTTCTTTGTCATTTATCATCAGATTTAGATTAACGAGGCATTTTGTTGAATAGTAAACATGATATCATTGTTGCTCTATCAACATTGAACTGACTCACTTTGTTTACATATTTGTCTGAATTTCCAGGTCAAGAAATTGCTCTGTTGCTCACTTCAAACATATGAAGTTGTCAGCTTTTAATAACAAATGATTTTCCTATCTTTTGCATATTCAGAAATGTAAACTGATAGGTAAATTGGTGGGATGAAGCCAAATGGTCCGCGAAACTATCAATTTTGTAATATATTGACATTTCCTGTAATGGCATTTATATAGCTTGGACTTTTGTAATATTCTCCTTTCGGAAAGTTCTAGCTATTTTCAAATCTACGTGGTTTGAGTTTGGAACTGTGTTCTTCATTCTAAAGTTCTAGTACATTCTAGAATCATATGTGTAGCTGCTTTAATTTCTAAATGAGTTTTCAATTGCTTTCTGGTACCGTTCTCTCTTGCTTTCTAAGAGACTTCGGAATTTATTCTTTGGAAGTTAAGCTACCTGTATTTACCTGTGTTGCTAAATAGGTGCTTATTATGGTGGCTGCATTCAACAGTAAGCTTTCATGACGTTTTTTACTTAAAGAACTTGTAGCCAGCATTTTTGTTGAGAAGTTCTTTCTTAAGGATGAAAACTTTCACGCAATGAGATAATGACTGCTTAGTTTTATGTTGCAAATCTTGCAGTATAAATTTATATTTCTTGGATTTTTTTTCATTAGAAAGTGTATCATCTTTGGATATGCATATGCAGTAGTTTAGAACTACAAAGGCATATTTTTATCTGTTCCTCAATTTCTTCAAAATGTGTTATATTAACTGTTCAGCCAATAATCTATTGGTCTAACCAGTTCCTTTCTTCAAGTATTAGCAGTTCTTATTGGTAATCGTCTAAATCATGGCGAGCCACCTATTTGCCTTTTAACCAAAATCGATAGGAAATTCTCATCTTGATTCTTGGCTGAATATCAAGAACTCGATGCTTCACTGAAAGTGATTCTATCAATTGTGTGCCGAATAGTCTCACCTTTGTTGGGAGAGGTATTGAATATTGATTTTTTTTTTCTGACTCTTTAGGTTTTTTAGTTGGAAAGACATGCTGTAGAGGAGATGAGATTCATCTGATGCTTAGCAGGTTGAAAGAATTCCTTTGTATTTTATACGGCAAAAGAATATGATTGTAGAAGATTGAACTTTGTTTAGGTTGTCATAAAGGTTGTTGAAAATATTTGTCTATTATTTTCTTATTCTTGTAGTGTTTTAAGTGTTGATTAAATGGCTAAAACACAATTGGGAGTTTCTAGATGCTTACTTTGTATGGGAGCAGTGGTGGCTAGTTTTCAAGTTCTTTTCAATGTTGCAGTCCTTTTTTGCTTCATCAATCCCTTGTAGCATGCTATTCTGAAGCTCGAAATAAGCTTATTTAGCAAAATCATGCTACTTGAAATAAGCTTATTCAGCAAAATCATGCTACTACGTGCGGATCTCCTGTATAGAACGTCTCTAGTATGAATAATTGTATATTCAAATTGGAAGGTAGTTGGTACAGGATATTCTCCAGGTTGGATAGTTTCTTGGTAAGGTCCTAAAGAGCTAGGTGACATGGAAGCATGTTTGCAGTTATGGGTATATTATACTCAAAAACCATGCACTTTTGCAAGTGACAGTTCATGACATATGAAGATATGGTATTGTAATGTGTTGATAGAGGTGCTTTATGGATTAGAGCATGATTTAGGTAAATCTCTACAATTGGACGAGTGGGATGAATGACTAAAGAATATATTCTAATGCAAATTTTTCTAATTGGTGCTTGTTGTATGACCTAACGAGTACGTCCGGTTTTAAACTACAATTCCAAAACTAGTGTTACATTATTCATTAGTGAAACGGATAGTCAACATAGAGAATAAATGGGCAGAACCCAGTTCACAATTCTTCACTCCTGCATTGGTGCTGATATGGATGATATATTTACTGTTTTTTACCCTTAGGAATGTTGTTGGATATCTTGGGGAGGAAGGTTTTGTGAAACCAAAACTTCAAATGTTCTTCTTCTCAATTCTGAAAATTGGTTGCTTCCATGGTCCAAATATGACAAGCTTGATAAAGGGCCTCAACAATCATTATGGTACTAATTTGTTTGAGAAAATCATGCCCGTGATTTAGGCAATTTTGAATGATCAACACTAGTTACGTAAACACAAAAAATTAAGATTTAACCACGTAGACACAAATATGAAAAATACAAACCAAATCCTAGTCATAAAAAAAAACACGGTGCGCCTTTCTGGCAGTGAATTGTATCAAACTACTGCTTTTGGCTATTGTGCTGCTATTGTAAGCCTCCTCATCTGTCATTTAACTCTTTTGTCTAAGGAGTCTTTTTTTTTTTCCAACAAACTTATACTATTACATTGAGGAAAAGAATGGTACTGGTAGTATTTGAACTTCCAACCCTTGGGGTGAAGTCACAAAACTCTCTCTATTCCTTTCCATCTAAGGAGTCCTTAGAAAGCAAACTTAGTAGCACATGAAATTTAGCCTGGTAATTGCCAATAAAAACTAAGTTCCCAAAATTTTGAGGAACTATTTGAACAACTAATCACTGTCTCTTACATGTACACAAAATGAATTGAATCAAAAAATTGTGAATATGTCTGCTATTTACAGTATTCCCACTATAGAATCACAAAATCTTGAAAATCTCAAATGATTTCTATCTGCCTTACAGGAACCTTCCCATTTCACAGCTTGCATTCAAGTGAGATGCCGTGAATAAACTTTTCATAGTCTGTGCAGTAATTGTAGACCATGTAGTTCTTTTGCACCCAATGCATATTTATTTTCCCACCTGCATCTAACTGTTGGTTCATCCATGTTTTTGATGGTGAGGAATTGGTGGACTCAGCGTCACATGAAGATGTAGATGACCAAACACAAGCATCAATCTTGAGGTTCCTATAAGAGGCTGTAAAAGGAGCCTTTGTCCAATCAATCTTAACTTTCCCACCTTGTGTAGCCCAGCTATCAGCATTCCATATACTTGAATAGAGCCTCATAGGTTTCCTACTTGGATATGGTACCCCCAAAGATTCATAATTTGTGTATACTCTTATAGGAATACCATCTACCAAGAATCTGAAAATTGAAGAGAGGAGAAGAGAGGAGTTGGGGGGGGGGGGGGGGGGGGGAGAGCAACTTAAGATTGATTTGAGGCCAAAATCTTGGAACATTGGCAAAAGGGTATTGGAAAATTGGACTTACATGACCCTCTCTGGATTCCAAATTATGGAATAAGTGTGGAAATCTTGTCTAGGATCAAACCACAGGTAGAATTGCTGTTCCCTACCTGCATGCCCCTCTGTATAAATATTTGTATGAAGAATATAAGGTTCCCCTGACACATTACCCAAGAACTCAAAATCGATCTCATCATGGGCTGGCCCTTGGGAAGATAGCTGCAATCAAGAATGAATATGAGGCTAGAACTTCAAAAAAATTGAGCATAAAAACTAGTTCAATCTAGGATGTTAATAACATAAAATTCCAAATTAATTGAGACTATATTCCAAAGTCTTTATTTTTCGTCTTAGAATGAGGTTCCCTTCTTACTATCTCCATACCCCTCCTCCAAAAAAAAAAAAAAAAAAAAAAAACAAAGGAAAAAAAAAAACAAAGTGAATTACTTACATAAAATGCTGTGACAGTGCCTGCAGAATCTCCAGGAACAAGTTTGAGTTGCATATCTATTCTGCCAAATAAGTACTGATCTTTGGATTGAAAGCCTGAGCCTGAATATTGGTCCAAAGTTAGTGTTACAAGCTGGCCTTTATCAAGAATTTGAGCCCTGTCTTCACCCCAGTTAATATTTATATGTTGGTGGAAGTTTCCAGCTGTTGTAATGGATACTAGTAGTACAGAAGATAAGGTTAAAGAAAACAAAAGAATGGAGAAGCAAGAAATGAATAATGAAAGCAGAACAATGGTATAGGAAGCCATTGTTGCTGCTTTCTTTTTTGAGCTGATTAATCTAAGAAAAAATTTGATATTTGTAGGTTTCTTTTTTCTTTCTTTTGTTAAGTTGGGAGTGAAGGGTTTAGGCTAGGGAGATTTGGCGATTAACAAGAAATGGCGAGACTGGGAATGCCTAAATTGCGGGGTTCTTGAAAGTGGCGAAAGTTTGGATTTTAAAAGAGAAAATTGAAATGTGAGGGAGCCGGCGATTGGCAAATAGTATTAAGATTAATTAATGCAAAAGGGCTAAAAGCTGGCAATTGGAAAGTTGGTTTTTTCATTAACCAAAACTGATGGGGTGATCACTGGTCACGAGCTGCTGACCCTGATGATGGAATTGGCAAAACAAAACACTAATTGAACAATTTGCGGGTGAATGAATGGAAAAAGCTGATTCATGTGGGCTTGACTAGTATTATCTTAAGCCAATGATTTAGACTAAAATGAAACCATGTTGACTAAAGTTAACCTCAAAAACCTCTCTGTGTGTGTGTGTTAGAGAGAGGGAGAGAGGGAGAGAGAGAGGGAGGGAAGAGGAGAAGGGGAAGGGAGGAGGAAAAAGAAGAGAGGAGGCGGAGGAGGAGGGCGGGAGGGGGGTTATGTTAAGGTATTGACGGGGTATTGGTGGGCACGTTGAGCTGGCGATATTGTTCGGCCATTATTTTGCAGTATGGAATCTGTGACACGGAAATGGTGGGATGGTGTTCCTTTTGAGAACTTGTAGGTGGTCCGTCCGTCCTTTTTTCACCTTTTACACCTTCCCGAGTTCAAATTTGTACAACTGGTTCGGTTCTGAAAGTAGGCTTGAACTGTGTGCATGACAGACACAATTCATTACTTCCTCGGAGGCGTATAGGATAAGGGTAGAGAGACTTTTTTCGCTAACATTTTTTAGCTTTTTCAACATACTTGGTTCTTCATCTTATGGATAATTTCATGTGTGGAAACTCATGTTTGAAAATCAATATAACTAGCCATCTAATGTGTGTGATACTTGCATTTCTAGTGTACTTCCATTTTGCAATATAATCATGAGGTTGAAATATGTGTAAATGGACTTAACTAACCATATATATTTTTGGGATTTGAAAATTTTCCTATTTGATAAACTACAGAGGTTTGTCAAAAAAAAATTCAATCTTTCTTTTGATTTTGAATTGTAATAAATTCAGTCACATGAATCCCTTTTAAATATTGATGTGAAAAAAAAAAAAGCTTGAATTCCATAACTAGCCATGTACCATACTGGGGGAGGTCATTGAAATCAAATCAAAGTATAGAGATAAAATAGTACTTGTTACTTCTAACTTCCAAAACAGGGAACTCGCTGTAATTTCAAAAACTTCAGTCAAAATTTTTTTAATTATGCGAAACTTCAGGGAGGTTTGTGAATTCTACAGGCTGTTGATTTGACCCATGATCCGTGTCTGGGATTCCGCGTGAGTTATTTTTGTCTTTACTGTTTTGGTCTAACGTAGGCCATACATAATTGAACAACGGTGACGGCTTTTGTCCAATTTATTGGACTTTTTCTTCTTGTTTTTTTTTTCCCCTTAAATTTCATTTTTGGTTTTTCAATTTTAAGAAGGTCTGTCTATATACTGTGAACACAGGACAAAAGATAGGTTCGGTTAAGTTACCATGGCTTTTGGAATGGATTTGTGAGGTATAGTTTACGTCTAGTTACTATTCCTCCTTTCAGTTGGAGTTGAGTGGGTTAAGTTCCCTTTTCCCTTCCCCCAATTGTCAAAAAAAAAAAAAAAGATAGGTTCGGTAACACTTTTTCGACAAATTATTTTTGCGACATATTCAAGGTGAGCGATAATTTTACAAGTTAATTGTGAGCTCACTTTTTTGTCCTGATGTTTTATTATGTAGTATTGGAACACATATTGTAAAAATTTTTCGAAGAAAGCTTTCGTTTTGCCTATATGATTTTTAACTCGAACCCTTAAGATTTAGGTAAGAAAGTTAAAAACTTCAATTAGTACAATATTGAGGAAATTTAATTATGATATAGACATGGTAAATTGGAGTAAAAGCTTTTTTACTTGTCTGTGTTTGGGTGGTTTAGAGGCAAATTCACCTTTACCTGTATTTGGTAAGTTATGGGAAACAAAAAGTGGCTGGAGTTTGTTGGTGAAAGCAACACAATGGGGCCTCCATGAAATGTACCTGGAGTGGGGCTAAAAATATGCGTTTCTTGAATGATCACTTCTCTATTTTCCCCCTATTTTGTTGTATGAAGAATTAAATTATGACTGCTTTAATTTCTTAGATCAATAGTATGTCTGTCCTACAACGTATTAATGTTCTAGATTGGTTTCCAACTGGTTGTAGCTGCTCCATCCACATCTTTTGCTTCAAGGTTGCATGTAGCATGGATGTAAATGTAGAACATCCATTGTGATAGTGATTGAGTTCAGAAATTAGGTCAGTGTTCTAGTATTCCGATGTTACCATTATTTTTTTCAAAATTCATTTTTCACACACATCACAAGCACATGTTGGAAATGTAGTATAAAATCCTTTAATTTCTAGATAACAAGGAATTGTAGGAATGCAATTCATGGAATGATGAACTCTTTAAAAAAAAAGAAAAAGAAATAGAGGTTTCGAAATGATCGTAAATAAATAGACGAATTATTCCATAATATAATTTGTAGGATTGTTATTAGGGTTATCAGTGACCTGTGCTATTCAGTTTTACTCAAGTTTGGAATTAACTAAACTCGAGTCAAATTCTAGTATTTTTTAAATTTTTTTATTTATATATGTAAAATTACTAAAATATTTGTTTTCTTCATACAAATTGCATCACTCAGGTACATTTCCTAATTTTGAATTAGCAAAAAGTATTTTAATTATTTTATTAATTTGTAAAAATAAAGTACTTGTAAAAGTTTATACGTTCGACTCGATTTCAAACTCGAGTTTGAAATGATTCGAGTTTGAATTCTAAAATTATAAACTCGACCAGAAAGACTTGCTCCGTTTATACTGCTACCGAAAGTTGGCCTAGAAAGTTTACGTGATTCCTTAGAAAAAAAATTTCTGAAATGCTAGGTTCCACACAAAGTAAAAGGCTAAACTTGTTGGCTTTTACTACTTGCTTTCCTAGTCTAAAATTTCCAGTCTTTATAATACTGATTGTGGGATTGTGCTTTTACTTGCTTTAATCTTATAAAGTGGTCCTTTTTTTTATGCTGCTAAATTTGTCTGTGATTACTCGTGGGACCGACTGACCCAGATCCATTCATACAATTGAGAATCTTTTTTTTTTTTTATCCTTTTGTGCAGTATTATCCTTCCTATCACACAAGTTGATACTTGGCTCCAATAGCCACTGTCCGACAGCTGGGAAAAAAAACTGTGATCTTTTAGTAATTGAATCAAGCTATTATATGATAATTAGCCTGTTTATCTTTTTCCAAAAGTTGTTTAGTTAAAACTGTATTGGACTATTAGTCTCAGTTCACTTAATCAACCTCCCGTCAGCTTGTATACTTTGCTCAGATTATTAATTGGTGTTGATTCACCATTAAAAATTTGGTTCATCAAGAAGGAAAAACTAATAAGATATTGCCAATTGTGGTGCTTAAAGCCTTCACCTAAGCGTTTGTTCTAGTAATTTTTTTGTGTTGTTGTGATTATCATGTCTTATTTGATGATTTTTGAAGTTCAAATAGTGACCCCCAAAAAAAAAAAAAAAATCTTGTATGATTACTTTTATTGTAATATTTTTTTTTTTTTGCAGGATTGAATAAAAAAAATAAAAATTTTTCTTGTACTAAAATGCATAATAATGCTAGTCTTAGGATCTTGAACGCTTGCATTCACGGGGTGGACCTTGAAGAAACCGTTTCCGGTCAGCACAGTAGTTGTAGATTCTATATTTCTTTTGCACCCATCTTAGCCTTCTTCTGCTAGTGGCATCAAGTTCTTGATTTTGCCATGCTTGTGTTTTGAAAGAGTCGGAGCATGATGAAATAGATGCTGACTGAATAATGCAAGCATTTGCATTGAAATTCTTAAAGGATGCAAAGAAAGGAGCTTTTGTCCAATCTGTTTTCACTCGTCCTCCTTGTGTTGCCCAATCATCAGCATTCCACAGGCTAGAATAGATCCTCATAGGTTGATTCTTTGGAAATGGAACTCCAATTGCTTCATTATTTTCGAATACTCTGATAGGAATGTTATCTACAAAAAATCTGCAATACACAAAGGTAGGAAGTAATGCATGAGATGCCAGTTCTGTTAATCACTGAGCCAATTTTAGCTGATAGCTGAGCATAGTTCAAGTACATTATGCGGTTAGGATTCCAAACAATTGAGTAGGTGTGGAAGGATGTTGTGGGATCAAACCACAGATTGAATTGTTCTTCTTTGCCCCCTTTTCCTTGAGCATAAACATTAGTATGGACTGTATAAGGCTGTCCAGATGAGTTTCCCAAGAACTCAAAATCAATCTCATCGTGTGCAGGTCCTTGAGATGATAACTGTATTTGATCAAAGCAGGTACTGTTAGCATGCTTGAACATCAAATATTTGGGAATGATAAGGAAATGATTGTATGGAGAATAATTATGCTTACGAAGAAAGTTGTCACAGTGCCGGCAGAGTTGCCAGGAACAAGCTTGATTTGCATGTCAAATCTTCCAAAGAGATACTCAGTCTTGGATTGGAAACCAGAGCCAGAGTAATTGTTTAGTGACAGCGTGAGAAGTTGGCCGCCATTTTGCATCTGGACAAGCTGAGCACCAAAATCGATGTCAACATCTTGGTAGAAATTTGCAGCTGAAGCTGCCATGAACGCACTCATGGCAGTGGAGATTATTAGCATTTGTAGTAGAGCTGTGAAGTGGGAAAAGCAAGACATTTTGAGATGAACAATCTAAACAGATGAGGCAGATATTATGTGGTGGATGAGGCTGGGTGTTGAAGCCCTTATATATCTGCCTGATCAGAGCAACATCCATAGACATTGTTTCATAGGAAACATCCGAGAGAGAGAGAGAGAGAGAGAGAGAGAGAGAGAGAGAGAGAGAGAGAGAGAGTTAGTACGAAAACTGGGGAGCTGAGCTGGGATTGCACGGTTTTGAAGTTGACAAACACTGTTTAGATGAAACTAAAGTGAAGGCAGTAGAATAGGTTGATGCATAAGGTATGCTTTCAAATAAGCCTTCCCTCATTGAGCCTCTTGTCTTGGGTGCTGGAGCCTCTGTGCTTGCATGCTGAGTTAGTGCCTTAGTAATAGCATTCATGCACGCAATCATTTTGACAAGTTAATTATATAATATAGATTTTGACTTCCAAAGCTAGATAAATGCAATACACCTGATACACTGGAAACTTCCTTTTGGGAATCTCCTGAAGAATACTTCGGTGTTAATAGTGTTTCGATGAGAACACCAAGCTGTTTCACCATATGTTATCCACATAGAATAATCTTGAATTCCTTTCCCTTGGAGCAACAGCCTGCCCAGGTCAAACTGGACTTTTTCCCCAGATATAGCATTGTAGAATAAATAGCTTGGAGAAACTAATTTTGCTTTTGTTTTCGTGTATAATTAGGCTTTACACATGCAATCTAGTCAAGAACCTTATTGACGTTTCTAGTTTTGCCCAAAATGAAAAATGCCAGGCTAGTCACTATGTTACGATACCCATACATGTGTCCCGCCTGTATCTGTCAGCAACACTCCATGGATGCCATTCTTTCCATGAAATACCTTCTCTGCCTTCTTTGTTTTATACTAAGTAATATTGTCAAGATATTCTAGGATACTGTCACTCATTGTCTCAATTCATGCATCTACTTCACTATGCTTTGTGTAGATCTTGAATGAGTTAATAAAACTGAGATTGTCAATAGCTTATCTTAAATTCATGATTAAGGATCGCTTTTTTCAACTGTGGTTTCAGGCGTATCTTCCTCAGATATATACTCTCTCCCCTCGGTCCCAGCTCCCAAGTTGATACTATACTTCAACTAAACGAGACATATATATAGTTTAAGTTATTCAGTAATAATTCATTTAAAATAAACTCAATTCAAGTAATAATATTAGCACTTGTACAGAGGTCTGTACTATCTTATGTTTCCCCCATTATGATTAAATATGTCAAAGTGGGTCTCAAAGTTTTGCTGAAAGAATTGCATGACTGAGTGAGGTCTTTGAAGTTTGTATAGAGCCTCTTTTTTTTTTTTTTTTTTTTTTTTTGGGGGGGGGGGGGGGGGGGGTTGTTGTTGAAATGTTCAGGCTGGGAATTTTCTATAACAGCTCAACACGTTTGTTCCAAATTAAATACTCAACTCAAAGGATGGTTAACTAAATTTTCACACTTAGGCAGTTAGCTAGTATTATGAGGCACAAATTCTGAAAATTGTTGCAAATAAAATGATACCATGTTAACTAATAATCCAAAAGAACAATATCAAGTTTTATTTTGATTTTGCAAGTTACAAAGAATAAATAATTTAATGAAATCTTTCAGAAAATATACAAAATGAATAAAGAATTTCGCTTGTGATGTTTACAGAGAAAAATGATCTTTAAGCACCCTAGAACCTAGAGCCCCTACATTCAGAAGGAAAGCCTTGCGGAAACCTAGGAGCATCAGTACAATAGTTATAGATCATGAATTTTTGTTGAACCCATCGAATTCTGTTGCGGCCCTTAGCATCAAGCCCCTGAGTTTGCCATGCTTGATCATTATTTATAGAATTTGTGGAACCACAGGTTGATGATCCAGGCACCTTAACACAACCATTAGCATTGAAGTTTCTATAAGAAACAGTGAATGGTGCATTTGTCCAGTCTGTCTTAATTCGGCCGCCTTGTGTAGCCCAGTCATCTGCATTCCACAAGCTGCAGTACACCCTCATGGCCTGGTTCATGGGGAAAGGTACACCATTTGATTCTTGATTGTTGAATACTCTTATTGGTATGTTATCCACCAAGAATCTGATAAAAATGATTGTTATTAGTAACATAGAAAATGCTAAGCTACTATATATATTAACAGAGCAGTAAAATGAATGAAGAGGGCTTACATGATCCTTTGAGAGTTCCAAACAATTGAATAGGTGTGGAAGGATGTTGTGGGATCAAACCACAGGCTAAATCGTTGCTCCCTGCCACCATTTCCTTGAGAATAAACATTGGTGTGGAGTGTGTAAGGTTGTCCTGAAGAGTTGCCCAAAAACTCAAAATCTATCTCATCGTGTCCAGGTCCTTGGGATGATAACTGCACGAGAAGGTACAATTGCTCATTAGCTAACAAAAATGGAGCAATTTTGTCCGAAAACGAAAACAGAAATCATTGGTAAGTTACTGAATATGGCAGATTTTTGGACTTACATAAAATGTGGTCACCGTGCCAGCTGAATTGCCAGCTATAAGCTTGAGTTGCATATCGAATCGTCCGAATAGATACTCATTCTTGGACTGAAATCCAGAACCAGAAATTTTGTCCAATGACAATGTGAGAAGTTTGCCACCCTCCAGAATCTTAAACCGTTGATCCCCGAACGTTTGTTCGACGTCTTGGTAAAAGTTACCAGCAAAGGCAGCCATTAGAAATGATGCAATTACAGAAATTTGCAGCATAAATGAAGCTCTAGAGGAGGAATGAGAGGACATCATTTTTATTTAATTGGTGAGAAAGCAGAGAATTTTTTTGAAGAAAGAAGAGAATTATTATTCTTGTTTTCAGTTTGCTATGCTTGGGAGTAGGCTAATGAAGGCTTTATATAGTTGATGGTTTCCAACCACTGGAGTCAATATTCTTGTCCCTGTGCTCTTGAGGAAGTTTCCTCGAAAGGGATGTAAAACAACTACAACTATGAACCAGATGGCAAACGTAGTACAACTGGCAACGTTATTCATTTCATGAATTGTAAAGATGATATACGACAAATCAGTAACGCGTTTGTGGGGCTTGGAGAGCTAAACTTTGTTGTCAGAACACCCTTTTTAATTGTTGAATTTCAATCTACACGATGAATCACAATTTGTTCCTTCTTTATTTTCCTTAATTTAAACATAGTTGCAACTATTTAGCATTTTCATGTAACTTTTTAGTATTTTTGTATAATTGTTTAACATTGTGGTATAACCAATTTTCACGCGAAATAATGTTGTTTTTAAACTCATTTTTTGCCTTGTTAGTTTAATCTAGTCGGTCTATTTTTCACCTTTTTTTATCTGGACTATGAATTTGTGTCAAACGACGACGCTTGTGAGGCCCCATTTCCAATTTGAACAGCTTTAAAAAAAAATAATTAGTGGTGACACATGGATTTGCCATGTCTCCTTTCTTTATTTTTCCTTGATTTAAACTGTCAGTTTCATCGGCATTATAATTGTTTATTAATGTCGCTTTAACTAGTTGACATTCTTTAATTCAGTTAAGTAGCTATAATAAATTTCCCAGGAGTTTCTTTGCGAGAGAATTCAGATATTTCAACCATGCAAAAGAAGTTTTAAGCCATTCTATTAAAAAAGAGTTTAAGCTACTTATAACCCAATTAATTGTCTTTCCATGTCTGTATACTAGTTTCCATCGTTTTTGATGAGTTCTTGATCGAGTTTGATCATTATTAACAGAACCAATTTTGGAGATTATGGAAACGATTTCTAGTAAAAATCTGCCGCTCTGCCAACTGTAAAGGACTTCAAGACGTTTTGATAATTTTAGCTGTTGAAAATTCTACGTAATGCTGCCCCTACTCAAAAGTTATTTGTGCATCAATTGAAAATCGTTCAGAGCGGTACTAATGCTAACTACTGGCGCCGAATGTTCCATAGGACTCGAACCGCTTCCGCTTCAAATCCTCTATACTTCTTTTTTTTTTTTTCTAGTTATTTGATACGATGTAATTCTGTATTGTTTCCTATCAGTACGTAATTTTGTAATAGTCACCAAAAAAAAAAAAATTGAACAGGCATATGATGAGATAGGCTCAAGTATAATGGAGGAATATTGACTGTTACATTTGATTCGTTTTTCATTTTCTACCATATTTCTACATTTCTTGAAATTATTAAACCTGATGCTGGGATTTATTTGTCTCAAATCTTCAAGGATGCAAGTGTTTTTAAGATTAAATTTCCTAAATTTGTGGTAGATCGTACAAAAACAATATTTCTTGTTTGATCAACTGCCAGTTTTTTTTTTTTTTTTCCTTTCAAAAAACAAACTGCCAGTTTTTCTTTTCCTTTTCCTTTTTTTTAAAAAAAAAGTTTTAAGCTTTCTGTTTTAACCAGTTTAACCAAAATTTTATGATGGGCTTCTCAACTTGTCAACCCTTCAAATGGGCGTGGTATGGATGCCAGGTTCCAATTCATGCGTGTCCAGTTTCTAAGGCCTGTGTGAAATAGGAATGTAAATGAACCGAGCTGAGCTCAAATACTATCAAACTCGAGCTCGAGCTCGAGCTTGTTAACATTGCTCGATCAAAAGTTTGTAATTTGAAGTTCGAGTTCCACTCAGGATCGCTCGTTATAACACAATCTGGAGTTTGAGCTTGAACTCAAAATTCATATATAATTAGTATGGGTAAATTGATAATTATATATATACATATAACATTTAATATATATATATATATATATATATATTTCGAGTTACTTGACGAGTCGCTCAAATTCACTTTTTACTACTTGAATTTGAGCTTGTTTAGTATACGAGCTATTCAAGCTCAACTCAAGTTCGGTCAACACATAGCTCGAGTCGAGCTGTAGACTGAACAGCTTGCGAGCTACTCGATTTGTTAACACCCTAATGTGGAATAACTTTGTGAAACCATTCATTCAGCTTCAAATTCAAAGGAGAAGTTGCTTTCCAAATTAATTTCACTCCTTGATTTTGACCCGTTACTTGGCAACGTAGCAAGTTGTAATCTCTCTTAGCATTTTCTTTTCACTGGTACTCCTGTAAAATATTATTCATTCAGGTATTTTTTTTAACTATAGCAGTTTTACAGATTTTTAATCATAAATGTAAATGTAAGGTAAAAAGATGATTGAAAAAAGTGATTGGAGTTTTCTAAGAACGTATTTTTGGAAAATAATATCAACCAAAATTTGGTTTTATGAAAACAAACCAAAATGTAGTTTTATGAAAACAATCTCCAAATGTAATCTAAACGCAGCGGTGGTCTAGCGGTAGAATAGTACCCTGCCATGGTACAGACCCGGGCAGTTTTATTAATCTAACAATATAATAGTAATAATACTATCGGTTTGCATAATTTTAAGGTCTAGCAAAATTACGTTGTGAAATTGTCTTCGTGCATGATTCAGCCCTTATTTAAGAGATTTCTTTTTTTTTTTTACGCCACATTAAAATTATGGAATTTGAGTTCCTTTTTATTGTTGTCTCACAGAAATCACTGTCAAGCAATAACGTTTTTTGCTTTGGCTATTCAAGTTCTAATGGAGGTGATATATTCAAATGGTAATCCGTCGAATTCAATACCAAATTGAATTCAATTCTGTATTATGTTGGACCGAAATTTTTATATAATAAAATTTTTTTTGACTAAACATATACCCTATAGCACATTTATACAATACATATATAATATATATTCGGATTTTCAGTTAAAATTGAATTTGAAAACTATATAGATTTTGACTTCCAAAGCCAGATAAATATAACACACCTCATACACTGGAAACTTCCTTTTGGAAGAATTCTTTGGTGTTAATAGCGTTTCTATGAGAGAACGCCAGGATGTTTCATCACATATGCTTATCCACATAGAACAATCTTGAATTCCTCTCCCTTTGCGCAACCACCTGCCCAGGTAAAACTGGACTTCTTCCCCAGATATAGCATTGTAGCATAAATGACTGGAGAAACTAAAAACTTTGATTTTGTTTTCCTTTATAACTAGGCGCTACTGCACAGGTAATTTAGTCAAGAACCTTATTGATATTTCTAGGTTTTGCCCAAAATAAAAAATGCCCGACCAGTCACCATGTTACGAGACCCTTACATGTGTCCCGCCTGTATTTGTCAGCAACTCTTCCGGATGCCCTCCTTTCCATGAAATACCTTCTCTGTGTTCCTCATTTTATGATTTGTTCTCAACAGGCTTTGTCACGCCCGTGCCCGAAATGTGGCACCCATCGTGCCCTAGACTAAGCTAGAACACAAAGCTAAATCAAAACAATTCATCCTCCAATCACAATATAAGACTCAAAGAATACTAAAGATACCCAAGGGATACATTTCATTCATATCCAAAAGATGCACAATGTCCATTACATTTCTTTCCCCCAATAACAAAATAGTAAGGAGACATGTATAACCTAATCTATATCAAAAGTTTGGCTATACATTAATGTCATCAAAATAACCTCATACATGTCTAACCTATCCATGACTATGAGGCCCAAAAGTCTTCCTAGACACCTTCTACAAAATCATCACTTGCGAGATTAAACAGAGGGGTGAGTGATATAATCACCCAGTAAGTAGCAAAAGTTCTCTTTGGGGCATAACTTGTTAATTATACATAGAAAGTTTTCAACCAAAACCAAGCCATTGTCATTCATCATATGTGGTCAAGTTATAAACCATACATATTCAAAATATCACATAACGCGATTCAAAGAACAAGAGCTCAAGTAGTTAGTGGACACATGACTCTGGAATTCTAGTTGTTAACTATAACCCGGTTAACACGGTTCAAAACTAACTACCACTCGGTTGGTCTGGTTCAAGACTAACTATCACCCGGTTAGTACAGTTTAAACGATTTGCTACAATCACCAATTGAAGGAACTAGTCCCGTCATAAGGCCATTTCACATACAAGAGCTCAATCATATGTTCATTCAAATGATTCATTAGACCACATAAACTTGTTTCATAGAAAACTAAAGTAACCAAACGTAAGCCCATTTATATAAAGAAAATATCATTCAAAGCATCTGTAATCATTATAGTGCATTTCCAAAAGCAAAGAGAAGCGAATACTACTTACCTTAATCCAAGGACTAGTTCAAATAATCGGAATAAGGGTAGACGCCGTTGTCACCTATAATACACAAATAAGACTCGTATTATATGCTAATTCTATCAAGAAACCATAAAAGAGGCTTATACCTAACTTAACACGCAAAACGAGAAAAAAAGAAGCAAAACTGCACTGACTCGCGGCATCAGCCGTGACGCGGCTCACTCCGCGGCTCAACTACAGTACCCAACCGCGACACTAGCTGCAGCGCGGCTGATGCCGCGGCTCGGGTCAGAGCCCCAAGGGGCTTCACCCACGGTGTCATATACGGCGCGACTAACTTAAAGGGGTAACCCAGACGATCCGCGACTTCATCCGCGGCGCGAATGGCACTGCGAATGAGCCCAGCAACACGACCTGCAACCTCTGCAACTCTCAAGACCCAAAAATCAAACTTTCTCAACTCAACCCAACTCAATCCAACACCAAAATAGCTTCAAATATGGCATAATACGATAAGGGAACGCTATATTAACACAATTTATAACATATATCATGAATCACACTCAAATCACACCAAAATCTCCAAGTTCTTATACCCATCTTTCATCAAAAGTCAATGGGCTCCAAAACTCACATACTCACACACTCTAAAGCATAAGCACAACACTCAAAAGCATGAGATTCAAGAATTCTTCCAGTACAACTATCAACTCACAACATCAAGGGATCTAAACTAAAGAAATAAACTAGACTTTGGAAGAGGGGATATATCTTGAGTGGAAGATTCAAAAAGGCTTCTACTTGCTTCCCTTGGTGAGTGAAAATTGGGTTCTTTAATTTCTTCTTCACCCAATGTAGAGAAATGGAAAGAGATTTAGAAGAGGAGAAATTTGAAAAGAAAAGAGAAAAGATAGAAAGAACCCTAAGTCTTTTGGGTTAAATCAATTCAACAAAATTGCATCCAAACCCTTCAAAGTTTTCTAATCTACTAAATGGCCCAAAGAGTAACAATTACATATATGCCCATGAAGGGCCCTATTATTACAGGCTTTTTTTTTTTTTTTGGTTAACCTATTTTAGTTTCTGATTTTGAAAAATCTGTTTTGAGATGTTCTCTACTGCTTTTTTAACCCTGCTTTTTAATTTTTTTTTAACCAAAACTAGGAGCAACGAATTTTTAATTTTTCTAAAAATCAGTTTGTATAAAAATTTCTCAAAATCAATTTGTATAAAAATCAGAATCTATTAAGAACAAGTCCTAAATAACATTGACAAGGTAATCTGGGATGTCGTCACTCATTCTTTCACCTCATGCATCTACTTTACTATGCTTTGTGTAGATTTTGAATGAGTTAATAAAACTGAGATTTTAAGTAGCTTATCTTGGATTCATGATTATGGATCACTTTTTCCAACTGTGGGTTTCAGGTGTATCTTCCTCAGATAAATACTCTCTGCCTTCTATCCCCGCTTTAAGTTGACACTATACTTCAACTAAACAGGACATATATATTGTTTAAGATATTCAGTGATACTTCATTCAAAATAAACACAACTCAAGTAATAGTAGTAGCTCTTGTACAGAAGTCTGTACTACCTTATGTTCCCTCATTATAATTATATATGTCAAAATGGATCTAGCTCAAAATTTTGCTCAATGAATTGCATGACTGGGTGAGGTCTTTGAACTTTGTTTAGAGTCTCCCCCCCCCCCCCCCCTTCCTTCCTCATGGCTGAGAACTTTCTATATCAGCTCAACATGTTTGTTCAAATTGAATACTCAACTCAAATGATGGTTATTAAATTTTCACACTTAGGCAGTTAGCTAGTATTACGAGGTGCAAATTCTGAAAAATGTTGCAAATAAAATGATACCCTCTTAACTTATAATTCAAAAGAACAATAATCAAGATTTATTTCGATTCTGCAAGTTACAAAGAATAACGAATTTAATGAAATCTATCAGAAAATATACAAAATGAATAAAGAATTTCGCTTTTGATGTTTACAAGAGAAAAATGATCTCTAAGAAATCTAGAACCTAGAACCCCTGCATTCAGAAGGAAAGCCTTGTGGAAACCTAGGAGCATCAGTACAGTAGTTATAGATCATGAATTTCTGTTGAACCCAGCGAATTCTGTTTCTGCCCTTGGCATCAAGCCCTTGAGTTTGCCATGCCTGGTCATTATTCAAAGAATTTGTGGAACCACAGGTTGATGATCCAGGAACCTTAACACAACCATTAGCATTGAAGTTTCTATAAGAAACAGTGAATGGTGCATTTGTCCAGTCTGTCTTAACGCGACCGCCTTGTGTAGCCCAGTCATCTGCATTCCACAAGCTACAGTAAACCCTCATGGCCTGGTTCTTGGGGAAAAATACACCATTTGATTCTTGATTGTTGAATACTCTTATTGGTATGTTATCCACCAAGAATCTGATAAAAATGGTTGTTATTAGTAACATATAAAAATTGCTAAGCTACTAGATATATTAATAGAGCAGCGAAGTGAATGAAGAGGGCTTACATGATCCTTTGAGAGTTCCAAACAATTGAATAGGTGTGGAAGGATGTTGTGGGATCAAACCACAGGCTAAATCGTTGCTCTCTGCCACCATTTCCTTGAGCATAAACATTGGTGTGGAGTGTGTAAGGTTGTCCTGAAGAGTTGCCCAAAAACTCAAAATCAATCTCATCATGTCCTTGTCCTTGGGATGATAACTGCACAAGAAGGTAAAATTTTTCATTAGCTTACGAAAATTTTCAATTTTGTCCGAAAACGAAAACAAAAATAATTAGTAAGTCACTGAGTATGGCAAATTTTTGGACTTACATAAAATGTGGTCACCGTGCCAGCAGAATTGCCAGATATAAGCTTGAGTTGCATATCGAATCGTCCGAATAGATACTCATTCTTGGACTGAAATCCAGCACCAGAAATTTTGTCCAGTGACAATGTGAGAAGTTTGCCACCCTCCAGAATCTTAAACCGTTGATCCCCGAACGTTTGTTCGACGTCTTGGTAAAAGTTACCAGCAAAGGCAGCCATTAGAAATGATGCAATTACAGAAATCTGCAGCATAAATGAAGCTCTAGAAGAGGTATGAGAGGACATCATTTTTACTTAATTAGTGAGGAAGCAGAGAATTTTTTGAAGAAAGAAGAGAAATATTGTTTTCAGTTTGCTATGCTTGGGAGTAGACTAATGAAGGCTTTATATAGTTGATGGTTTCCAACCACTGGAGTCAATATTCTTGTCCCTGTGATCTTGAGGAAGTACCGTAGAAAGGAATGTAAAACAAGCACAACTATGAACCAGATGGCAAACGTAGTACAACTGGCAAACGTTATGCATTTCATAAATTGTAAAGATGATATACGACAAATCAATAACGCGTTTGCTTGGAGAGGTAAACTTCATTGTGTGAGCACCCTTTTTAATTGTTGAATTTTTTTTTTTTTTTTGTGATAAACCTATATTATTACAAATGGGGAATAGGGAATGGTATTGGTGGGATTCGAACTCCTACCTCTGGGGTGGAGTCATAGAGCTCTAACCGCTCGACCCTCTATTCGTTCCCAATTGTTGAATTTCAATGTATACGGCGACTCATTATTTTTTCCTTCTTCATTTTACGCAATTTAACCATGGTTATAACTATTTAGTATTTTCATATAACTGTCTAGTATTTTGTGCAATCTTTTAGCATTGCAGTGTAATTCATTTTCACACGAAATAATGTCGTTTTTAAACTCATTTTTTGCCTTGCTAGTTTAATCTAGTTCGTCTATTTTTCACTTTTTTTTTTTATTTAGACCATGAACTTGTGCCAAATGGCACTTGTGAGGCCTCATTTCCAATGTGAATAGCTTTAAAAAAATTAATTAGTTGTGACACATGGATTTGCCATGTCTCCTCTCTTTATTTTTCTTTGATTTAAACTGTCAGTTTCATCGGCATTATAATTGTTTATTAATGTCACCTTAACTAGTTGATATTCTTTAATTCAGTTTAGTAGCTATAATAAATTTCCTTAGGAGTTTCTTTGCGAGAGAATTCATATATTTCAACCACCCAAAAGAGGGAACGAATAAAAGGTCGAGCGATTAGAGTTTTATGATTCCACCACAGAAGTTGGGGGTTCGAATCCCACCAACGCCAAAAATTTCCATCTCCGTGTAATAGTGTAGGTTTATAAAAAAAAAAAAAAAAACCCAAAAGAAGTTTTAAGCCATTCTATTAAAAAAGAGTTTATGCTAGTTATAACCCAATTAATTGTCTCTCCAAGTCTTTATACTGGTTTCCATCGTTTTTGATGAATTCTTGATCGTGTTTGATCATTCATAACATAATCAATTTCAGAAATTATGGAAACGATTCTAGTAAAAATCTGCCATTCTGCCAACTGTAAAGGACTTTTAGACGTTTTGACAATTTTAGCTGTTGAAAATTCTACGTAATGCTGCCCCTACTCAAAAGTTATATGTGAATTAATTGAAAATCGTTCAGAGCGCAACTAATGCTGAGTGCTGGCGCCCAATGTTCCATAGGACTTAAATCGGTTCAAATTCTCTGCACTATTTTTTTTTTTTTGTTGGTTTAATTGTTTGATACGATATAGTTCCATGTTGTTGTCCATCAATTTGACGTAATTTCATAATAGTCAAATAAAAATTGAACAGGCATCTAAAATGGGCTCAAGTATAATGGAGGAACGTTGGCTGTTACATTTGATTCGTCTTTCATTTTCTACCATATTTCTACATTTCTTGAAATTATTAAGCCTGATGCTAGGATTTATTTGTCTCATATCTTCAAGGATGCAAGTTATTTTAAGACCAAATTTCCCAAATTTGTGGTGGATCGTACGAAAACAATATTTCTTGTGTGATCAACTGCCAGTTTGTCTTTTCCTTTTTATGGGCTCTGGATTTATCAACCCTTCAAATGGGCTTGGAATGGATGCTGGGCTCCAATTCATGCGTGTCCAATTTTTAAGGTGGGACTATGTAAACCATTCATTTCAGCTTCAAATTCAAAAGGAGAAGTTGCCCAAGAAACATTATTCATTCAGGTTTTTTTCTTTTTCACTGTAATAGTTTTAGAGATTTTTCTTAATAAATATAAATGTGAGGCAAAAAGATTATTGAAAAATATGATTGGAGTTTTCTAAAAACATATTTTCCAAAATAATATCAACTAATAAAATTTAGTTTTATGAAAATAATCAATCGCCACATGTAATCTGTTGGTTTTTGTTTGGGGGATTTATTTTTTGTCAAGGAATTTATATCTATATAGTCACTCAGGACAGCAATGTTTAAAAACTACGTAGCTTAGCTTCTTCATTGAAATTCTAATATGTTACTATAAACTTGTGCCACGAAATCTCTTTGGAGGAGCTGAATCGATTAGCGAATTCAAAGGAAGATACTAATTAGTTTTTCAACTATTCTGTATCTCATAATTTTATTAATCTAGTAATATAATAGTAATAATACAATCGGTTTGCATAATTTTAAGGTCGGGCAAAATAACGTTGTGAAATTATCTCGTGCATGATTCAGCTCTTATTTTGTAGATTTTTTTATTTTTTTGAGTTCCTTTTGATTGCTGTTTCACAGAAATCACTGTCAAGCAATAACGTTTATATGCTTTGGCTATTCAAGTTCCAATGGGGGTTTTATATGTGTGTGTGTGTGTCTATATATATATATATATATATATATATATTCAAATTGTAATCCATATCGAATTCGATTCTGTATTCTGTTGGAACGAAATTTTTATATAATAAAATTTGTTTTGACTAAACATATACTCTATTCACATTTATATAATACATATATAATATATATTCGGATTTTCAGTTAAAATCGAATTTGAAAACTATATAAATTTTGACTTCCAAAGCCAGATAAATATAATACAACTCATACACTGGAAACTTCCTTTTGGAAGAATTCTTTGGTATTAATAGTGTTTCTATATATGAAAACGCCTAGCTGTTTCATCATATGCTTATCTACATAGAATAATCTCCAGTTTCTTTTCCTTTGAGCAACAATCAGCCCAGGTCACCCTGGACTTCCTCCCCAGAGATACCACTTGTAGCATAAATGACTGGAGAAACTAAAAACTTTGCTTTTGGTTTTCCTGTATAATCACGCGTTACTGCACATGCAATTTCGTCAACAACCTTATTGATATTTCTAGTTCTGCCCAAAATAAAAAATGCCCGACCTGTCACCATGTCAGTATACCCCTACATATGCGCCCCCCCCCCCCCCGGCCCGGCGGATTTGTCAGCAACTTTCCATGGATGCCATCCTTTCCATGAAATACCCTTCTCCGCCTTCCTCATTTTATGGTTTGTTCTCAACAGTTTTTTTTTTTTTTTAACCTGATTTTAGTTTCTGATTTTGAAAAATCTAGTTTGAGATGTTATCTAATTTTTTTTAACTAAAACCAAAAGCAACGGATTTTTAATTTTTTTAAAATCAATTTGTACAAAAATCAGAATCTATTGAGAACAAGTCCTTAGATAATAGGGAAAATTATAATTTTGGTACCAAATGTTTGGAGTATCGACAGTTTCAGTCCCTAAAGTTTGGACAAAAACAAATTTAGTACCAAATGTTTTAATTTTTTAACATGTTTAGTCCTATTGACCAATTTTACAAAATCTTATCAGAATCTGGTCATGTGATACTCACGTGCTAATTACATAAATTTTAAAAAAGAATTAGATTAAAGAAAAAATTTTAATTACCATAATTTGTAATTAAAGGCATAGACGTGAATGCACTGTCCAGGTGGATTTTTTCAATTTTAAATCTGGATTATTTATCATTTATGAACTCAAATTAGTGCCTTTAATTACAAATTATGAAAATTAAATATTTTTCTTTTTTAATTCTTTTTGAAAACTTTTGTAACTGTCACGTGAGTTTCACGTGATCAGATTCTAATAAGATTTTGAGCAAACTGGTCGATAGGACTAAATGTGTTAAAAAATTAAAACATTTGGTACTAGATTTACTTTTGTCCAAACTCTGGGAACTCAAACTGTCGATACCTCAAACATTTGGTATCAAAATTGCAATTTTCTCTAGATAATATTGAGAAGGTAATCTGGGATGCTATCACTCATTCTTTCACCTCATGCATCTACTTCACTGTGCTTTGTGTAGATTTTGAATGAGTTAATAAAACTGAGATTTTAAGTAGCTTATCTTGGATTCATGATTATGGATCACTTTTTCCAACTGTGGGTTTCAGGAGTATCTTCCGCAGAGAAATACTCTCTCCCCTCTATCCCCGCTTTAAGTTGATACTATACTTCAACTAAACTGGACGTATACATTGTTTAAGATATTCAGTGATACTTCATTCAAAATAAACTCAACTCAAGTAATAATAGTAGCTCTTGTATAGAAGTCCGTACTACCTTATGTTTCCCTCATTATAATTATATATGTCAAAATGGATCTAGCTCAAAATTTTGCTCAATGAATTGCATGACTGGGTGAGGCCTTTGAACTTTGTTTAGATTCCCCCTCCCCCCTCTCTCTCATGGCTGGGAATTTTGTATATCAGCTCAACATGTTTGTTTCAAATTGAATACTAAACTCAAATGATGGTTAACTAAATTTTCACACTCAGGCAGTTAGCCAGTATTACGAGGCGCAAATTCTGAAAGTTGTTGCAAATAAAATGATACCATATTAACTCATAATCCAAAAGAACAATAATCAAGTTTTATTTTGATTCTGCAAGTTACAAAGAATAAAGAATTCAATGAAATCTTTCAGAAATTTACAAAATGAATAAAGAATTTCGCTTTTGATGTTTACAGAGAAAAATGATCTCTAAGCAATCTAGAACCTAGAACCCCTGCAGTCAGAAGGAAAGCCTTGTGGAAACCTAGGAGCATCAGTACAGTAGTTATAGATCATGAATTTTTGTTGAACCCATCGAATTCTGTTTCTACCCTTGGCATCAAGCCCCTGAGTTTGCCATGCCTGATCATTATTCAAAGAATTTGTGGAACCACAGGTTGATGATCCAGGCACCTTAACACAACCATTTGCATTGAAGTTTCTGTAAGAAACCATGAATGGTGCATTTGTCCAATCTGTCTTGACACGTCCACCTTGTGTAGCCCAGTCATCTGCATTCCACAAGCTGCAGTACACCCTCATGGCCTGGTTCTTGGGGAAAGGTACACCATTTGATTCTTGATTGTTGAATACTCTTATTGGTATGTTATCCACCAAGAAACTGATAAAAATGATTGTTATTAGTAACATAAAAAAATTGCTAAACTACTAGATATATTAATAGAGCAGTGAAATGAATGAAGAGGGCTTACATGATCCTTTGAGAGTTCCAAACAATTGAATAGGTGTGGAAGGATGTTGTGGGATCAAACCACAGGCTAAATCGTTGCTCTCTGCCACCATTTCCTTGAGCATAAACATTGGTGTGGAGTGTGTAAGGTTGTCCTGAAGAGTTGCCCAAAAACTCAAAATCAATCTCATCATGTCCTTGTCCTTGGGATGATAACTGCACAAGAAGGTAAAATTCTTCATTAGCTAACAAAAATGGT
The DNA here is from genome assembly GCA_024721245.1 of Mitragyna speciosa. Classification (NCBI taxonomy): domain Eukaryota; kingdom Viridiplantae; phylum Streptophyta; class Magnoliopsida; order Gentianales; family Rubiaceae; genus Mitragyna; species Mitragyna speciosa. Next base: position 4,896,567 of record CM045572.1, read on the forward strand.
GCAATTTTGTCCAAAAACGAAATCAGAAATCATTGGTAAGTTACTGAATATGGCAGATTTTTGGACTTACATAAAATGTGGTCACCGTGCCAGCTGAATTGCCAGCTATAAGCTTGAGTTGCATATCGAATCGTCCGAATAGATACTCATTCTTGGACTGAAATCCAGAACCAGAAATTTTGTCCAGTGACAATGTGAGAAGTTTGCCACCCTCCAGAATCTTAAACCGCTGATCCCCGAATGTCTGCTCGACATCTTGATAAAAATTACCGGCGAAGGCAGCCATTAGAAATGTTGCAATTACAGAAATCTGCAGCATAAATGAAGCTCTAGAGGAGGTAAGAGAGAACACCATTTTCACTTAATTGGTGAGAAAGTAGAGAATTTTTGAAGAAAGAAAAGAAATATTATTGTTCTCAGTTTGCTATGCTTGGAAGTAGGCTAATGAGGGCGTTATATAGTTGATGCTTCCATCGGCTAAAGTCAATATTCTTGTCCGCGTGCTCTTAAGGAAGTATCCTAGAAAGGAATATAAAACAAGTACAACTGTGAACCAGATGGCCAACGTAGGATAGCTGTCAAATCGATAACGCGTTTGTGGGGCTTGGAGACTGAACTTTAATGTGAAGGCTCCCTTCTTTAATTACAGGTTTTCATGCTAGAGTACAGCTATAATGCGTCTAACAAAGACACATTTTTGCCATTCCTACTTTCTTTACTTTTCCTAGATTTAAATTAAATTGTCAATTTGATAGCCATTATGGTTATTTATAGACTGAATGCTTGCTGCAATGACTTTTCCTAGTTGGCATCCTTTAATGCAGTTTAATTAGTGGCTTTGGTCAAGTTCCAAGGTGTTTCTTGGCGTGCCAATACTCAATATAATTCGGCCTAGTTAATCAACCATCCAAAAGAAGTTTAAAGCTAGTTATCCCCCAGTTGTTATTCCAAGTCTTTATAGTTTTTATGGATTTTGGTAAATTCTTGATTGTGTTTCATGATTCTTAGCATGACCAATTTTGGAGATTAGTCTCGCTAACGAAAACAAGTTTTGAGTAAAAATCTCCCATTCTGCCAGACTGTAAAAGACTTTCAGACGTTCTGAAAATTTCGGCTATAGAAAATTCTACGTAATGCTGCCCCTACTCAGAAGTTATAGTTGCATTAATTGAACACAGTTCAAGGTGGCACTAGTGGAACCAGTCGGCGCCCAATGTTCCATGTTCCATATGGGCTCAAGTATAACGGAGGAATAAGGCTCTTACATTTGATTTGTTTTTCATTTTTTACAACACTTCTAGCATTCTTGACACTGTTAAACCCAATGCTAGGATTCATTTGTCTCATTTCTTCAAGAATGCAAGTTATTTTCATTTAAGACCACAAAAGTGTGTTTGTTTCGATGGAAAATCTTTTATGAAAAATGTTTTCTGAACTTCCAGTGTTTGGTTCCTCAAATGCCGGTGAAAATAATTTCAGTTGTAAAATATTTTTCCTGTTCCAATGTAAAACAACTTCCTGAAAAGAATTGCTGAAGTCATTTTCTGGATGGAAGGGTCTCAATCAACTTGTCTTGGACACACTTTTAGATCTTAAAGCGGTGGGAGAGTGGGTTTCGTGGGATGTGGCATGAGTGGGAATAGAATAACGGTGGTGGGCCTTCACATTTTGATGGTAGAAAGAATGTTTCATGATTTCCACCAAACATCTACAAATCATGAAAGTGGAATTGTTTTCCTAGAAAAAAAATTTAATAGAAAATATTTTTCAAAATAAAATATTTTCCATCCAACCAAACACACCCCAAAATTTCACAAATTTTTTGAGGATCGCACGAAACAATATTTTCTTGTTTGACCAAAAGCCAGTTTTTCTTTTTCTTCTTTCTTCTTCTTCTTCTTCTTCTTCTTCTTCTTTTTTTTTTTTTTTTTAAGCTTTAGGTTTTTAACATATAGAATAAAAGAGGATGTTGGGGTGATTGAGTTTTCGTCGTCGTCACGTGGTACGCTCGTGAGTTGTTTGAGTTTTGTCGTCGTCACATGCTCCTCGCATAATGTTCTGTTCGGACGATTGCTTATGTGGTTTTGCTATCTGATGAAGCTTGTGTTGGGAATTGCGTTTGCTTGATAGCTACTTTCACTTTGTTTGGCCCTCTTTTGGCCACGTTTCATCTTGTTTTTCTTCCATTCTCTCTTTGCAGTTTGCAAACGTTCTGTGTTTCACCTTTATATTTTCCTTTATTTTCGTTTTCTGTCTTTTTGTTTTTCCGATTTGTTCTTTCACTCCTGCTTTTCTTTTCTTTTTTCACTCATTTTTTCCCTCTATTTTTTTCTCCTCTTTCCACCCTAATCAATTCCTTCTCCTTTTTTTTAATCCTCCTTTTGTCCTTTGTAGATCGTAGATTTCCCATTCTTTGGATCTGACAATAATTCCTACTTCTGCACCTCATTTCTTAAAATTAAAATGCTCTTTTTTAAAAGAGTTTGATGTTTGTTCCTGACAATTATTCGTATTTTTTCTCCCTGGGTTTAAAATATTAAATGATTTTTTTTAAAGATTTTGAAGTTTGCTTGTTTTTTCCTTCTGTATCTTCTTCTGAAAAAAAAATAAGACGTTAATGTAATTTTTCCTGCTGTTTTATTTTTCTCTTCAGTTCTGATACGGTTTTGGATATATTTTCCCCCAATTATAGCTGGTGCTTGTTTTTTATTTTTTATGCCATCTCGGTTCTAGATTGCCATACAATGCTGGTTTATTTGTTTTTGCTTGTTATTTTCTGGATAATAGATGTCTACAATTAATGCAAGTTACTGTGATGCCTTTTTGCTCCTCCCGATAGTTACTGTTGCATGCCGCCGTTTCCTTCCTCTTCCTCCTCCCTTCTTTCTTTTTCATTTTTTTTCCCGGTAAAAAGAAAACAGTGTTTGTTTTGACCGTTGGTTGTTGGTACTTTTTTTGGTCCGTCCTTTGGTCTCCACCACCATGCATCTATGGTTTTTTTTATTTTATCGGTTATTGCCTCGATTAACTGTTAGAACAACTAATCCGCTTCACTGATCTCCCTTTTTCCCATGCCTTAAATGTTACTGTTGCATGCCGCCGATTCTGTTGATGTGATACAACTTTCTTTATTGTTTCATCTTTTCATTTTGTACAATGGTATGTATCACCTTTATTTGTTTACTTATTGCCCATGGAGATGTCTTTTTTTTTACACTTCTAATCCTTTGTGTTCTGCCTATACAATGCTTTGTTATGCCAGGTTTTATGGGTATTTTGCAGCTCTGCGTTTATCAATTTGATTTGATATTTGCTTCTTGCATTTTATCTGCTTTACAAGCTACCCTTCTATTATTCTGTACGATAGTCCTATGACACGTTGGTTCTTCAGCTTATTGTCCATGAAGATGTTTTTATTTTACCTTTGTAATCCTCTGTGTCCTGCCTATACAATTATTTTATCCTCTGCCACTGGTTGGTTTTATGGGTATTTCGCAACTCTGCTTTGTCAGTTTAATTACATCTTTTCTTTTGCATTCCTGTTTCCTCTCAGTTAGCTTCCAATCAATTGTTAAAGGGGGGAAAAATATTTAACACATTCTCCTTATTGGTATTATTGCTCTTGCCATTTGCTTCTCTTCTTCTTCTTCTACTTCTATTGTTATTCTCTCCAAGCTATCTGTACTCTACGATATTTTGATCTTCTGACTGCCTAATTTTATCCCTGCTCTGTTTTTATTTTCGTTGTAGCTTTTATTGTTTGCACACTCTTCTCCCTCTTTTCCTTTTACCCTTTTTTTTGCAGGTCTGCAACTTATCTTTGGTTGTTGCCTGTTCGCTTTTTAATAACAAGGTGTTTATTTCCTCTTTAACTGCTACTTTGCCTTTGTTTTCTTTGTTTCGTATTCAAAACTTTTACTCTCTGCCTACCATGCTTTCCTATATATTTTTTTTTTCGTATTTTTTACTCCTTATGTATTCATTGTTTCCTCTTCTTGTATTCTGTGTTTTCGTGCTTTACATTCCTTGTATAACTTCTGTATCCTCCTTTTTTTATATATTTAATCCTGCAGGTCTGTAATCGATCTTCAACCATTGCTACTACTCCTTCAATAACAAGGTATTAATCATTTACTAACTCCTACTTTACTTTTATCGTTTTCTTTTTGTACAAAACTTTTGAATCCTAGTCAATTATTTTATTATAACAGTATCCCTATCTTCTATTTGGAACGGTCTCAAAAGGTTATTTTCAATGCATGACCAGATCTATTTAAAATTTCTTTTATTTGGTTGTACTGATCATTTGGTTGTTAATTCAGGTTGGTTGGATAAAAGCTTCCATGTCATTTGATCATATTTTATAGCGGTATTGGTATATGGCTTGCAGTAAATGATATAAAGCAACTGATGCATCTTATGGGTATCTATACTCATGTAACAAATGTTCTAAATTGCAGCAGGCAAATCCAAGGTGAGCTATTTTTTTACTTTTAATAAAAAAATCCCTTTGTTTTAACTAAAAGTCTTATTAACTGTTCTAATGTTCTTAGGTGTCGTTTTGATGTTACTCTTACGGATAAGAGTGGTTCTTTGACTGCGACTCTATTTGGTGATGAAGTTGAAAAGCTCCTAACATACAGTGCTTTAGACGCAATGCACTATTTTAACAAGGTAATTATCTTTCTTACATGTATATACTGTACAGTTTTCTTAACACTTTCTGTTCTTTCATCTTTAAGACGTTTTTAACATTCTTTTATCCATTCAAATTTAGAATGTTGAGCTGCCACTGGAACATGTCCACAAAACCTTAAAGACTAAGCAATTTGCTGTCCAAGTCCAACCATCACAGAGCCGATATGGAGATTCACAAAAACGCTTTACAGTTGTGCATTTTTTGAAGATACTAATGCTGAAAGTTCAACCCAACCAATCATTGATACACCTGATTCTGACTTCATTATAACCCCAGTTCAGACTGTCGAGCATGAAAGCTTTGGTAATTACATGAAGCTTTGCAGTATTTAATCTACATGCTTATTATTATACACCTTTATTTAAATAACTCTGTTTATGGTTGTCAACTTTGATTTATTGCCTATTATTTATTTTTGTAGTAGATAATGAAAGTGTCTCCCCACACATCCGCATCAATCTAGCAAACAAATTTGATGAAGCCAGCTCTTCTGAGGAAGGCAACCATGAAAAAAATGCTGACAGTTCAGACGAGAGAAGTGCTAAAAAGAACAAACTGTCTTAATTGTTCAACTATTTCTACTGTCACTTTCATTGGCTTTGAATGTCTGGTTGGACTTTTGTTTTTGTTCAGGAATTAACTATGTTCTTTTTGTCAGATTTTGTGATCAACTGATCTATTTTGTTTTAGTTACTGTTGTTATGGGATGTGTATGTGCTATATCCAAATATGTCAACGTACTAATCGAAAAAAAAAGGCTTTTGTTTGACTATGTACTCTTGATTAAAGCAAATTAAGTATGCTTTCTTATATGGAGTATTTAACAAATATTGTTCAATCTGGTGTAGCTATAAGTCTATTTTATATTTCCTTTTGAATTTTAATGCCTTCTATAGTTTTTCAATTGTTTTTTATTCTTTATCCCTGTTATGTTTCATGTTTGAAGTTATTTAAACTATATGTCCATTGAACAGAAGCATACAGAACACTTTGTAGTTCATATATATCTGGATCATGACTTGTGGTGGACAGTTTTTATTTTCAATAAAAAAAAGGGAGTTAGTTAATTGTCTTGTTTGTCATGTCACCATGTGTATCAGATAAATAAATTATTTTTTATTAATGCATAAAAAAATATTGTTTATTTACCATCCAACGGCTTAATCCTGCTTCCCATTAGTTAATACAATTATTTATCACATTAAACAATGTGTAGTGCACTTTATGCTCTACATTTTTCATATATTTCATTAACTGTCTCTTTTTATTGTACATACAGTTATATAGTCTGTTCAACTTCCAGCAACAACATTACATGCAGTATTCTACTTTATTTTATATACAAATTATTTACACTTTCAAAATTTCTTTATAACATATATACTATTATTAGTTCTGATGCTTTTTTACGCTAATGTTAGTTGAAAAAAGAGGTAAACTATGACATACTTCAATGGAAAGAAATAGTGAATTATACACATTTCTCTTTTATGCCTTATGACAGTGGTTCATCTATAATTGTTATGACAGTGCATGAGAACTTATGGAAAACAGCTATTCACATTTATCTTTCTGACTGTTGGTATACTGTTTTATATGTCATTTCACTGTATATATTAAACAAAGAAAAAGCTTTCTTCTTAAACAGCTTTATACCTATTACACATTAATTAGTATTGTCACTTCTGATGTTAATTGATGCATTTTTTACTTTTTTACACACAAATTTCTTCTATATATAGATGAGTATTTGCTTGTGTTCTTCAGCTCATCAACATTTCTAAGTTCAACAATATCACAGGTTCTATTCTAATTTAGCTAATATACATAATATTCGCATTGTTTACTCTGTCCTAAAATTACATGCGATTATTATCTTTGTTCAATATGTATTTACATTGATGTTAGGTTACAAGTTAATTAAACTATAACATGCGGACTCATTTTTCCTCTTTTGAAAAATGGTTGCAGTATATACATTTGTTTTTTTATGGCTCTTGATGCTGGGAGTAGTTCATCTATGCCTCTTATATCAATGCATGATGTTACACAATGTTGTTTTCTATTAAGTTGCAACAACAGAGAGCAGGTAACTGTGTTGTTTTGCTCAAAATGTATCTTTTTTTTTTTATTAATGCTCTATGCACGTCTTTTAAATTGCATATTTATAATCATTCCAAACAGAGTTTGCCAGGAGAATTTTTGGAGATATTTAATATACACAAAAGATGCATTATTATAATTGCTCAAGGACATAAAACATGGGAAATTGAAGTCTGCGGTGGGAGGTTCCAGTCTGGATGGGGTTCCTTTGTTTCCGATAATTTAATCAAACCACGAACAAAAATAATGATTCGGCATATTGGAGATTTAAGGTTTGATCTTATCTTACTTACAGAGCTTAAGATAAATACAATGTTCTCTTGGACAACACCACTATCAAATGTTCTACAACAACATCAGCCAAAAGAAGAGGGTATATTAATTTTTAATAATTTTAGTATATATTCTATTCATGAAATAAATATTCAACTCCATCTAATGTTAACAACTTCCTTTGTTCTTCCAACAGATGTTAAGCCAAAATATATTTTATATCAGCATGTTTGCACATCAATTAAGCCTGATATTGTTCAGGATATTATGGATTCACTAGCTTTTTATGAAGTTTTTAAAAAGAAACACATTAACAAATTTGTAAGTCTACTCTCATACCTTTTTCTTTTCAATTCAACAACCAATGCATTACTTTTTAAAATAACAGTTTTTTTTTCTATTTCGTTTTTGTATCAATGCAGGAAATTCCAAAGTTTGTTGCTCATTTTCTAAATGAGAACAAAACTCCTAACAGTCACACTAAGAACTGGATACAATGCTTTTCGAATTGACTTGCATGATGGTCATTTCACAAGTTCATGGAAAAGTTTTTGTCGAGGCTCATCAGTTGCAGATAGGAGATGCATTACTTTTCATTCCAGAATCTACTAACAATTTTACTGTACAAATATATAGAACAGATGGAGTCGAAAGAATTTACCCTTGGTATTACAAATACTATGTGTACTCGTACTTATGAAACAATTTGTATAACTGTTGTTTCTTAAATTATATACTTTAACATAATCCATCTTTTAAGTTTCCTCTCCATTTTTTATTTACACAGATTATTCACATCTAATTCCCTATATATTTATAAACATTTTTACCATAAAACATACGTTAAAAAAGGAATATCGTCCTATAAAAATCGTTAACTTAAAATTACAACATTTTACTAATTAAACACAATAATCCTATCATCAACTGAAAAAACATATATTATCATTAAAAGTTAATTAATAATGCGTTCAAATATTATATTTATTAAATGTCTATAAATTATTGGGCTTATTAAATATCTACAAATTACTGGGCATGCCTGCGTTCTTACCGCGCATCGCGCGGTATGAACTGCCTAGTCTGTTTAACCAGTTTAACCAAAATTTCATGATGGGCTACTAGACTTAGCAACCAGTCAAACGGGCTTGAAATGGATACTGGGCTCCAATTCCTGCGTGTCCTTTTTTCAAGTTCTGTTTGGGAGAACTTTGTGGGACTATGTGAACCCCAGCTCATAAGAATGGCAAATAAATTTTTTTCCTTTTTTTTCTTTTTTTTTTTTTGAAAATTTGATCACCAACATGTAAGTATCACGTGACAAGATTCTAATAAGATTTTGATAAAACTAGTCAATAGGACTAAATATGCTGAAAAATTAAAACATTTGGTTCAAAATTTACTTTCGTCTAAAGTTTAAGGACTGAAATTACCAACACCTTAAACATTTTGTATCAAAACTTTAATTTTCTCTATTGGAAATCTTTACAGTTTTTAATAATTTTGATAAATTCTTAATTGAGTTTGATCATTTGATAAATTCCCGGGAAAGAAGTTTCGTTAGTGTACGTATTTTGGAGATGTTGGAATTTTCAAAAGTAAACTTGGATGAATATCAAATTCTCAAAGAAGTGACCACTATAGACTCAAACAATTTCTAGCTTGTAATACTAGGCCAAGTGATTGCAAGATCACTTTTTTTTATCGTAAATGGAAGTTGTCTACCCTTTTGCACAAATAAATGACAAATTTGGCCTTTTGGGTATTTATATACACAACTTGGAGCAACATTATCTCTTGAATACATCATTTTTCTTGTTCTTCATTTTTCTTCGTTCTACAAACATTTCCCGAACAGAAATTAATCCCACTAATGACATGAAAACGATTTTGAGTAAGAATCTCCCATTCTGCCAGACTGTAAAAGACCTTCGGATGTTTTGAATTTTGACAAATCCCAATTCGATTGATTTTTTTTTTCAGAGATAATACGTTTGAAAATTATACATAACACTGCCCCTACTTAGAAGTTATATTTTCCATAATTAAGCATTCAATGGGGAAATAGTGGCAGTTGTCGGCGCCCAATGTTCCATACAACTCAAATAAATTGGAGGAATATTGGTTCATAACATTTTGACTTGTCTTTCATTCTTGACACCATTTTATTTGTTAGGATTTGTTTGCATTTGTTTCTTCATGACTGAAACTTCTTTTCGTTTAAGACAAAATTTTATAATTTCTGGTGGATTGTACACAAACAATATACCATCTCCTATTGTTTGATCAACAATTAGTGTGGTTATTCATTCGTTATTTTTTCAATTTTCCTCCAAATAATAAAGAAAAGAAAATGTCAAACCATTTATTCTCCAATCAGTTTGCATAACATTTTTTTAATTTTTATTTTTGACCTTTAAGTTTTCTGTTTCAAGGAGTTCAACCTAAATTTATGATGGACAACTGGACTAATCAGCCTTTCGTATGGGCTTGAAATCAGTGTTGGGCTACAATTCATGTGAGTCCAGTTTTTAAGTTCTGCGTGGGAGATGTTTTTAGGCTTGTGTCAACCGTTACCCCTTCAGCTGTGAAAAAGAAGTTGAGTTACTAATTAATAAGAGTCCAATTAGAATTACTTGAGGACCCAATTGTAGTAGACTCTTGATTTTGACTCCTCATTTGGCAATATAGGTGTAAAAGAGCGGACAGAAGGACATAGGCGCTTTTCAGAACAGAGAATTTGAAGCGCTTGTACTGTGAATTTCTCAATCATTACTTACAACTGTTGTCTATTGATATATTTTAAATGTCTTAGAAGTATTTGCACTATTTGACACTCATTAAGCAAAAAGATTAAACTAGTACGAGTAGTTTCTTTTAGAGAATTTTACTTTGAGTTTCAAATTATGAAAATCCATTTCTGGACTAACCATCATTATGTGCAATGCATCTAATGTTTTTTTCTTTCTTTTTATTGGGTAAATTACATAGAACCCCCTTGTGGTTTGTTGACTTAATAGATTACACCCCTATGGTATAGTAACCTATATTTTATCTTCTTGTACTTTAGATTTTTTTTTTCAAAAATGGATGAAAAGTATGAGAAATAATAGATTTTGAGACATAGGCATTTTTTTAAACTTTAAATTGTAATTTCTAATCTTTCTTACTCCTGGATACAAAGATAGCTATTAATTTTCTATATATTTCCATTACAATCAGCTATTTTTGTTGATTTTCAAAAAAGTCAAAACTAGTAGGTTAATCAAACCACAGGAGGATTCCGTATAATTTACCCATTTCTGTTTCATTTAAATGAAGTCAATGAATCATAGGTGCTACATGGATCTATTAGCACTTTGTTTTCCAATTCATATTCATATTTATGTGCAATTGATTTAACTAGGTTCCTTTAAACCAAAAATATGTAATACCTTTTAAAAATTAGATCCCTATAGCAAGAGAAATCTTATGTTATTCCCTCAGCCTAAAATAAAGGTACTAAAGAATAACAAATGAAATCTTTGTCGTGAGAACCTTTTGACGGAGTTTAAAAAGTATTTAATACTCTATGAATGTAAGAATTATAAATTAAGATTATTGAACAAGTATTATTAGCCACGGTTATTATAATATTATTGAACAAATGTTATTAGCAATAGGTATGAAATGCATAATAGTTAACACTAATATTTTTTTACTAAAGCACACGCATAAAAAGATTGATTTACTTTACTATTGTATTCAAGGGTGGTTTTAGAGCGGTTTAACATAGAAGAAGGGAAATCCTATTAGCTAATGTTGTCTATTCATGTACACTAAATACCAAGACATGATCCTTGTCGCGCCCCATTTTTCGAAAGGGAAAATATATGATATCGTGTGGTCGGGAAAAAGGAAAAGGAATTAAATGTGGTTTATTTTATTGGAAAAGAAAGCGTGTAAATTTTTGTAGAAATGATTTTTAGAAAGATACTTTATAAAAGATAGTTCGACAAAAATGTGACAAACAAACGTTTTATTTAAAAAATAAAAAAAAGGGCCTAAAATGGGACTTTGAAAATGCGACGATTTTTGGGCCCGAAAAATGGAGTCTAAACAGGGTTTTTTAGTGAAAAAGGAGTCGCCACTTGGTATTGAGTTTTGGGTGTACCAAGTCACCCGAAAATATTTTATAAAAGGATAAGAAAATTAAGAATGATTTATTTAAGAAATGATTTTTGGAAAAAATATAGGAAAAACAAGAAAAACCCTTTTAGACGACTCCAGGTCTTTGGAAACAAGAGAAAAAGGTTCGGGAGTCACAGTTGAAGAAAGGGAAGGCAAAGGCTCGCGCCTAAGGCACCCTTTCAACCTAGCCGAAACTAGTTGCGAGGTTTAGTCTAAATTTTCCTAATATAACCCTAAGATTTTATCGCATTTGGATGCAACTATATGAATGCAAATCTAAGTCCTAAAAATGGAATATCGTTAAGGGACAAAATGTTCCATTGAGGTTTAGTCGGAATTATCGCATTAATTGCGAAACCCGAATGTAGACCTCGACGGAGTCACGAGTTTAGGTGCAAAATGGAATGCAAAAGAAAAGGAAAATAGTAGTATAGATAGTAAGTGAACAAAGAAAGTAGGGATGCAACATAACGGGTACGGGAGACGAATGGACTCGTGACTAACTGTTCCTACTCACGGAAGGGGGAACGACATGTACGCCATCGCTTCCCACGTGAGTAGATGACTGTTTCTTAGTCAAAATCACACAAATGACCTAAAATTCTATGTGTAGTGGAATCTAAAATGTTATGCACTAAATAGATGTTAAAATAGGTAATAAATGATAGAGTATATATATATATATATATAAATCATACAAAATGGAAAAAGGCCTAAAACAAAACAAAAAAATGTGTGTGAAATGGCATGGAATGAACACGCGAGAAATGATCCTAATACTAAAATGACCTAAAGGCCTAGCATTGGACTAGCCTATTTTTCTATACATTCTCCGCTAGCGTTGGACTAGCGAAGAAACCGAAATTGGCCACAACTAGCGTTGGACTAGTGTGGTGACGATACATATATAGAACAATAAAGCAAGTAAGTAATTGAATAAAGCCTAGATTAAAGCAATAATCATGTAAAAGCAAATATTAGCACATAGGAGCACATAACACATAGGCATAATATTCTAGATGCAAAATCCTAGGAAAAACGAATAAAACACATAAGCACATAGCACACATAGCACACAAAACCTAACTATTACACCGGAGAAGCCTAATTACAATCTAAAATGGAAAAGATGATCAAAGTAGCCTATCTAACCTATCTATTACATTTTCTAACTAAAATACAAAAGTTTTTGTTAACTAGATATAAACTATCTATTACATTAACTATCTAAATACAGAAATTTTGCTAAATAGAACATTAACTATCTATTACATTTCTTTGAATAATCAAAAATTAAATTCAAATAAATAATATGACATAAATAAATACTCACACATGAATAATAATTAGAAGCACAAAGAGATACATAAAAAAAAACATATAGCAAAACACATAGGAGCACGTAAGAGCACATAAAGAAAAATAAAAGGGTAATAGAGGTACCTCCCATTTGTAAACCCGGTACAAATTGCTAAGAAAATCGACAAACATGTCAAGGTACCACTATTTAAAGTATAAATATGGGAAATACTTAAAATTGAGAATAAAAATGTAAGTTCGAGCATAATTAGGGGACTTAGAATAAAATTCCAGCAAAATATAAGACTTGGGAATGAAATTCCAGGAAATTCAAGGGATTTAGAAATTATTCCAGCAAGTATGAGGGATGAAACAATAAATTCCAGCAAGTTTGGGGCTCTAAAAAAAATACAGCAAGTGTTTGGGCTAAATAAAAAAAATTCCAGCTAAGTATGGGGGTAAAAATGCAAATTTCAGCAATATTGGAGGGCAATAATGTAATTCCAGCAGAACATAATGACAAAAATAAAATTTCTGCAAGGTTGGGGGGCAAAAAATGCAATTTTCAGCAACACTGGGGACCAAATTTATGATTTTCAGCAATATCTAAGGGCTAAAATACAATCCCAGCAATATCCTAAGGTCAAAAATACAATTCCAGTAATGTATGGGGGTAAAAGGTGAACTAGAGCAAACCTAGGGGGGTGAAAACATAATTTCAGCAATATTTAGGGACAAATTTGCAATTTCAGCAGACTAAGGGGTATAGAATTGCAATTTCCAGACATATTAGAACATATTGTAATTAACTTAGATGTAATTGAAAGAAACTACAAAATTCTAGGGGCCAATTAAAATAAAATGAAGACTTAAATGAAGTAAATTAAAGTATTGAAGGGCATAATTAAACAATTAAGCATCTAAGGGGAGCAAAATGTAATATAATCAGATGAAGATGATGAAAATAAATAACTAAAGAAAAAAAACTAAGTCTCGGCTACAAATTTTCTTTTCTTATCCTCGGTTTTCCTCTCTTTGGATTTTTCTCTTTCGGCCTCCCTCTCTTCGGCCAATATTCTCTTCAGGATTTTTCTCTTCAGCCTCCCTCTCTTCGGATTTTTCTCTTCGGCCTCCCTCTCTTCGGATTTTTCTCTTCGGTCTCCCTCTTCGGATTTTTCTCTTCGGCCAATATTCTCTTTGGTCTCCCTCTTCGGATTTTTCTCTTCAGCCTCCCTCTTCGGATTTTTCTCTTTCGGATTTTTCTTTTCGGCCTCCCTCTCTTCGGATTTTTCTCTTCGGCCTCCCACTCTTCGGATTTTTCTCTTCGGCCATTTCTCTTCGGCTACTTCTCCTCGGCCGTTTCTCTTCGGCCATTTCTCTTCGGCCACTCACTCACTCTCTTCTTCTCTTCTTCTCTTATTCACTTCGGCTCACTCACTCACTCTTTTCTTCTCTTCTTCTCTTCTCTTCTTACTCACTCTCTTCTTCTCTTCTTCTCTTCGACCTACTCACTCTCACTCTCCGACTCCTCTTCTCTTCAGACTATACTCTAGTTTTTCTTTCTTTCTCTCAGCTTCTCTCTCTCCGTTCTTCCTAGTTAATTTTCCTATTTCTCACCTGAGTTTTTTTTTTTTTTAAATCAATCTTGAATTTCTTCATGAAACATGATTGTCTAAACCCAAACATCAAGGCTATCGAAATTATAGATTAAGCGGCAATAATTCAGAAATTTTAAGTAGGAACATCATGAAATTTATGGTACGCAAAAATCAGTTTAAAAGGGCCGAGAACCTTACCTGGTTTGGCTAGTGAAATTGGTGGAACTTGGCAACGCTGGTGGATTGATTTTGGCAGCTGGTGGTGGTGCAATGCGTGTATATGCAGTGAGAGCCGAGAGGGAGAAAAGAAGAAAAAAAAGTGTCTGTGTTTTCTCTTGAGAGAAGAAAAATGGGAACTGATGGTGTCTGTGATATGGTGCAGATGGGTTGTGTGTGAGCTGAAAAAGGAGAAAAGAAGAAAGTGTGTCTGTGTTTTTGAGAGAAAAAAAACGGAACTGATGGTTGAGTATGTGTGTTGTCTCTGGAGAAGAGAGAGTTGGAAGTGTTTTTGTGTTGTTGAATGTGATGATGAAAGTGGGTGAAGAAAGAAAATCAATCTTCCCAAAATCCCCTCAAATCTGCTGAATTGCAGGGGGTTGGTTTTTCTTTTTCTGCTGCTACGTGCAGCAGTTTTTTTTTTTCTTTTTTTTTTCAGGCGCCCTTTTCTTTCCTTTCTTTTTTTATTTTTTATTTTTTGCTCTTTTTTTTTGTAAAGAAAAAATCCAAATAAATAGTAAATAGTGTTTAAAAATTATGAAAATTTTGTTAAAAATCTACAAATTCATACGATGCATGTATAAATTTCTTTGATATGAAAATTCTAATAATAAAACATATTTGAATATATGTCATATGTGACAAAATTGTGAGAAAAAAAAATACTAAATGACCATTAAAAATCACGAAATTTTTACAAAAAATATATTATCACACAAAATAGGTATATTAAAATTTTCACTCAAAAAATTTTTTTTAACATATATGCATTCTTGGGTAACGTGCCCTTAACAAACAAAAAAGACAAAAATTAAATAAATACTTAAATGACCTCAAAAAATTATGTAATTTTGACAGAAAATTTATGAATATACAAAATACACATATAAAATTTTTTCACTCGAAAATTCTTGTAAAAAATAAGTGCATTGGAAAAACGTGCCATTAAGTGTAAAATACTAAAATTTTAAATAAACAATAAATGACTTCCAAAAATCATTAAAATCATTAATAAATGATAAAATAATAAAAATTATGTATTTAGAAAATAAAACAAAATAGAATAATATTTACATAGTGAAATTACCATTGTGCCCCTGATGTGACGAATTAGACATAATACGCGAAAATTGTACTCGACCCCCGAAAAAATGAAAAATACCCCCTAAAATAAAGTAACACACATATTTTTACAAAAGGTGTGTCAAAATTTGGTGTCTACAATCCTATTAGCTAATGTTGTCTATTCAAGTACATTAAATACCAAGACATGTCCTACATTAATAGCTTTCCTTTAAATGACTTAAATATATTATATATCAACTTATAGTAAGAATTGAAAGAGTGCAAGAAATTGATATAAAGAACATTAGAGAATTGAGTATAAGGATAGGCAAATATTTTGTATAGGAAACCATTTTACTTTAGTTACCAACAAAATTTAAATTTAATGAACTTTACAAGGGAAGGTAAAGGTTTTGTAATTTTGTCACAATTAGAATACAATGAATTTTATTATATCACAAGAGGGTATCTAAGAATATTTGAAACCTAACACCACAAAATGCAAAGGTTCAAAGATTCATCATACTTTTAAAGAGAGTATAAACATGCGCACGCATCCACGTATATAATCTTTAATTGAGAAAATAGATATCGGTACCTACTTTGGAAAATACAATAATCATTACATCATTGTGTCTATGTGATTTATAAAGATTTACATAAAAAAAATTAAACCATTTTGATTAACATATAAAGTAAAATAGTAAAATTTGTATCGATAATATGAGGATTATCTACTATAAAAAATTCTCATTAGGATTGTCCATTGTTGTTTATGATGAGAAATCAATTTATCTCTTGACATATTTGTGGAAAATGAAGAGAAAAATTTTAATAGAAAAATAAAAGAATTGAGAGGTAAACCAAAAGTTAAACAACAAAAACATTGAGTTGTTAATCAGAGTACATATCTCAAGCAATAAAGTGTTCCAAAGTCCATATTTTTAACATTTCATGATAATATGTCCATTATATTACTCTTAAAAGCTAAATTAATTTGAAGAGAAAAATTACAAAGTAAATTGAAAGATCCAAAGCCTACTAAAAATAATTTAAAAAAGTAGTAATAAAAATGGAAAAATTAAGACAAGAAATTAAAAATCAAAATACATGATTTAATAATCATTAGTGGTCTGTGAACTTTGTATACTTGACTTATTATTTGAATTATACAAATTTAAAAACTTAAATACTTCTATGTTTTAGTTCCCAATAAACCTGAAAACACGTGCAAAATACGTGCAAAGCACGTGCTTCTTTCTAGCAATTTATAAAAGCCTCTATTTAATAGATTTCAGAAATGTTTTTAGGAGTTTACCTATTTTTGACACATAAAATAAGAGTCAAAAACTACAAATTACCACAACAATTAAGATAGGTGTCCCATGTTTTTCTTTTAGCAAAAGATAAAATAATCAACTCGGCAATTTGAAGACTAGAATAGTAAGTATATCTAACCTCAATGTTTTCTCCGTCACCCACACCCAACTTTAAGGTGGTGACAAAGCTCCTATCTATTCTTGAAGCCCCTATGGATAGCAATCACAAACTGAGATTTGCAATGGATCAAAATTCAGGTCCATCATTTTCGACAGCAACAATGGTTAGGATGCCATTTTGTTGGACATGAAATCACCCAATTGTAATGACTTCTTGAAAATAGTTTTTAATTTCATAAAATTTAATTGATGTTGATATAACGTCAACTCTATCTGCAGTCATATCGTGAAATGCCAACAAGATATTGACATCAGAGCAACTAGAACTCCAACAAGCCTTTTAATGGCCAATCTTGCAGAAAGTACAACACCTCTAGCAGTTCGCATCCCGAGACCATGGGATTAGCATCATCCACAAAGTTTCTAGCAACAATTGATTGCCATTGTTGTTTAGGATGAGAAATCAATTTATCTCTTGACATATTTGTGGAAATGAAAAAAATATATAATAGAAAAATGAAAGAATTGAGAGGTAAACCAAAAGTTAACAACAAAAACCTTGAGTTGTTAATCAAGGTACATATCTCAAGCAAAACGTGATTTTAAAGTCCATATTTTAACATTTCATGATCTCTTAGTTCTAATTTGTCCATTATATTACTCTTAAAAGCTAAATTAATTTGAAGACAAAAATTACAAAGTAAATTGAAAGATCCAAAGTTGACTAAAAATAATTAAAAAAAGTAGTAATAGAAATAAAAAAATGAAGACAAGAATATAAAAATCAGAATATATGCTTTAAAAATCATTAGTGGTCTCCGAACTTTGTATACTTGACTTCTTATTTGAATTATACAAATTTAAAAACTTAAATACTTCTATGTTTTAGTTCACAAGAAACTTAAAAATATGTGCAAAACACGTGCCTGTTTCTTTCTAGCAATTCATAAGAACCTCTATTTAATTGATTTTGGAATTGCTTTTAGGAGTTTACCTATTATTAACACATGAAATAGGAGTTAAAAACTACAAATTACCGCAACAATTAAGATAGGCCCCATGTTTTTGTTTTAGCAAAAGATAAGATAATCAACTCGGCAATTTGAACACTAGAATAGTAAGTATATCTGACCTCAATGCTTTCTCCATCACTTGAAGAATGGTTGACAAAAATTTCACACTTAGGTTGTCACGCCCGTGACCCGAAACGTGACACCTGCCATGCCCTAGTCTACACTAGAACACAAGTCTAAACCGATACAAGTCATCAATAATAGTTCATAACTTAAGTGATACACAATATTATCCCAACAGAAAATTATTTCATTCAAATCAAAATATACGCTATCCATTTATATTTTCAATTTCCCATCACAAAAATAATTGATGTCACATATATAACCTAACCTATATAAAAAATATGGCTATACATCAATGAACAAAATAACCTCCTTCTAAGTCTATACCAAATTATAAACTAAGAGGCCCAAAAGCCCTACCAATCTTCCTCAACAAATTGCCCAAATAAGTAATAAAAGGTCTCTTTGAAGTTTGAAGAATGTTACACATATACATATAGTTCCAAAAAGATACGTCAATGGTTCACATAGCTCAGAAACATACGTGGTCAATACATAAGCAGTTCAAATCATATTTTAAGCCATGGCACAAAACAATGAAGTTCAAGTAGTTAGTGGACAATGACTCTGAATATCCAATTGTTAATTACTACTCGGTTAACACGGTTCGGATCCAACTTTCACCTGGTTGGTCCGGTTCAAAGCTAACTTTCATCCGGTTAGTACAATTCAAAGGTTATACCACAAACACCATATTAAGGAACTAGTCCCGTCATAGCCATTTCATACAAGAGCTCAAGCATTTCCATTATTCAAACAATTATCAATAAACCACTGTATTTTCATTTCATAGTGAAAACACAAGATAATCAAACTCAAGCCACATTGTATATAAATTATCATTTCTAAATAGCTAGTTTGTCAAGTACATTTCAAAGACAAAGAGATTCAAGTGCTACTTACCTCGAACAACGACTAGTTCAAGTAGTTCGAGTAGAGATACATACCGTCGTCGCTTATAACACACAAATAAATGCTTAATTATAGACTTTATCAATTAATCTTGTAGAAAGCCTAATTCTAGACTTATACACACAAAACGAAACAAAAGCCACCAAAAGAGTGTGCTCTGCGGGTGGACCAGGCTAATCCACGCCCGCGGATCACAAGGAGCACCCGTGGCTCCCAGCAGATGGTTGAGCCGCGGGTGGGCAGCGCATGAGCCGCGGCTCGCCATCTGCGAACTGATTCGTGGCGAGAATGATGCCACGGATCAGGTCAGAGACTTCAGCCAATCCTGCCGCAGTTCTATTCACGGCGCGAATAGGGTCGCGACTGGCACCAGAAAAAGCTCAGAAACGAGTTGCAACACAAAGAACTCACACCCAATACTATTCACCTTCATCCAGCTCAAACCAAATGCCAAAACAACCCCAAAATGGCACAATATATTAAAGAAACACCACATTAACACAATATATAACATATATCACGAATCACACCCTTAAATCACACATTAACCCTCAAGACTCTTCACCCAACCTTCGTCATATCCAATTCACCTATAACCCACATATACACACACACACTAGCATCACAAAGAACAAAGTCAATAGAGCATGATTAACCCAAAACTCACCAAGCCCCCATCCGAACTACCCAAATCTTTTACATACTAGAGCAAAAGAAGAAAGATGGGCTTTGAAAGAGATTAACTTGAGTAGGAATTTCAAGACTTCTTCCACTTGCTGCCCTTTGAGAGTGAGAATGAGGCTCTTGCATGCCTTTTCAAAGAAAAGAGAAGGAAGTTTGAGAGAGAGAAAAAGGAAGAAATTGAGGGAAGAAGAAAAGGGACTATGAGAAATCAAATGTCCTAGATCTATTTGGGCAAGGACACCAATTTGGAGAATTTATACACTAGCCCCTCATTATTCTACAAATCACATAGTTGCCCAAGGAAGTCCTAATTACTAAAATGCCCATGAAGAGCCTTTAGTATTACGTAAGTGGTTTGCTAGTATTATGAGGCACAAATTCTGAATTTTTTTGCAAATAAAATGATACCATGTTAACTTATAATCCAAAAGAACAATAATCAAGTTTTATTTTGATTCTGCAAGTTACAAAGAATAAATAATTTAATGAAATCTATCAGAAAATTTACAAAATGAATAAAGAATTTAGCTTTTGATGTTTACAGAGAAAAATGATCTCTAAGCAATCTAGAACCTAGAACCCCTGCATTCAGAAGGAAATCCTTGTGGAAACCTAGAAGCATCAGTACAGTAGTTATAGATCATGAATTTTTGTTGAACCCATCGAATTCTGTTTCTACCCTTGGCATCAAGCCCCTGAGTTTGCCATGCCTGGTCATTATTTATAGAATTTGTGGAACCACAGGTTGATGATCCAGGAACCTTAACACAACCATTAGCATTGAAGTTTCTATAAGAAACAGTGAATGGTGCATTTGTCCAATCTGTCTTAACGCGGCCGCCTTGTGTAGCCCAGTCATCTGCATTCCACAAGCTGCAGTACACCCTCATGGCCTGGTTCTTGGGGAAAGGTACACCATTTGATTCTTGATTGTTGAATACTCTTATTGGTATGTTATCCACCAAAAATCTGATGAAAAATGATTGTTATTAGTAACATAGAAAGATTGCTAAGCTACTAGATATGTTAATTGAGCAGCGAAATGAATGAAAAGGACTAACATGATCCTTTGAGAGTTCCAAACAATTGAATAGGTGTGGAAGGATGTTGTGGGATCAAACCACAGGCTAAATCGTTGCTCTCTGCCGCCTTTTCCTTGAGCATAAACATTGGTGTGGAGTGTGTAAGGTTGTCCTGAAGAGTTGCCCAAAAACTCAAAATCAATCTCATCATGTCCTTGTCCTTGGGATGATAACTGCACAAGAAGGTAAAATTTTTCATTAGCTTACGAAAATGTACAATTTTGTCCGAAAACGAAAACAAAAATCATTAGTAAGTCACTGAGTATGGCAAATTTTTGGACTTACATAAAATGTGGTCACCGTGCCAGCAGAATTGCCAGCTATAAGCTTGAGTTGCATGTCGAATCGTCCGAATAGATACTCATTCTTGGACTGAAATCCAGAACCAGAAATTTTGTCCAGTGACAATGTGAGAAGTTTGCCACCCTCCAGAATCTTCAACCGTTGATCCCCGAACGTTTGTTCGACGTCTTGGTAAAAGTTACCAGCAAAGGTAGCCATCAGAAATGATGCAATTAGAGAAATCTGCAGCATAAATGAAGCTCTAGAGGAGATAAGAGAGAACACCATTTTCACTTAATTGGTGAGAAAGTAGAGAATTTTTGAAGAAAGAAAAGAAATATTATTGTTCTCAGTTTGCTATGCTTGGAAGTAGGCTAATGAAGGCTTTATATAGTTGATGGTTCCATCCGCTGAAGTCAATATTCTTGTCCGCGTGCTCTTGAGGAAGTATCCTAGAAAGGGATATAAAGCAAGTACAACTATGAACCAGACGGCAACGTAGTATAGCTGTCAAACGTTAGTAATCCTTTCATAAATTAAAAAGAAGATATCCAACAAATTAATACCGAGTTTGTGGGGTTGGAGAGCTTAACTTTGATGTGAAAGCTCCCTTCTTTAATTATAGGATTTCATGCTTTAGAGTACAGCTATAATGTGTCTAACAAAAGACACATTTTTGCCATTCCTACTTCTTTACTTTTCTAGATTTAAATTAAATTGTCAGTTTAGTCACCATTATAATTATTTATTAAGTGCCATAGAATGAATGTTTGGTGCGATGACTTTTCCTAGTTGGCATCCTTTAATTTCAGTTTAATTAGTGAATTTGGTCCAAGTTCCAAGGAGTTTCTTGGCGTGCCAAAACTCAATATAATTAGGCCTAGTTAATCATCCATCCAAAAGAAGTTTAAAGCTAGTTATTCCTCCAGTTGTTATTCCAAGTCTTTCATAGGTTTTTATCGATTTTGGTAAATTCTTGATTGTGTTTCATGATTCTTCAGCATGACCAATTTTGGAGACTAGTTCCACTAACGAAAACGAGTTTGAGTAAAACTCTCCCATTCTGCTAGATTGCAAAAGACTTTCAGACGTTATACTCAGAAGTTATAGTTGCCTTAATTGAACACAGTTCAAGGTGGTACCAGTCGACGCCCAATGTTCCATGTTCCATTCCATGTGGGCTGAAGTATAATGGAGGAATAAGGCTCTTACATTTGATTTGTTTTTCATTTTTTACAACACTTCTACCTTTCTTGACACTATCAAACCGGATGCTAAGATTTATTTGTCTCATCTGTTCAAGAATGCAAGTTATTTTCATTTAAGATCAAATTTCACAAATTTTTGGTGGATCCTACGAAGCAATTTGTTCTTTTTTGACCAAATGCCAGATTTTTTTTCCCCCTTGAGGCAGTACGTTCGAAAATTATACATAACGGTGCCCCTTCTTACAAGTCATATATTTTCCTTAATCAAACGTTCAATGTGGAATTAGTGGTAGTTGTCGGCGCCCAATGTTCCATACAGCTCAAATAAAATAGAGGAAAACTGGTTCATGACATTTTGACTTGTCTTACAGTCTTGATACCATGCTATTTGCCGGGATTTGTTTGTATTTGTTTCTTCATGACTGAGAGTTCTTTTCATTCAAGACAATAATTTATAATTTCTAACAAAATTTTATAATTTCTGGTGGATTGTACATAAACAATATACTATCTTCTATTGTTTGATCAAAAATTAGTATGGTTATTCATTCGTTATTTTTCAATTTTTTCTCTAAATCATAAAGAAAATAAAATGTCAAACCATTTATTCTCCAACCATCTTGCATAACAATTTTTTAAAATTTTTTTTAGCTTTAAGTTTTCTGATTTAAGGAGTTTAACCAAAATTTATCATGGACTACTGGACTAATCAACCTTTCATATGGGCTTCAAATTAATGTTGGGCTACGATTCATGTGAGTCCAGTTTTTAAGTTCTTCGTGGGAGATGTTTTAGGCTTGCGTCAACCGTTTTGTCTTCAGCTGTGAAAAAGCTACTAATTAGTAAGAGCCCAAATCCAATTAGAATTACTTCAGGACCCAAGTGTTGTAGGCTCTTGATTTTGACCCCTCATTTGGCAATATAGGTATACAAGAGTGGTACAAAAGGATTGAGGCGCTCTTCGAGAGAATTTGAAGCCCTTATACTTTTAAATTTCTCAATCATTACTTCAACTGTTGTCCATTGATATATTTTAAATGTCTCAAGTATTTGCACTATTAGACACTCATTAAGCAAAAATATAAAACTAATATGAGTAGTTTCTTTAGAGATTTTTACTTTGAGTTTCAAATTATGAAAATCCATTTTTGGATTAGCCATCATTATGTGGAATGCATCTCACTGTTTTTTCCCTCTTTGTTATTGGGTAAATTACATAGAAACACCTTGTGGTTTGTTGACTTAATAGATTACACCACTATGGTATAGTAACCAATATTTTATCTTCTTGTACTTTAGATTTTTTTTGTTTAAAAAATGCATGAAAAGTATGAGAAATAACAGATTTTGAGACATAGACATTTTTTAAAACTTTAAATTGTAATTTCCAATCTTTCTTACTCTTGGATATGAGGATAGCTATCAATTTTCTATATATGTTCATTACAATCAGCTAAATTCTATTGATTTTTCAAAAACGACAAAATTACAAGGGGTAAATACACGCACACATTCGATAATACCGAATTTGAAAAAAAGGAAATGGTGATGATATTATCCAATATCGAATTCAGATTTACCAAAGAAATAAATTGAAACCAAATAGTCGAATTTAAATTGTCAAATTAAGTTCAATTTTGGTGTAGTTTTTTGGTTAAGGCAGAAATTTGCTAACCCCTAAATTGTTCTGTCAATGAGAAAATTTCTAAGTTAATCGACAGACATAAATCTGTCAATAAAAATGTTTATAACTTTAATTGACACATATAAAACTTACAAATGGTTTATTTTGGGGGTTGGAACACAAAATTTATTTTGAAGCTATCATAAAAGTCATGTAAAAACATCATGCATATCTTGTTCAGATCAGTGGAGTCAGATCAAAATTTTCTCAAAATCCTATAGCCCTATATTGCATCCGTCCCCCCCGAAGTCCCCCTTCACGCCTCCGTACCTTGGAATGCTATTCCAGTTTGTGTTATTAATGGGCGGTTTAGTCCATCGGAACCATGAAACAGTTTCCTCAGCAGACACCATATCCTTTCTTACTGATATTTTGCGTATGGATTCAGACTCCCATATGAAAAAGAATAATAGGATTGTGCTAATGGCACCAATTTTCACGATGAGAGTCGAGTCGACATTGACTCAGTTTAACACTTGGAACTGGACCTCCACTTTTAACCGAATTTGATTTACAAGTGGAACTTTAGTACTCCTCCTCCTAACACGAGTTAGCAGAATATGTTTTGTGGTGCTTGCTATGCGAATTATACAGTAGAGGCGAATCAATGGCTTTTGTAATGGGGAAAAATGGAGTAACAATAAATGGCAAAATCCGCCAAACCCCCAAAAAATAAAGTCTTGATTTTGCCGTTTCATGAACTCACAATAACGTAAATAAGGCCATCTTACTGATTAAACGCTTAAATCTGACCCTTTGTTCCGGGATTGGATTGGCATACATGACCATATAAAAGTGTCAAATTAAGATTCAAAATAAAAAGGAAACAAGACCAAAATTCTACCCCAAAGTTAAAGTACTGTGGAAGCAATAAAGCTAAATGTTCGTTTCTGCAATTGGATTATACACTCTTGATGAGATATCCAAAAACCAGAAAACGTAAAAGATGTGTAGTGGTTCAATATGGGATCTACATGACATTGACTTGCACAGCTCCTTCCTAACTTATCTTTTCTAATCTCTAATTTATTATTTTTATGATTGTCTTAATTAATGAAAAGAATTTCTACATTAGTAAGTTTATTTATATCTCTATGTTATCTAAACATTCTTATTATTAATGACTTTAAAAATACATTGTCTATTTTCTTTTCCAAATTGACAAGAAATGTGTGATTAGAAGTTAGATTAAAACTACATTCTCTATTGATTCTTTAAATTTTGTCATTACTTTAAATAAACCCTTTCATATTTTTTAAACAACTTATAGAATCTTCTTTACTGTATAACTATTCCAATTTTATTTATTGATTTATTAAATTTTACTATTAATTAATTAAAACATAAAATCATTGTTATTTTTTATTTCTTTTTTTTTTATGAAAATTACATCATACATTTTCGCATATTTTTTTTTATTTTTTCAGCGTAGGTTGCTTATATATATATATATATTATTTTTTGTTCATTTTTAAAGTACAATAATATACACAAAAGTTAAAAGCTAGTGTACTTATATATAAAACACTATTTGAGATAATGTGTACATGCCTGACTTGGACAATTCCCTTTTAATTACCTTTTTATTTTTAAATATCAATTAAAAATTTTAATCAATTTTAATTATCAATCTCATAACTTTTGTTGATTCTTTCTTTTTTTATGTAACCTAATCTCTTAATCTCTCTCAATTTCTCTCATTTTCACAAAAAAAAAAAAAACTTATTTGTGTTACCATTGTATGATCAATATTATGCCCTTTTTATTTTTTAAGAACACCATGAATATCATTTTATTCAATTTTCAAATACATGATGCACCGTGCATTTCATGGGTGATAATTACTTTTAACCATAATCTAAATTGACTTGAAATAGGGAGGCAAATTGAAGATTTTTTTGTGCCACTATTATATGGTAACAAGACTGTGGAATTTATAATATGTGTGTGTGTATGTGTATATATAATTGTTCCTGATTTGTCAACAACTTTACAAACTACTTCTTTTTTTTCCGTGTATTTGAGAGGGGGGGAAAAAAATAATGTATTCCAAAGCTATCAAAATACTTCACTCAAGTTATCATCATAAGACCAAAAAATATAACAAATACAAGGATAATTAAACAGTAATTCATAAGGTTTGAGTGCACATCAGGCATTTGAAGGAAGAAATTCTGAGTAAATTGCTCTCCCGCAAACTCACTATTTAAAGGGCATGTGCAAAAGTATTAAGGATAATTTGGCAAATCTCCCTTGAAGTTTATTATAAATGAAGCCACTCCACCTAGTTTTAATAATCACCCTTACGTCCCCAAGTTTAATGTTTTCAATAACAAAAAAAAAAAAAAAAAGTCATGTTGGTGTTGCATGCAAAAAAATGCAATCGAATATAACATATATAATGCATATACAACATATAAAATTTATATATGATATATATACACAATATATATTCAGTAGTTTTCAATTAAAACCGAATTTGCAAAATGGAAATGGTGATGATATTGCCAAACATCGAATTCAAGATTTACCCAAAAAAATAATAATAATAATTTGAGACCAAATAGCCAGAATTTAAGTTGTCAAATTAAGTTTAATTTCGGTCGGTATTTTGGTAAAAGTCGAATTTTGGTAACCTTATTCTATCAACAAGAAACTTTATAAGTTAATTGACAGATATAAATCTATCAATAAAGAAGTTTATCAACTAATTGACATATATAAAACTAACAAATGGTTGATCTTGGGGGAGGAGGGCGGGAGAAGGGTGGGGGGGGGGGGGGGGGGGGGGGGGGGAAGGGGAACATTAACTTTAATTTGAAGGTATCATAAAAGTTGTGTAAACATCATGCATGTCTTGTTCAGGGGAGTCAGATTAAAATTTTGTCAAAGTCCTGTAGCATAATCTCCACTTATGACCTCCCCGACATCCGCATTCCAGCCTCTGAATTCTGAGAAGTTCTGCCACTGTGTGTTATTACGTCGAGCTGTATTCCAAGGTCCCCATGACAGGCTCAATATAGTTCCAAAGTAAGGTTTGATTTCCTGAGCAAACCCAATTTCCTCTCTTTCTGATATTTTGCGTATGGCTTCAGACTCCCAAATGAGAAATGATAATAATAGTAGGACTGTGCTAATAGTACCCAGTTTCATGATGAGAGTCGATATCAACTTTGTTTGATACCTGAAACTGTAACCTCTTTTAATTCAAAATATATATTAAAAAAAAAAGATTTACAAGTGGAACTTTAGCAGTGGGAAAGTCGACATGAACTTTGTTTGATACTTAGAACTGGAACTCCGCTTTTAAGTAAAAAAATATACATTAAAAAAAAATTTAAAAGTGTAACTTTAGTAGAGGGGAATTAATGGCATATTTAATGGTGCAAAATGCACCAACTTCCCAATAAATAAGAGTATTGATGTTGCCGTTTCATGAACATCTCACTATTACGTAAAACGGCAGTCTTAATAAAACACTGAAATCTGGCTCTTTTTTTTGGGAATGGATTTGGCATACAGGACCATATATATAGGAATCAACTTAAGATTTAAAATAAATACGAGATAAATATTCTACCACAAAATTAAAGCACTGTGGAAGCAATAAAGCTAAACATTCATTTCTGCAAGCGGAATATACAATGCTGACGAGTCGTGCAAGATACATAAAACGTAGAAGATGTTAGTTGTTGTACACAAGCGCACGATTCTACCGTATGATACCCATATATGTATATAAACATATATGTGTATGTGTACGTGTATATATATATATATATATATGTATATGTATATGTATGTGTGTGTACACATACATACATACATACACACTATAACACACGAGTGTGTGTACACACACATACATACATACCATAACACACGTGATGTTAACTTAGACAATTCCTTCCTAAGTTACCTTTTTTTAATTTTATTTTTGAGATTGTGTTAATTAATGAAAAGAATTTCTATATCAATACATTTATTTACATCTCTGTACATTCTTATTATTAATAACTTTAAAACTGCATGCTCTATTGATTCCTTTTAATTTTGTCAGTTCTTTAAATAAACTCTTTCATATTTTCCAAAAAACTAATAGAATCTTCGTTTTGTTAATATGTAACTATTCTAATTCTATTGACTAATCCATAGAGTCTTTACTAATTATTAAGTAAAACCCTAGCATCATAGTTGAGTTTTTATTCCCTTTATTTTTAAAAAAATTACATTATACACATTTTCTCATATATATATATATATATATATATATATATATATATATTGAACATAGGTTGCCTTATATATTGATTTTAGATTTTCATTCTCAGCTTGATTTCAGACCATTTTTAAATGATAACCTTATTTTGCGTTCATTTTTAAAATGCAGTATCATACCGTGTTGCACCAGTTAAAAGCTAGCATACATAACAATGCCATTTAAGACAGTGCGTAGGTTGACCTAGACACTGCTATTACTTAACTTTTTTACTTTTATATCAATTAAAAATTTTATTAATTTTAGTTATCAGTTTCATAAATTTTGCTGACTTCTTTCTTTTTAACTTTAAAGTAACCTAATCTCATAATCTTTCCCAATTTCTCTCATTTTCTGGAAAAACCTATTTGTATATTTATTTTTATTATCAATATTTTATGCCCTTTTAATATTTTAACAATAGTATCATTTTATTTAATTTTGAAATAAATGACGTATCGTGCATTTCATGGGTGATAATTAATTTTAACTAAATAATCTAAAATAACTTGAAATGGGGAGGCAAATTGAAGATTAATTTTTTTTTTTTTTGCCGTTACGGTATTGAGACTTTGGAACTTTTCATATATATTACCAATTATTCCGGATTTAGCAACAACCTACATACTTCTTCTTTTCCCCTTTATTTTTGAGGAAAAAGGAGAATCTATTATAGAGCTATTAAAATACATCATTCAATTTATTATCATAAGAACAAAAGACCAACACATAAAAGGATAATCAAACAGTAATTCATAAGTTTTGGGTACACATAACGCATGTGAAGAAAGAAACTGTGAGTAAATTGCTCTTCCATAAACTCAGCGTTTAAGGGCATATGCAAAAGAATTAGGGATAATTTCACAAATCTTCATTGAAGTTTATCATAAATGCAGCCACCCCCACCAAGTTTTAATAATAACACTCACGCCCCATGTTTTAATATTTTTAACAACAAGCATATGTATACAGAGAGAGAGAGAGAGAGAGACGCCTGATAATATCGAATTTGAAAAAAGGAAATGGTGGTGCTATTACCCAATATTGAATTCAGATTTACCAAAGAAATGAATTGAAACCAAAAAGTCGAATTTAAATTGTCAAATTAAATTCAATTTTGGTGTAGTTTTTTGGTTAAAGCAGAAATTTGCTAACCCCTAAGTTGTTCTGTCAAAGAGAAAATTTAAAATTTAATTGATAGACATAAATCTATCAATAAATATGTTTATTACTTAAATGACATATATAAAACTTGCAAATGGTTTATTTTGAGGGGTTGGAACACTAATTTATTTTGAGAAGTTATCATAAAAGTCGTGTACACATCATGCATGTCTTCTTCAGATCAGTGGAGTGGAGTCGGATCAAAATTTTCTCAAAATCCCTTAGCTCTATTACATGCGTCCCACCCGGAGTCCCCCCTCCCGCCTCCGTATCTTGGAATGTTATTCCAGTTTGTGTTATTAATAGGCGGTGTAGTCCATCGGAGCCACGAAACAGTTTCCTCAGCAGACACCATTTCCTCGGCAAATTTGTTAAAATATTGCCCAAAAAAAAGAAAATTCGGCATTTATAGGTGTCAGAAAATTTTTTTTGGCATCTAAAGGCTACCGCGTTTGGGAAACGCGGCGCTGAAATTTTTTTTTTCAAATTTGTCATGCGCCGCGTTTCCCAAACGCGGCGCATGAACAGTAGTCAAGCGCCGCGTTTGGGAAACGCGGCGGTACTGTTCACGCACTGTTTACCTTTTTTTTTTTTTTTTTTTTTTTTACAGAATAGGTAAGTATTTAAGGTTTTTTGTATTATTGTTTAGGTAGATTTATAAGATTTAAGTAAAAGTAATCGAAGGTAAGTTCAATATTTGAATTGAAAAATTTTAGATTTAAAAATAATAAAGTTACAAATACCAAATTTTGATATACCACTAAATTTTTTAATATCTTGTAGGTCATTTTTTATTTTTCGAATGCGAAATCTAGTTTTTAGAGAAAGTGTGTAAAAGTCTTCTGGTAAAATTATAATTTTAGCACGTAAATACCTTTTTGGTCAATTTTTGACTTTTAAATTCATATTTTATACCCTTGTACAAATTTCTAAATTTTGTAATTTTTTTAAATGAACTACTATTTTTTTGTGTACCACGTCAATTCAAGGGCAAAATAGTTATTTTTAATTTTTTTTAGAATCTTAAATTCATATTTCATAATTTTAAGCACATTTTATATTTGTGATAATTTTTCAGGTACAAAAAAAAAAACGATTTTGCCTCAGATATGTATGCATTATAGAAAAAATAGTTTTTGAATCCGAAAAATTATCACAAATTTAGAATATACGTAAAAGTATGAAATATGAGTTTGGAATTCACAAATAGCCAAAAAAAGGTATTCAAAAATTGAAATGATTATTTTGTCCTTGAACTGACGTAATACCTAAAAAAATAGTGATTCATCTGGAAAATTTTCAAAATTTAGAAATTTGTATGATGGTATAAATATGAATTTAAAAATAAAAAATTGACAAAAAATATATTTACGTGCTGAAATTACAATTTTCCAGGAAGACTTTTGCACACTTTCTCTAAAAACCAAATTTCACATTCTGAAAAATAAAAAATGGCTCACAAGATATTAAAAAATTTAGTGGTATATCAAAATTTGGTGTTTATAGCTTTATTATTTTTAAATCTAAAATTTTTCAATTCAAATATTGAATTACCTTCATTACTTTTACTTAAATCCTATAAATCTACCTAAACAATAATACAAAAAACCTTAAATACTTACCTATTCTGTAAAAAAAAAAAAAAAAAAAAAAAGGTGAACAGTGCGTGAACAGTAACAGCCGCGTTTCCCAAACGCGTGCTTGACTACTGTTCATGCACCGCGTTTGGGAAACGCGGCGCATGACAAATTTGAAAAAAAAATTTCAGCGCCGCGTTTCCCAAACGCGGCGCCTTTAGATGCCAAAAAAAATTTTCTGACACCTATAAATGCCGAATTTTCTTTTTTTTGGGCAATATTTTAACAAATTTGCCCATTTCCTCTCTTACTGATATTTTGGGCAAATTTGTTAAAATATTGCCCAAAAAAAAGAAAATTCGGCATTTATAGGTGTCAGAAAATTTTTTTTTGGCATCTAAAGGCGCCGCGTTTGGGAAACGCGGCGCTGAAATTTTTTTTTTCAAATTTGTCATGCGCCGCGTTTCCCAAACGCGGCGCATGAACAGTAGTCAAGCGCCGCGTTTGGGAAACGCGGCGGTTATTGTTCACGCACTTTTTACTGTTCACTTTTTTTTTTTTTTTTTTTTTTTCTTTCAGAATAGGTAAGTATTTAAGGTTTTTTGTATTATTGTTTAGGTAGATTTATAGGATTTAAGTAAAAGTAATGAAGGTAATTCAATATTTGAATTGAAAAATTTTAGATTTAAAAATAATAAAGTTACAAATACCAAATTTTGATATACCACTAAATTTTTTAATATCTTGTAGGTCATTTTTTATTTTTCGAATGCGAAATCTAGTTTTTAGAGAAAGTGTGTAAAAGTCTTCTGGTAAAATTATAATTTTAGCACGTAAATACCTTTTTGGTCAATTTTTGACTTTTAAATTCATATTTTATACCCTTGTACAAATTTCTAAATTTTGTAATTTTTTTAAATGAACTACTATTTTTTTGTGTACCACGTCAATTCAAGGGCAAAATAGTTATTTTTAATTTTTTTTAGAATCTTAAATTCATATTTCATAATTTTAAGCACATTTTATATTTGTGATAATTTTTCAGGTACAAAAAAAAAAGGATTTTGCCTCAGATATGTATGCATTATAGAAAAAATAGTTTTTGACTCCAAAAAATTATCACAAATTTAGAATATACGTAAAAGTATGAAATATGAGTTTGGAATTCACAAATAGCCAAAAAAAGGTATTCAAAAATTGAAATGATTATTTTGTCCTTGAACTGACGTAATACCTAAAAAAATAGTGATTCATCTGGAAAATTTTCAAAATTTAGAAATTTGTATGATGGTATAAATATGAATTTAAAAATAAAAAATTGACAAAAAATATATTTACGTGCTGAAATTACAATTTTCTGGAAGACTTTTGCACACTTTCTCTAAAAACCAAATTTCACATTCTGAAAAATAAAAAATGACTCACAAGATATTAAAAAATTTAGTGGTATATCAAAATTTGGATATTTATAGCTTTATTATTTTTAAATCTAAAATTTTTCAATTCAAATATTGAATTACCTTCATTACTTTTATTTAAATCCTATAAATCTACTTAAACAATAATACAAAAAACCTTAAATACTTACCTATTCTGTAAAAAAAAAAAAAAAAAAAAGTGAACAGTAAAAAGTGCGTGAACAGTAACCGCCGCGTTTCCCAAACGCGGCGCTTGACTACTGTTCATGCGCCGCGTTTGGGAAATGCGGCACATGACAAATTTGAAAAAAAAATTTCAGCGCTGCGTTTCCCAAACGCGGCGCCTTTAGATGCCAAAAAAATTTTCTGACACCTATAAATGCCGAATTTTCTTTTTTTTGGGTAATATTTTAACAAATTTGCCCATATTTTGCGTATGGATTCAGACTCCCATATGAAAAATAATGATAGGATTGTGCTAATCGTACCAAGCTTCATGATGAGAGTCGACATTGAATTAGTTTGACACTTGGAACTGGAAATCCGCTTTTAACCAAATAGGATTTGCAATTGGGACTTTAGTACTCCTCCTAACACGAGTTAGCAGGTTTATACTTCATGCTTTGTTGTGCTTGCTATGCGAGTTGTATGGTAGAGGGGAATCAATGACTTATGTAATGAGGGAAAAAGAAGGGGTAACAATAAATGGCAAAATCCACCAATCCCCCAATAAATAAGAGTCTTGATTTTGCCGTTTCATGAACTCACAATAACGTAAATAAGGCCATCTTACTCATCTTACTCATTAAACACTGAGATCTGACTTCTTGTTCTGGGATTGGATTGGCATACAGGCCCATATAAAGGTATCAAATTAAGATTCAAAATATAAGGATACGAGACAAGAATTCTACCCCAGAAATTATCCCAAGGAATTAACATAAAACTTCCAACAATATTAAAGTGAAGAAACTGAAATTGTATTCATTGACGGTTACACCACCATAATTCCCTTAACAGACCGATGACAAATAAACACCACCATCAATCCCAGAAAACAAGAATCACAAACGATTAGTTTAAAAAGCCAACCAGAGGGGCTTAAACATCACTGAAGTAGCAACAGACAGAAATTCAAACCACATATGCACATACACCCAAGGCAAGTTCAACAGGGAGAGGGCCTTCAACATAATATACTACTTTAATCTCTGGAAAGAGTTGATTTTGGAGGAATGCTGTGGACAACGAAGGGACTCCTCACATTATGAGTTCCATCGCTCCAGACCACTGAACCCGAAGCTATATTCTTGGTACTCATGTTTCCCCGCAAGAACACCTTGAAGGACAGTGTCTCCCCTAGTGACCGGAAAGATAGTTTTGTTGGCTCCACATGCATAGAGAACCCCGAAGGCGAGATGACAGTTACTTCATAAATGGAGGCGGGAGTATCCACATTACTTAAGTTTCTCGAAAAAGTTTCCGAAACCCAAGTATTCATTGGTGCAAAAACAGCAAAGGTAGGATAGTTCAGGTCTGCAACTGTTTTGTTAAAACCACTAGTGCAAGTGCTATTATCCCCACTGATAAGTTGTAGGTAATTTGTTCCATAACCTTCACCACATAGTGCATTCAGAAAATCTGCACTGTCCAACTCATATACCAAACCAGGATTTAATGACTCCATTGGATTGATCTGACCCGCACCATACCCAAATTCAGCAGCATAATTAGCTCCACTGTCCTTCACTGGTTTAGCTGCAATCCGAAGAATAAGTTCGATCTCAGATAGACAACAAATAATCAACCTTCTTGTGTGGTCAATCACAGTTAGACAGTTAGGAAAATAATTCATGCCCGAGGAAAACTGGCCTAATCTTTGAAATACTCGGAAGTTGAAAGGTATACTAATTGGAATTGGACTGCAGAACCTTCAAAGAACTGCAATAAGAGGTTAAATCCTAAAGCAACAGAAACTCTTACCTGTAGTTATCATTGCAGACATGATTGCGGATGGTGACCAAGTAGGGTGAACACTTTTGATGTAAGCTGCTAGAGCAGATGCATGAGGACATGCCATTGATGTTCCTGACTGAATGTTGAAGGTGACAAATCTGTTATCTCCTTGGGCTGGAATGAGGGGTGCAACGCTGGGCCAAGCGGCCAAAATATTTACTCCTGGGGCAACCAAATCAGGCTGTTGACACACTAACTAGCATCAGTTCATTTTGTCACGCCAAAAACAATCACAATTAACAAAAGTTTCAAAAATGTAACAACATGAAAAAGGATTAAGAAGGCTATAAGCAATTAACGCTATTGACTCCTAGTATGACCTTTAAGATGTTAACAGTGAAGGGATTCGGGCCCCTTGATGAAAAATTAGCAAGAGTTGGAGCACTAGCATCTTCTTGCTGAATAGTTCTCAATATACGACCTGTTGGAAAACTGTTCAAATATGCAAGAATTAGTTGAAATGTAACCAGAATAAAACATAATCTTCCAAATAAATTTTCTAACTTTAATTTACCTTGTAGAATTCAGGTATCTTTTAGTTCTAGCTGCATCATCAGACGTCAAGAAGGTTGCTGGTATAGGGAAGCCAAAAATAATTTCTCTTGTCTCGTTATTTTGGATGATGGCACCAAGAGCACCTGCAGTCTTAAGTTGTGCTCCAGTCAAAGAAACACTGACATTCTTTGTGATCTCATCTAGACAGAATACTACTTTCCCACCAACTAGAGTAGAATCCATCGGATTCCCTTGGCATGTGCTGCATTTAGAATCAAATTTTATTGCCAAAGAATGTCTCATTACAGCATGAAAGAAAAGCAAGAGAGCCTTCTGTAGCAATATAGCATATCAGCATAGCTATAGGCATAAACTTGGAAGAATAAATTTGAACTAGTAACACTTTCTGCCTGTAGGAGAAGAAATGCTTAAAGAAGTTATAGCTCCACACAATTTCATACAATTTTGGTACCATTTTCTTTTAATCCCTTTTGCAGGTTGGTCACCCCAACAGGTAGCTACACTACATGTCAAATAGTTGTCTGCTGAATGTTTTCAATTTTGACACCACATGATGTCTACAAAACTAAATCTTGGAATTGCCTGTTCTAGATGGCCATGAAGGCTATATATACCCATTAAGCAATTTCCGTAGTAATAAATTAGCCAAAATGGATCCTATTTACAACTTCCTCAATTTTTCCTATTGTTAAGACCTTTTTTCCCATCACAATTTACCCTTGAGGAAGCTGAGTCACAACTTCATCCTCGCCTCCCTATCAGGTTCATCGGCCTCTGAATCAGACTTTTGACACATTAGCAAATGACTGCTCAATTAGGTTGTGCTGAAAAAGAAACAAATTAATTAAGTGCAGAAGAATGTCCTTAATGTAATCAGGATGACCTTTAATGCCCTATTAAGTGACAACCATACAGCTGAACCCTGTTCTGTTAGACGATGCTATCTGATCTGTGAGTTCCAAACACATGTCAGTGAGGATGACCATTAAGACGTTGACAGTAAAATATTTTACATGTATTTCTAATCTTGATTTTCTTTCTACACAAAAACAGAGTCGAAGTGTACTTACATTTGTACTATCTCATGCATCAGAGGTTGGCTATCAAATGTGTTTGCTGAGGATCCCTGCAAATAATGCAAAAGTGATTTCAAAATTTCAGAAACTATTCATAGCTCAACACAACTGATGGTTACTACAGAATGAGTAAAAAGTACTACAACTAAAGTTTCAGCATGCCATATTCCAATTTTGAACACTGGATATCAAACCTCAATGCTTTCCCTATCCCCCAACATTAAGGTAGTGACAAATTCCCTATCTATGCTTGAAGCCCCCACAGATAGCAACCATGGCGCGAAGTTTGCGATGGTGCGAAGCTCTGGTCCGTCATTTCCAGCTGCAGCAGCGGTCAAGATGCCATTTTGGTGGGCATGAAAAGATCCAATTGCTATGACGTCCTGAAAATAGTTTCTAATTACATGAAATCCAATTGATGCTGAGATAATATCAACTCCATCTGCAATAGCATCGTGAAATGCTGCCAGGATGTTGGCATCCGAGCAACCGGCACTCCAACAAGCCTTGTAAATTGCTAATCTTGCAGAAGATGCACCACCTCTAGCGGTTCCCATTCCGAGGCCATACAAGCTGGCGTCATCCACAAAGTTTCCAGCAACGGTTGATGCCGTGTGAGTGCCATGGCCAGATGGATCACGTGCGGATACACTATCTCCAGTTTCTACTTTGTTAAACAAGTAATATCGAGCCCCAATAATTTTGCTGAACCAGACAAATAAAGAAAGAATATAAAGAATTAATCAAACTTATTGCAGCTAATTATTGAGTAAGCCAGGAAGTATGAAAAGTTGTAAAGCAGTAATTACTTATTGCATGAGAAGTTTGCAGCAGATTGACAACTGCCTTTCCACTTGCTTGGTGGAGGACCAATGTTGCTATCATTGAAGCTTTGAGATTCTGGCCAAATTCCAAAATCGATTAGTCCAACAATTATGTCGCTAGCATCTTGTCTCCTCTGAATTGTTGGAGACATCCCAAGAAAGTCCCATGATCTGGTGGTTTGGACTGGACGAGCCTCACTCCTAATGACAGAAACTACTCCTTCCATCTCTGGTGTACAAATTGTACAAAACATATTTTAATTTATTAGATCTAAATAAACCCTCCATAAATCTTTACAAAACGTAAATAATTTTGCAATATTCGAATTAATGTAATGCATGTAAAAACTTTAATGTACGTAAAAGGAATTGAAACTTTGCCCAATAAATTATACCTGACAGCTTTGTCATTTCTTCATCAGTAAGCATTGCGATAAATCCATTGAAGCTCTTATCGAAGCTACGAAGACGGGATTCAGCTGCTTTGCTATTGTTGCAGCAAGACACAAAAAAATTACACATAATTAAATGCTTGGATTATTATTCATTACAATGACAGAATACATATATATTATGTATTACTGTTTAAACAAAATCTTTACCTCCCCTTGATTTGTTGAAGAATATGTAGATGATGTACCGACAGACTGATAGCATTGTCTTTAGGCACATGACCCATGTACACAATGTAGACCTGCATGATACGGTGCAAAATAGTTTAACTCAATAGTAATATCCACCATTGCTTTAAGAAATATTAATTAAATAACCTAAACAGAACACATTGACTTGCCTCCTCATCTCCTAGAACTTGGCTAATGAGAAGTGAGGCTAGAACAATAGAGAATAGAGTGAGCCAGCAGTTCTTCATTTCGATCACAACAAGATAAAGGAGCTTTTGAGGCTGTAAAAATGTAGTCCTGAGTGCCTCAATTGCCACCTCGAAGGGTTTTATACACGGTAATAGAGTCTTGTCAATTAATAGACAATAATAGAGTCTTGTCAATTAATAGACTATCTCATATCTTGTGTCACGTATAAGACAATATGAGACAACAACACACCATAAATCAACTAATTTTCTTGTGGAAATTACGAATATAAAGTAAATTATATATTTTTTTTCAAAATCAAATAACAGAACACAAAGTAAAATAATAAAATGTGCAAACTGGCCATAACTCAAAGTTTAAGACTAATGCACGTCTGAATAATATAAAATCTCATGACCTGACTTTGCAACAGTTTTTGTCATTATTACAACAATTTCTTTTAACTAAAAGTGGATACATAGTAATGATAATTGCAGGGAAAGTCTCGAGCAGAATGTTTGCATTCCATATCCAGAAAACAATTAAATCCTACATATTCATTTTGGTTGAAGAGCCTTATTCTGGTCCTAATTTAAGTAACGCCAGGAAGCAGAACAAATATTTGGTAGAGAGGAAAAGGGGTCTCAATAAAGGAACAGTAATGTGCAAGTCGGCTCCAGATGATCATAAAGAAAGACGCAAGTAAATAAAAGAAAAAGGGGCTGCCAATGCATTAACAACCAGTCTCTTTCTTGTTCATAATAATGTAAATAGTCAATTACATACAGGATTAATGATGTATATAAATATAGTGCCTTGATGTAGTCTGGAGAGCTGACCTTCCTGCAAGAAGTATCACGAGTTATCAATGCAAAGACAAAGAATCACCTAAAAAAGAAATTCCTGGTTCCCATACCAAAGTTTATTGATGCATTTGAAACCTATTACAACTAATAAGGCTGACAACATCGTCCTTTATACCATCAAAATCTCAAAGTATCATAAATCAACTGGATGACACAAACATACACTTACAAAACCAGGATCATCAAACGGATATACTGACACTTGCATATCGAACATTAACTTCAGATTTAATCAGATTTCGGAATGATCTTGGCTTTAAGCACTTGGGCTGCATTTGTTTTGCCAAGTAAGAGGAGAAGTTCCTCTGTGAAATGGTTGAAGGCTGATGCCACAGGCTTTAATACTATTAATGATGGCATAGGGGACCTCATATCCACGGCTTCATTATACGAGTTACAGAGTTGAGGTAGAATAGTAGAGGAGAAGAAGTAGTAAGTTTAGAGGTTCAGGATGGAGGGAAAATGATGCTTTTCGGGTTCCCATTTTCAAACCTTTAGCTTTTAAATTCATAGTTTTATTGCAGAGCCGCATTAATAAGTAGAGCTGGATTATCCATATTAAGGTTCTTGAACAAGATATGCTGCATCCACATTTACCCCAGCCAGCCACTAATTATTTCGCATCTTTATTTGCGTATCTCATGGCCATGCGCACTACTTAATTACTCTATATTTCTGATCTTCATCAGCTTTTATGACTCTGGATTCATTTCTTTCTCTCAACAGTCTAATAGTCGAAATTCTGATACCAAAAAAAAAAAAAAATGGCGCCATCAAATCTCTTTGGAGGAAATAACGTTGTGAAATTGTCCATGCATGATTTAGTCCCCTAACAAGGTAAATTTTGTTTCGCCACGTTCTCTAGGAATCACAGTTAAGCAATATGTTCATTTTCTTTGGCTATTCAAGTGCTATTGGGTTATATTTGAACAGTAATTCGGTATTGTCTACCATTTCCAAAGACAAATTGTAATCCATCAATTAAATATCGAATCAAATCAAGTTGTTATTTAATGGGGTATTTAGTAGGACTGAAGTTTATATACTATTACATATACTATAAATTTGATTTTCGGTTAAAACCAAATTTATATGATACAAACATAATATATATTTGGTTTTCGGTTAAAAATTGTACCCCCATCGTATTCTCCAATATGGAATTCATTTGTACGAAAACCAAGTATCCTAATCCGACCTCGATTCCGCCAGCTTTTTAGTAAAAATTAGATTTTGCTCATCCCTTAAATTGTTCTATCTATAAGAAAGTTTGAAACTTAATCAACATGCGTTAGACTAACCAATGGAAAACAAATTTAGTTTGAAAGTACCCAAAAAAAAGGTCACTTAAACAGCATGCGTTTTTGTTCCGATTGGTGGAGTCGGAGTTAAATTTTCTCAAAATTCTATAAGTTTAGCTTCATCACTTGCCACCTTCCCCAACCTTGTCCTGGAAGCCTGTATCATTTTGATGTTGTCTATTCCACGACTTGCTTAATATAGTTTGAAAAAAAAGGTTTTATTTCTTGAACGGACACAATTTTTCCTTTCTCACTGATAATTTGCTACCGTACATAGGCATCAAATTAAGAATTGAAGTACAAGGAGATGAGACAAAAATTCTAACCCAAAATAGTACCTAGTAGAAGGAATAAAGCTAAATATTCTATTCTGCAATTCAAGTGTACATTGCCGATGCGGTATCCTAGAGAATAGCACAGAGAAAATGTAAGCATTTGAAGGTTTTTGAAACATTATTGAGGAAGGATTACACAAGATACCCATTTACATACCCACTTATAGAAACTTATTTTGTGGAAGAGTCCGTAAGTTGTCCAAACCTTAATTATGCAAATTCAAGTAGTTTACAAAATCATGGAAATTTTTCATAATTTCTTGGTTACCATCAGACAGAGCTTGCTACACAAAGTTCTAATAAAATGAACAAAGTAACTCCAGTACAACAGCTCCTCAAAAATAGGATCCACATTTTGTTCCCATTTCCCATGGTACAACTGTAGGAGCTTCTCTGCAGGTGTGACACCTAATACGAAAAAGATCATTGGTAATTCATATGTGCAGAAGGAATAATTAACATTAGATGCATCAAAAATTCATCTAATTGCATTGAAAATCAATTTTACGAAAAACATAAATCAATTTTCATACTAGTCAGGAATGAAATATGGAGAAAAGAATGCAACACAAAGACGAAAAGGAAATCAGAATGACTCAAGTAATGCAATGTTTAGGAGTATAGCTATTCACCTGTTTCCACGACCTCGCTAAGTTCTTTCAAGTATCTTGTTTCTTGAAAGCATCTCCTCTCTAAGCCGTCCGGTGAAAAAGAAATGACACATGAATACGAACAATAGTAGGAAGAAAAAATGGA
Organism: Mitragyna speciosa; assembly: GCA_024721245.1. Taxonomy (NCBI): domain Eukaryota; kingdom Viridiplantae; phylum Streptophyta; class Magnoliopsida; order Gentianales; family Rubiaceae; genus Mitragyna; species Mitragyna speciosa. The sequence continues at coordinate 4,937,339 of CM045572.1, forward strand.
GCAGCTACTGTGATTATGAGCAATAATGTGATTACTTCTCTCACTGACCTTTGCCACATGGTTGAGCACTCCACCCCGAAATGGCATTTTCAGACCACTCTTTGGAACCTATTAAGAAAATTGGAATCAAATTATGCTGTTTTTGCCAAGAGGCATTATGTCATATTACTCATGCAGGAATATCTGAAAAGGCTGAGTATTTGTGTAAAACTCCATATCAACAAATATTCGGCCGCCGGTTTTACTTTCTAGTAAATATCTTTACTCCTGGTCGCGCAAGATCAGGACCAATGAAGGTAATTCTAAAGAGTTTTAAATGTAGCCCAATTCTAATAAATGCATTCTATCTTTTTGCTGCCCAAGTTTAGGAATAGTGATACGGCTATTGAAAGAGTCCAACTGACATAACTCATCAAAACAAACTACAAATTCCAAAACAAAATCTTTTGTTGATTGAAAACAAAGGCCCAAAAACCCAACTAAAGCAAAGTGCTGTCTTGACCATGCAAAAGATTGAACTGGATGTCAGCAATATCATGTTAATAGGGCTTAGGCCTTCTTTTGGATTTTTGCCGAATCTCCAATTGTAAATTTTTTTTGAGAATCTCCAATTGTAAATTTAAAAATTCAATCTTCATATTTGAGATCTTCTCTAATCTTAAATTAAAACAAAAAAAAAAAGGTATTGGTTGAATATGCAAACGACCTCGGCTACTCCATGGCATACTTGGTATTATCCCATCCCTAAACGTTTATATACCCAAAATCTCCATTTTTTCGGTAATCCCTCTTCTCTGTATTTTTCGAAAACCTTCTACAATAAGTCTTTTATCACTCTCACTGCAACAAACGGTTGCAGCAAAGAGCAAGAGAAGAGAGAGAGGGTAAGAAACCCCCAGTACCCATCTCAAAAGAAACACTCATTTCCCCAAGATTATTATTGTTCTATTGAAACCCAAAAATCCCAGAAAAGAGAAAATCTGAAAGCATCATATAGTGAATTAGAAATCCATTCGGGCATTTCAACAAACATGTGGTGGGCTGATTTAAAAGCTGCATTGGGGCAGAGAATCAACCTGGAGGGCATTGCTTCATCTGTTGGGATTGTGGCTAAAGATAAGCATTTGGTTATCCCACATGTTGCCGTGCCTGACATTAGGTACATTGATTGGGCTGAACTGAAGAGAAGAGGGTTTAAAGGTGTAGTCTTTGATAAGGATAATACTATTACTGCTCCTTACTCTTTGAGCTTGTGGCCACCTCTTGGATCATCTCTACAACAGTGTAAATCTCTTTTTGGTAACAATATTGCGGTGTTTAGTAACTCTGCTGGTAAGGTTTTATCCTAATCCTATGGAATTTGTGGTTGATTTTGCTTCGTTTTCTTTAAGTATTAATGTTCCTTTTGTTTTAATGGAAATGTGTCTTTGTTCTTCATTCTTTGGATTTCAGGACTTCATGAATATGACCATGATGGTAAAAAAGCAAGAGCTCTTGAGAGTGCTATTGGCATTAAAGTAATTCGGCATAGTAAGTCTTATTCCTAATTTTTAGGCTTATTATCCAAAATAATTGCTTTCTGTTGTAAATACGAATATGACTAATTCTTTCAAGTATAAATTGACTATTAAAGAAATGCAATGCTTTTGGAAGAAGTGGATTCTTAAATGTCTGATTTCGTGATTGCTTATTCGCTCATTTGTCTATTAAAATCCAGGGATGAAGAAGCCAGCTGGAACTGCTGAGGAGATTGAAAGGCAGTTTAATTGTGAATCCTCAAGACTTATAATGGTAGTACAAACTTTTTAAAGAATGTTGAGACTGTTCTTTTTTTCTTGCTCTGATGCTTAAGTAACATGTGGTGCCCATGGCAGGTAGGTGATCGGCCCTTTACAGATATTATCTTTGGTAACAGAAATGGTTTTTTCACTATTTTGACTGAACCGCTGAGCCCTGCTGAAGAACCTTTCATTGTAAAGCAGGTTGGTCTACTATCAATATCTATATTGTTGAAATCTTTGTTCAATGCAAGTGACATTCTCTTGATTCTTAACGAGCAATAAATGTGCCATAAAAATGTGGAACTGACATCTCATTGACCTCTAGCTTGATGGACTGCATTTATTAGATAATAGAGCAGATATCCTGTTACTTCCTTTGTGGGGTATTTTTGTTTCATCTTAGCTTATGGCATATTATTGAAATTAGCTGATTACATCTGAATCCAGAGTATCTATAATTGTATATACTCTTATGAATTCATCAGTCACAAAAGGTAAAGAAGTCAATTCAAAGTTGATATAACTTCATTTCCACCTGGAGCATTTTTTTTTTCTGTAGAACAACCGATGGCTGGTATGCTACATATTTAGGAATTGAAATGGCAATGCGTTTTTAAGACCAACGGTAATGGGATTGGGAACTGGTTAGTTGTTTGGACACTGTGTTTTGATGGGATCTACTTTCTTTTTTAGACTACGAGTCTTTGTTCGGTTGAGTCAGAATCACCCTACAATCACTAGTATTGTTGTTGACTGTATCTCAGATTTAGGACTTTATGGATGGACAAGGGCAAGTTAGTGGACAGCTGGAGTGGTTTCCTCAATTTGTAATTAATCTGAGATTGTAGGACTGGGATGATTTGCAATGCCTAATTCCACTCATAGGTGATTTCTCCATCTATGTATGTACATGCGTGTGTACACACACATGCACACACACACAGAGAAAGAGAGAGAGTCATTTAAATGATTCTTTGCCTTAGAATCCTTGCCTCATTTTCTCCAGTCAATTGTAAGCTAAATAGGGAGTGATGTAAGATGGCTATTGCTAGTTATCAAAGAAAGATAATTCTTTTCTTTCCTTCCGATAGAAATGGTGTTCTGTTTCTGCTGCAAACATATGCTTTAATAATTTTGGAGGGCTAGAATTCCCTACGCGAGTGCACTGCACCCTATAGTCCCTTACACGTTGGAGCTAACATTAGGTTGTAGGACCATCTCATCTGTTGTTCTGAGTTTTTGAGACCGAATTCCTTTTCTTATGCTGCTTCCTTACCTTTGTCCTCAATTCTAACCTAGAAAAACCAGAAGGTAAGGGAACCTCATGGTAATTTCGAGTAACACGTCGTGAACTTCATTTTAGCCTATGTATTCTTAAAACTTCTCTGGTGAACAAATTTGTGGTCCTCCCTAATATTTAGCTGCACATATTAGGATTTTCTTCCTCGCGATATTTTCCGATTTCCTCATTTGTAAATTGCTTTGTGTGCATTTAGCTGGAAATCCAAGCTTATTTTCCATTTTATAGATGCTACTATCCATAATTGCAGGTTAAATTAAGAGCTAGTCAAAATGAAATGGTGATTACACATATTGAACACTTCAGAAAAGATTGCTCATATCATGGCAATAATATGTCACCAAGAATAAGGAACCTGTTTTAAGTACACTTAAGAATATATAGATGCTATAACTAAAACGTTGTCAAGGTCTGCGATGTTATATGTTGCAACTGCTGTTGTGATAGGGGTCTGATTTATGTCTAAAATGATAAAACCTTTTGTTTTATGAATAAATTCATATTTCCTTATACTTAAAAAGGGTTGGCATGATTCTTTAGAGAATATCTATGTCTGGCCTTCTACTAATGATGGAAACTTTGTTTGCAGGTCAGGAAGCTTGAAGTAGCCCTTGTTCATCGGTGGTCAAGCAGGGAGTTGAAGTTATCAAGCCATCATCTTCTTCCATGTCCTCAGCAATGTGTAAAAGATCAACCACTGTGAAGTATGTTTTGGTAGTGAGTGAAATCATTGATTTTTGTATTCATTAACCCAACCTTTTTTCCTTTTTATTTTTTTCAATTTAGCTGTTTTGTATGGAAACCATACAAGCAATATAAATATATGTCGTTGAATCAAATTCAAAATTTTGGTCAGTGAGTAGAGAGAATATTGATATTAGCAATCAGAACATGTACAACTCATCTGAAGATGTGAATTTCCACCTTAGTATGGCAGGATTCAATGGTCTCTCTGCATCTTCATGAAACTCCCTGCGGAACCCCTTTAGACTCATCATTTCACTTTATTTTTAATTTTTATTTTTAAATTAATATTTTGCAATATTTCTTTTCATTTCCAATATATAATTTTTGCAGTGTTCTGATCATTTTTAGTAAGGGGGTATGCCTTGTGTGGCGGATAGGGAATATAATTACATTTGTAGCTTTACAATAAGATTAGTTAGGGTTGTAGAACTTTAAATTAAAATTCTTAGCCTAGATTTTCTTCATTGACACTGGCCAGGAACGACGGCAGTTTGGTACTAGATTTTTTTTGGACTTTTGTGCAGTCAACTCTTACAACTGAATTACTTGTAATGTAAAAGGTCAAGAGATAAAAGATTCTACTTAAAATCTTGCAATTATTGATAACTAAAGTTGAGGAAATACCAAAGTGTGCTCATTTTTTAAGACAGACATTTGGATTTGATTTCACCAAAATTTTGCATTGGTCCCTTCTAAAACTTCTTAATATGATGAACTTATTCTTGTTTGGCCTCTGTACTTTGTATCTAGAGTAGGTAACGGTTCAAACAACATAGGAAAATTCACTAAGAGTCAAAGGTCAAATTTGCAATGGTCTATGACTTTGTATCCTGCAAAGCCAAGACAACATGAATTCCTTCGTGAATAACTATAACCAAATTCTTGACGGTTGGAGGAAAATGGCGGTCAGTGACCTAAAGAGATGTATGCTTAGATCCTAGCTGAAATTTTTTTTGTGAGTACAATCAACCATTGGGATAAACTAAAAGTATAATATCATATTATGTTTGACCTATAGAGATGTATGATTAGATTCCTAACACAAATTTCAAAGTGTTAAACGGTAGGTACTGAACTTGCCCACTTACTACTCGCAACTATTATATTTTTTCAACTTAATTTGAAGAAAAAAATATGAAGGACGAATGGAGGAAAGAATTGGACAGGTGAGAATCAAACTTTCGTTTCAGACAACACAAGACATGAAACATTGGGTTATGCTTGACTCTCTGTAACTAGAATATGTTATACACTCAACCAACCCATAAGATTTCCCATTTCTTCCTGCACTCCTCCCGGTAAACAGAGACTTTCGTATCAAACCATGTTTGAGCAGCGACTGTAAAGAGGATATTACCACGGCTACCAAGATTTGAAATTGCTATATTCACTTATAAACATAAAACTTCTGATCCCTATAAAAATTAGGTGTTGTTGCTCTAATATTATGATAGAAATAAGTTCAAATTTCCCTGACCTTGTCCCTCAGTTTTAAAGCATAAATAAATTCATGTATAGGCGAATTCTACTTTGAAGCTGGGTTGTAAAAAATTTCAGAATTTAGTAAGTTGGTCAGATGCGTGTCTTTCTTAATTCTGATGCCAAAGACTGAGTTGATATGGCCAACAGCACCTAATCTCAAACAACTCAATTTTCAATACAGTTTTCTACTTATTTCCATAAAAATCTTCAACTTGTTCGTTGTTTTGTTCTATTTGACTGGTACAAATTTTAAAATGATATAATATTTATCTTTTGTGCCTAAATAATTGAATGGAAATTGGAGACGAGAAAAAGAATTCCATTTTGCTTTTCTTGACAAAATAGACAGCTTTTAATCAAAAGAATTTCATAAATTACTAATACATAATCAAATTACATTCTTGTCTTATGACAACTTGGGAGAAATTCTAATGGGCATTCCCTGAGAGGGAAATGGTAGAGGATCCACAGAAATAGGTTCCTCAGGATTTACTAAGGACCATTCATATTGGGTAACTACAAAATGTATAAGTATCAGAATGTTTAGCTTAGCTAGTTGATATCCAGCACACTGCCTTGGCCCTCCCCCAAATGGAAGATAAGCATAAGGTTGAACAGGCTCCTCAAATCTACTTGGATTAAATGTCAGAGGGTCTTCAAAATACTCTGTTTCATAATGTGTTCCATAAGCAGTCCAGAGCACCTGCACAAAAGAATCACAAGCCCGATTTAGACTTTACTCTTCGGTTCATATAACAAATAATACAGCGTGGAGAAGGTATTAAAGACAATATAAGCTAAGGTACAATAGATATAGACAACAGTGTTATTTCTTTCCATCTCAACCTTAACATGTTGGTGAAATTAACTATGGCAACACATTTGTTTAATGCCTTGAAGATTGGTCAGATTCCTTTTGCATGCAAGTTGTTAAAATCTATCATAAATTTTCTGCAATCCAGCATATTTGAAACCTTTACAGATAGGAACCACAAAATGATTATTAAAAGCCTTGGCTTAGATAGAAGCTGAGTTTTGCTTGGATCCCGGAAACCTCATTGCACTTTAGCAAGTTTAAAAGTCTATTGGAGTTGGGGAAAAGGTTACCTTCCAGCCTTTTGGAATCGTAAATCCATCGTATTCAATGTCTGCAATTGCTTTTCTGAATGAGCCAAAGATGGGAGGAAACATCCTCATGCTTTCCCTAGCAACTTGCCAAGTATAATTCATCCTCTTTATGTCCTTTAGCGTTAAGGATTCACTTGATCTTTTGTTGTTCTTTATGTTATAATGTTCTGCCATGTGTTCAATAATGTTAAAGAATGAATATTATAAAAGTTGCAACTTGGAATTAAAGAATAATCTTAGTAGACTAATTAACTATGAATTAACACGAAAAATGAAAATGTAAGATGTACCTTGGAGGAGTTGGGTATAGCAGTTTGGATGATCAGCCAGCATTCTGAAGGTCATGGAAATGGCAAAGGAAGTGGTATCATGTGCTGCAAAAACCAGCAGAACCACATTATCAACCACTTCTTTCTCAGTCATTTCACCTCTAATCATCGCCAATACCAACCGGAAAAGTAGCACTCCTTCTTCTCCTCCTGCTTGTTGGAATTCAATTTCTTCTCTCTTTCTTCTCAGTATGTTGAGCAACATCTTCTCTATCTCAAATCTTGCATTCTTTGCCCTTGAAAACGCTGATCCCGGAAACTTAATTGGGGGAGAAAAAACCCCTTCCAAGACTCTCTCAAACGTTTCCAACATTCCTGGTTGTACTTCAATTCCCAGCATGCACTCAAGCACAATGGTGAATGTCAAAGTTTTGGTAAGCCTATACAGGCTAATAATGTTCTTGCCCTGCCAGTTTTCCTCCAAATGAAACTTAATTGTATTGCAAATCTTTGGAACCATTGCCTCCAGCCCAGAACAACTGAGGCTGGTGGCAATGATTCCACGAACGCAATGGTGTGCCTCCCCTTGTTTCTCCATGATAGAATCAGGGCCCATGAGCTGAACAGAAGATGTAGGCCATGAACTGACCACCAACTTGAATTCATTAGACAGAAAGAACTTATTGGCTTCAGCTCCATTTACCACCACAGTTGGTGATCCCATCAGCCTAGTTTTGAAGGTCTTACCATATTTTTGGATTCTTGGTTGAACAAACTCCTCATACAATTTGTTCTTTTTTTGGGCTTTGTAGAAGTCTAAGGTTTCACCAATCCAAGGAAGTCCAAGTTCTCCTGGTGGTAGTTTTTTCTTGCTTCTGTTGTTAGAGCTACTGTAGTTAAAGAAGCCAACCGCAAGAGACAATGCAACAAATACAGAAAACAAAGGCAGAACAAAGCTCAAATCGAAGGCCATATTGGTGTTGAAGAAAGAAGACTGGCAAGAATACGAGGTTCTGAGGAGTTTTGTTTGCTTGGCTTTTAGAGCAAGAGGATACTGCAGATTTATAGTGTCTGTTCCTCACGAGGGAACGTGTTACATCAATTTAATAAAGTCAACATTTTCTAGTGTTACATCAGTAGCAATTGTACTATAGTCAATATTTCTTTAATTAATTTCAGAACCAATCTGTAATCAGAGGCACTCAGCTACTCCAAAGTGATGTAGTAAATTGTCTTCAGGACAATGTAATTATCTCCAACATTATAACAGTTACAAGGTTAGTTGTATCAAGAAATTAATTCTGAGTGCCTGTTTAGGTCTGTTATATTTCCAATCTTGAGTTATTAACGAAATATTAGAGCCTTTTGTTTTTTATCTTCGTTAAAGATTTTCTCTAACATGTATCCAATGGAACTTATAAGCACACACCAGATTCCTATATGAATGAAAAGGTTAATTATTATCCTCCTTGTGAATAACCTAAAATGAATTATCATGCATGACAACATAATCTCATTTGACTAAATAACATAAACATCAAAAGTCGGCTTCTCCAACCGACTGATCATATGCAATGCATGTGCAACACCCACGTCCAATTGAAATTGATGTTGTATCACCTTACAAATTGTAGATCATCAGAGCAATATTGCCTCATAGATTCAATTTGAAGGATCAAAAATTTGTGTTGACGGTATATTAGTCAAATGGTATTAAAATGTTTTTATCGCCGTAGTATCCCTACAGTATCTGCTAGGTCTAATATCTTAATGGGGTTTATTAGCTTCAATTGAAGGTCAAATTATAAAAGAAAATAGGGAATCTTCTTAATCAACAATGATTACAGAAAACAATAATCGAGGAAAGCAACATATTAAAATAAAAATAGTATATTACTACGAACCTTAAAAAGATCGATTTGAAGTATCAATAGTTGAAGCGCTAATAGTTTTTTAAAATGATGAATCTGCATATATCGTAAATGTACATGTGATAACAATAGAAATTTAGAAACTATATATGGGATTAAAAAGACAAGAAAATTGAGAAAGTAATTAAGTTGGATGGACTAAAATTAATCACCCTTGATGATGAAGTTGTGCAAGCAGTTGGAGGCTCTTAGTGACCCAAATCCAACCTTTGACATACAAGTGGGCAAAAGATATGCCAGACTGATAAAAAGCTTTCTAGGATTGACACAAATTTAAGCTGTGGAATAGCTTTAATCAAAAAACTTTCACCGACAAACTTGCAAGTGGTGATTAATTATAAGCCAAAACAAGATACACAAACATTCGACAACTGGTGCTTGTGTGACTGTCAAATGATAAAGTAAGTAATATCTTGATTTCGTGGAATGATATGTTATTACTACAATTCTGATTAGCAGATTTGCTGAGTTACCATTATCACCGGCCAGTGTATTTGTTGACCATCTGACTAGTTCTCTTGCCAGCATTTTTCTTCTTAGGTCGGTTCAACTTGGGGGCTTCGTTATATTTCTTTTTTACAACAAAACATTTGGCAGCCATTGGAGAGAAATTCTTGACTTGAAAAAAAATTGTTGTTGGCTCGGTCTATAGCAAAACCTTAAGTTTGGTAAAGAATTTAGATTGTTTGTGATTGTAAAGTTACGTTACGTGGGAAAGTGTAGGAAAGTGAGATAAATGAAAGAGAAAATTACTTTTGCCGCGTATATGTTCGGTTGAAAAATGAGTGTTTTTAGAGACAATATGTAGTTAGTAGTGGTTATTAAGGATGATATGAGTAAATAATTTGTTTGACAAGAAGTAGTTTGAGAGATAATATGTAGTTAGTAGTGGTTATTAAGGATGATATAAGTAACTAATTTTCTTTTAACAAATTTTTGTAGGACATAAAACGCAAAAAAGTGAGGGAAAATGCAGGAAAATTTTCTAACTTTCTTGCTAAACAAACACACATAATGAAAAAATAACTTTCTTACACTTCTACACATTTTTTGTTGCAACATATACTATCTCAGTGACGAATATGAAGAATTCTACCTCACCATATTGATGGGAAAAAAATAAAATACACTTTAGATTGGAAGTTTCGTGATCCATAATTGTGATCATGTTTGCTCGGTTTAGTTAATTGTTCTTTCATCAAGTAATATGTCACGTTTGTTTGTGTTAGTTAAATATTGCCAAGTAATATGTTACAATTCTACTCTCATTATTGCCATTGCAAAATTCCATTTTCCCTAAGAAAATGTATCTAATAAAAAAATTGTAGACCATAGATCATAATGTGTTGCTGTATGTAAACTTCCTCTACCACTTGCCAATTGGACAAGATTGATTTTTTTCTAAAGCTGGTTTCCTAATTGGATAAGATTGATTTTTTCTAAAGCTAATTTCCTGGTGCATCATGTATGTGCAATGTGGAATATTGCATCAGTTAGGGCCCTCGTAATTAAGAAGCAAGTTTGATTTTTTATAAAGCTAATCTCCTAATTGGGTAAGATTGATATTTTCTAAAGCTAATTTGCTCGAGCAACATCCCATGTGGAGTGTGGGATAAGTACATCAGTTAAGGGCCCTCATAATCGAGAAGTAACCAAATGGACTTGTTACAAAATGAGGGCTTTATAAAAGCTAGACTCGATTTACGTAATAATTAACGTGAAATGCTGACTTAATAATTTTTTAATGTAAATTACTGTCTTGAATACTTAGGGGGGAAGGAAACTAGCCACATTGTTAATATTTGAAAAACAAATATTACTATCCATCAATCGAAATAAAAGTGATTAACTAGGGTGTTTATGATTCTCCTGAAAAATTATTTTGTCAAACTCATTAACCCCGTTAGGGAAAATAATACCCATTTTATTACCATATCAAATATGTTGGCGGCAGTTATTAAAATTCATACTCATAGTAGTGAACCTGTTGAAAAAAATAATACACATTCTATTATAAAATCAAATATGTTAAAAAAATCGTCAAAAAATATTTATAGTAAGATCAATAATATTTATAATGATATTAATTAAAGAATCCAAACGAAGCCATTCCTTGCCTAAAATATTTAACGGTCCACAACTTCAGCAATTACTTGTCCTAAATATTTTCAACGTGGGCCAAGTCGAATAGATTTTTGCTAACAAAATTTTTGGTCATGTTCGTCCAATAGGGATATACGTTTGCCAGGCAATATCTGGACAAGACTAAAGGTTGGTACTGTCAGTCCCTATTGTACACCAACACTTAAAGCCCAGGGCCCAGCTATATAACAATAAACAAATCCTAACGAGCCCAACGAAATATTCATCCTTTTTTTTGGGCTTTTTAAGAGCATCTATTTGCTTTCCCTTACCAGATTCCGGACAAGAGCAACAAAGAATGAAGGAAACGCAAAAATTAAGGAAAAGAGAAAAGATTAAAATAATAATAATAATAATTAATGGAACATTTTTGGTTCTTGGCCCCAAATCATTCGAATCTACTCATCCAATTAGTGGCCCCAGGTTTTGGAGATTTTCTTAATATAAACAAAGTTGCAAATAGTTATATTTAAACGTATTTAAATCAATGGAGACATGGGTTATTAATTAGTGAATAGTTGTGTTTCATTATGTGTACATGGTTGTCAAATTTTATCTTCTTATAAATTTTCTTGCATAATTAAACAAATTTGTTAAACACTTGAGTGCTCAGCATATTGATTTCATTAGGGTAAACGTAATTTCGAGGTAATTTGTAAGACTTTTTTTTATATCAATTATGGTAGGGACAAATTAAACCTTAATATTGTTAGAACAAACATTGGAGGCATATCGTAATACCACAATATCGTAATATTAAATAAAAAAAAGATTCAAGCCATTTTTTAAGTTTTTTCTAATAACTTTAAGGTTTTTGTTTTTTAAAAGTTAGATTTTGGAAAAAAAAAATTAAGAGAGATGGTGGGTTCGAATTATCGCTGGAAAATGCGAGAAATATAATAGGAAATGATCATTTCCCATGCGCAACACTTGTAAAAGTTCATATACATGCACGGTGAGAATGACTTTTTTAAAAAAGTCTAATGCATGACATCATTAAATAACACATTTACAAAGGAATAAAAGAAGGCAAGATAACAGTAAGTGAAAATAATGTTTATTTTTGTAATTATAGTTGCATGACTGATCAAAACATATTATTACAAATACTTGTTTGAGGTATTAAAATGAGATTACTTTAATGTCTTTCAAGACATTGAAATGTGAGGGCATATTCATCATGCTTTTTTGGGCTTAATAAGTATAGAATTCATGTAGAATTCTTGAATAGGTTTTTCTTTTGGTTTTTGGATTTAAAGCTAAATTAAAATGATTTTGGAATAAAAGCTAGCGTATATTAAAATAGTATATTTCTTTATTGAACTAAGAGGTGTAAAATCATTTATAAAAGAACAATTCTGATCCAAATTTAATAATGTTTTCAAAAAAAGAAGTTTTTTTTTTTTTTTTGTAGAATTTTTAAATCCCAAAATGAACTACTTGTATAGTCGTGCAATACATAAAAAGTATGGTAATCAATATTACAAGATTTGTGCCCTTCAACTAATGAGCAACATATTTTTAATAAATTAATGATCAATTAAAATGTTATCTATGGAAATATTTGTGATGATATCTATTACATGAGTGCAAATTTCTGCTGCTTCTAAGAGTCTAACAGTTTTAATTGTTACACCCTTCATGAAAAGGATACAGCACACGGGCTAGATAGTGTCAGTAAAAACTGATAACTCAAACTATAAAGATTATTGTGTGAAGTAGATACTACTTGTCGATAAAGGTTCATTATTTCAAAGATTATCAAATGTAGCAAGTCATTTACAGTTTTGAAATGTGTTTCACTAAACCAAAATATAAATGTCAAAATATATTTATTGTGTACTAATTATTAGATTTGCCAAGGGCACACCATTTTAAAAATTGTAGGAAATTGTTAGAGAAAATTTCAAACTAAGAATAGTTGCAACTTTAAGTAAAATGACACTAAATTATATCTATTTTAGTCAATAAATATGTCTATTCCTAATGGTGATAATGAGTGAATATGTATGTTTCATTGTGTAGAGACAACAATAATCTATAAATATCATACATGTTGGTCATAGGAAAATGGTTAGCAACCTCTTATAAAATTAGACAAATATGTCAACCACTTGAGTGCTTACTAAATTGATTTTATTAGTGCAAAAAACAATCAATCAATAGGCATCATTATATACCATAGATTAGCTTGTGGCACTCTTTTGAACACCAATTATAATAGGGGAAAATCAAACATTAAAGAAAGCCACATTGTAACTATTTCTTTTATTTGGATATTGCGATATTGTGGTGTTACAGTGAGCATATAATTTTTGTCCTCCCACCGGGAGGGAATTTGGATAAATCTATGAACAGAAAAAGGGAGAAAATAATTACCTTCTTCATGCAATTAAAGACTTGATTTTTAGCTCTAATAACAACAATAGGGTACAAAGCACTTTTGCTGTAAAATCCTTCAAAAAACTCGTTCATTGGAAAACAACTTTATAATCTGGCACTACACTTTTCCTCTTTAAATTTAGCCCCATGGTCCGATAGCAAAGACCATCGGGCATAGTGTGACATTGTTCTCATAAATAACGACGTCAAAACTGATCAAACGTGAGGCTCTCCAGCCAACCAATGACTATGTTTGCGGGCTATTGCATGGGTTACGCAGTGCGCACCTTAGGTAGTGGCTCAAATCTATCTAATATTATGGTATCCAACTTGTCCAGTCTCTTAAACGACTTAGTTTCATACAATTTAGTTACTTTAATTAGTTTCCTACAATACTATAAATTCTTAAAACTGCTCACTTGGAACCTCAACTTGGCTTGAGGAAAATATATCAACTTAAATTCGACACAGTGCTTAGCAAAAAAAAAAAAAAAAACTAATACATATTGTAACAATTCAGTTATTAATTTAGTTTACTATGTATTTGCAAGAAAGCACTCAACATATGGAAATATTTTGCAAAAAGAAAATACAACACTTCAATCCTTAACCCAGAAAAATATTAATAATACTATTTTCTCTTGAATATATCTAACTTAATATAATTATTTCTTTTATTTCTCAAAAATGAAAAAGGAAAATAATACAAATCCAGAATATGAATTAACCCCATTCTACACTTAAACGCAGAAATTTGTAGGAGTAGTAGTTCAAAGTTCACATGAAGTCAAAGAAATGGGACAAAAATAAGATTAATATACTTTTCATAAAATCTCATATCTATCATATAGAATAATATTTACCTTTACGTTAAGGTAGGGTGGTTCTAAAATAACTACAAAGCCAAATAACTATAAATTGTCAGTTTAGCTTCGAAAGGAAAGAAACTCAAAATTTGTTTAATTTGATAGAATGGTAGAATTCTAGAGGAAGACTTTGCAATTTGTTTGATTTGACAGAATAGTAGAATTCCAGAGGAAGGTAAGAAGAGATATGTTTTAGAAGTTTGATGTATATCTTTTTAGATTTATTAGTGTTATATTGTTAATAAGTCAAACTGACGTTCCAAGTAAGCTATTTTAATAATTTACAGTCTTATAGGAAACTAACTAAAGTAACTAAATTGTAGAAAATTAGGTTATACATGATGTTTAAGAGACTGGACACGGTTGAACACGATAATATTGGATAGAGAATTTGAGGCGCTTTAGGTAGTGGCTCCGATTCCCTGGTCACAAAAATAAAAAAATTCATGACTATGTTTTGTCAATTTATTGCTAGAAACACTTATGCTAGGCGATTTTAGTGCAGGCCAATTGATTATTATCGCCTAATAACATTACAAGAGCCTTTTTCAAAACAGGAAAAGGAAAAAGATTAGTGGCATACAGGCATGTAGAGCAAACCCTTGCATAATCTTTTTCTCTAATGTTGCTCCAAAATATTTTAGCTAGTTTTTGCCCAAAAAAGAAAAGAAATTTTTTTTAGCTAAATAAGATTTTCACAATACTCAAGGCATATTAGCACCAGCAACGTCATTATATAAATTCTCACTATAGTTAAAGTTGAGACAAAAGATTGAAACAGTCTCAAAAGTAACTACGATCATTCTTGAGAAATAAAATACTTTATCAGTTGCCACCATACAATGCATAATCAAAATTTATGCAGCTACTAGCCACTTGGCACACAGACTGCTAAAACTGACACTTTCATAGGAGTATTGTGCAAGCCATTTAAGAAAGACTGTTCAATCATAACTACACATGAGAGTTTCAACTGCTAGATATTGCAACCATCTACTTCTGGTGCCACTTATCCTACTTTTTTTTTTTCTGAAGGTTATGGGTAGCTGGTGCAGATACAAACCCACATTCAAAAATCATCCTAATATATCAGTGACATCAATGTTTTTGACCAACTGAAACTGTAAGGTTACTAATTGAATGGACAGCTCATGTCAATCAAAATGTAGACAACCACCCTTTTAGATTTTGATTTCTTCATTAACAATAGTTTTTACACATAATAAGGAAAAGCAATAAAAAGCTCTCATTTCTACTATGAATTATTTCCTACTTTTACCAAATTACAACAATATCTTCTCCAATTTAATTGCATTATTTCTCATGGCAGTTTGCAAGAATTCAATAATTTTGGTCTCCAAAATAAACTATTTTTTTTATAGCACTATTGTATACACGTCATCATCAAATGCAATACAAAGGCAGCTTCCATTGTAGTTTTCATCATAAGCTAGCTGTCTCTCAAACAACCATACAAAAATAAACAAACAGATTTTTTACTACTGGTATAACAAATAAAAAATACCAAAAAAAATAAAAGAAAGACAGAGACTGAGAATAGAAAATGTATTGCTGTTGTATTTACTGCATCAATTCAATGTGACCTTCTATCACTTTTGAGCTTCTTCCAACTACTTCTCTGCCATGGCAATTAAGTTAGAGATCAAACACCATATGTTTTGTTTTTCTTTGCTGTTTCCTTCAAACTTGTATTCCTCTCCTTCCCTTCTTCTATTCATCCTTATATTTTATTTTCTTTCATGTAATTCTATATTCTTCATGCCCCTTTGGCCTAATTAAGCACATAAAAACTTAAGAGCGTGTCACTATTTTAAAGAATTACAGAAATAATTGCCAAAAAGAAATACAGCAATAAAGTACATTTACATTTGTTTGCAAAATCATTTTCTTATTCTTCTCTGGGGACAACAATTTTCTTTTTTGGCCTGAATTTTAGATCAAACTGTCAAATTGTAGAAAAGGGAATGTTTTGACTGGTCAAACGAAGTCAAATCTACCAGATTCCTAACGAAAGGCGGAAGCCACATTTGGATTAGTTCATTTTGATTCTTTTTTGCTAAACTTTAATTTTGTCCATATTTAGTCCAATGTTAGTCTATTAATAGTTTATTATTTGACAACTTGGCAATATTTCCTCTCTAAATGCCGAACCTTGATATCAACATCAGTCATGAAAAGATAGCTTTTCTCTTGTTTCCTCCAAGTTACATGAAGAAATGATTATGTCTTTAGAGTTATAAGCATGAGGTATAATCTTATATCTAAGTTATTACTCACTCCGTCTCATCAAATTAGTCATGTTTATCATTTTTAACTATTCAGAGACGTTTACTTATCCTGTCTCATTGAATTAGTCATATTTCTCATTTTTTACTATTAAAAAACGTACGTTTGCTGTATTTGAAAAGTCAAAATAAAATTTTCTTCTTTTTTTTTCACTTTTACCTCTTGTCTTTATTAATCATGCAGTTGTTTTCATTCAAAATTTGAATTTTGGAAGGTAAAAAAGAAAATAATTAATAACTGTCAATATACCACATATTATTCTTAAAACGTTGAAATAATTAATAAGACCTCTTTCGCATCATATTCTATTTCCTAGTTCGTCTGAGGCAGAGAGTGACACGTGTGCAGCCTGAACTCATGCAAGTAAAGCAGGTAGGTTGTAAACATGGAAGAGGTGTTTGTATCTCTTCAGACTAAATACAACTGTTAAATTGGTTCGCATGTTTCTAAAGTCCAAGCCTTGTTTTGACAAACATATCAATGCCAAGACACAATAGGGAAGCGTCCCTTTCTTCTTGACATCCCATTTGACACGTCTCCGTACTTGCAATATGGGGTTTAAATGACAACTTAAATGCTCCTGCAGCACATACAACTAACCACACACTCCATCACCTGCTTATATTTACTCCACTCTTTTGATTACTCTTTATATACATTGCATGACAGCACTTCTTTCCACTCACTCTCATCACTGATCTCCCTTGTACTCTTCTTGATTTTTTTCTTCTTTGCTACTAATTTTCTCTTGAAAAAGAAAAGAAAAGCGAGAGAGAAATGGAGAGGAATAGAAGCAATCTGCAGGCTTCTCTGCTCCTGTGGGCTACAGTGGCAGCTTTGCTCTCTCAAAACGTACTCATTCCTGTCATCTCTGCTGCCACATTTGAAGATCAGAAGAACTACTATCCTCCTGATCCAAATGCAGGAACTCCCCCCACAGGTTCTAGTCTCTGTCTGAAACCTCAAACATTGAAAAATGTTAAACATTTCTTCCTTTGCTTTTTAGGGTTTCCAACAAATATATATATATTTTTTCTTGTTTGTAGGTTCAACAAGTCACAGCCCCCCACACGGTTCGGGAGGTGGACATGGATCAACACCATCTCATGGAGGAGGTAGCTATGGAGGCACACCACCAGCAAACTGTGGTACACCCCCAAGTGGAGGCCATGGTACCCCTACCCCCTCTACTCCCCCTGGAGGTGGTGGATACTACCACACTCCTCCTACTACACCTATTCCCGTTACCCCTTCAACACCGACCCCTATTGTAAATCCTCCTACCATTGTAAGCCCTCCTACCATTGTAAGCCCACCACCAACTCCATTCTTTGATCCTGGCACCCCAACCATTCCTGGCATCACTGTCCCTCCATCACCTCCCTTTGCATTTGATCCTAACTCACCACCTTTTTCATGCAAGTAAGTTCATCAGCTCAAATGTTCAATAGTCATATGCTTTGCATTATTAGATTATACACAGAACTTTTACTTTGATCTTTGAAGGGACAAATTTACGTTCTTTAAAAACTTTTTGAGGGATAAACCTTCACTTTTTCAAAAGAAATTTTTGAAATTTGTGTGTAAACCTTTTTTAGGTTTGGGAGTTGTTGGGGGGGGGGGGGGGAGTGTAAACCTTCATCTTTTTAAAAGAATTTTTTGAAATTTGTCACATGCAAGAAATACTAAAGCAGTTCATGTTTTTGAAACGCAGCTACTGGAGGACTCATCCCAGTTTGATTTGGGGTTTACTTGGCTGGTGGGGAACAGTTGGAGGAACTTTAGGTGCCACTAGCGTTCCAGGTTTTGGTTCAAATATGAGTGTACTGCAAGCTCTTTCCAACAGCCGTACAGATGGCTATGGAGCTCTCTACAGGGAAGGCACAGCTTCTTTTCTCAACTCCATGGCGAAGAGGAACTTCCCATACTCCACCAAACAGGTCAGAGACAGGTTTGTTGGAGCACTGAGCTCAAACAAAGCAGCAGCAAATCAGGCACAGCTCTTCAAGCTAGCCAATGAGGGTCGAGTAAAGCTTAGAGCTTGAACACTTGTCATTTTATAGCTTGGTCAGTTACTATTAGTTTACATTTTATTTGGTTCCTTATGATGTGTCTGCTTTCATTAGTGTGTTTAAGGTCTAAATTCCCAAGTCTAGTTAGCTTTTTTAAAGTCAAGGATTTTATGTTTAATTCAGTATGATGTTACAAAGTCCAGATGGATAGCAACTTCATGTTTTCTTTCATATTATAAATAAATAGTAGGTTCTTGAATGTGTAGATCCATACAGTCTTTATTATTACCATAGTTCTGCTTTTTTCTTTGTCTGTTTGTAGTCCAAATTCAGCATAAGGCTATATATATCACCTTCGAAACTACTACTTTCCAAGTAAATTATTGGGAATTCCAAAAGTTAAATACTTCGTAGGCCTCGAAAAAATGTGACTAGGCCAAAGAAATTAATAAGAGTGAAGATTATGGCTTTGAAGATTTGTATAATGTACAAGTTTTTGTACATGTAATGCAAGTTTCGCTCCTTAGTGAGTTTTGTACATAGGTCCTCTACGGCAAGTTTTAAGACAAAAACATTTATAAGCCTCTAATCCATGGAAGCACAAGAACAGTACCAGCACAATTATTGACCTCCATTTAAGGATGCAAATTTTGAGATTTTGAAATTCTCAATTGATCACAATGTCTTGTAAATTTTCTGACCTCCATTGAAGGATCAAATCTTGTCACGCCAAATTCACCATTCAAGATAGCAAGGAATTGAACGAGTTAACTATGAATGAATTGGACTGCTGCATCCAAAAATACGTTGAATGAACCATAATAAATTTTATGTTAGGAAGCTATAGAAGTAAATGTCACCATAAAGCCCATAAATAGGACAGTTGTACAATACAACGTAGTCATGTAGTAATGTTACTATGGAAATAAAGTTATCATATGTTATACTAATAAATTCACATTGATGATATACAGGGCAGGCCCCCCCCCCCCTCCCCCCAAAACTTGTAAAAGAACTTTTTTTGTAAGTAAAAATTTTTGTATTATTATATTTTGCCTTCCCTAAAAAATTAACAAAAAATCAACTATGCCTCCCTTAAAAATTAAAAAAAAAACAACTATGCCCCAAATTATTGTATTCATAAGTTATTTAGATTTGAGTCTAATATTTTCTGACTACTTGCTTTAGACTCGCCCCTAAATTAGCTTTGTCTTTAACGTTATTTTCAAATAAATCTAGATTTCAGCTATACATTCATAATTGAACATGCAGCTATTACCTATGAGTTGTTGCATTATTGAGAGTTAATGACCAACCGGATGACACTTGTGACATTGATCTCCATATCCCTACCATACAACAAAATTTAAGTCTAGAAAAGGGAGTTGAGTTGAGTTGAGTTTGGATTTTGATGTGAATAGTTGTTGATCAGATGTTGAGATACTACAACAAAAGAGGGACTTGCTGTACATTTTTGTGTCGGCAATGCTTTCATTGTTGGATCAGAACAACGTTAGTACTCTAAACATGCAGAAAGGTGTTATGAACGAGCGCTACGGTTCACATGAAAAAGGATATGATGAACTAAATGTTAGAGGGTACGAATGAATGGAATGTGGAAATAGGGTCAAAACATTTGTCTTGGCTTGTCTTTTATTTCGATCATGTTTAGTAAATTCAAGATTGAGGTTGAGAATCAAAATGAGTTCTCTCCACCCTTTACATCATACACAATATTCACATTGTGATAATTTATGTGTTTACAGACACATTACTCAACACAAGTACGATTTTACATGAGTACATTTAGATTATTATATGAGTGGATTTATATATACTGTCGACTAGTCTTAATTGTCTAAGGAACTAAATGGAGAACTCATCAAATCCATTGCCCCTGGTATTCTCTTACATAGTGTCGATTATCCTTAATTGTCTAAGGAACTAAATGTGGGCATAAATTGAGTTGAGATTTTTACTTTTAGATTCTTGAAACAAAAAAAATAAACTATGATTTGCTTTCATATTGATTTGATGATTTTGTTTCGCCAAGTGTAAGAAATTATTATTAAGTTGCCCAATTCAAAAGCTAAAAAATTGTGAACTTAACCAGACCATGACCATCAATATTACGTTTTCCTCCATGATCTCCTTTCCAAAATTTTTATATCCTCTCTTACAAAACATCAATCCTGATTTTTTCATTACTCATGAACATGCATTCAATTCTCCTCAATTTTCGTAGGACAAAATCATTATAATTTCTCTCGCATCCTCTCCTGAAATCTGCTTCCTCCATCCAAATAATATACTAAACAGCAATAAACATAAAAAGGAAAAAAAGAACAAGAATGCTCCATTGCATTTTGATCATATTTAGCAGTTTTCCAATGCTTACATTTCGAACAGCTCCATCACCATCACAAGTCCACGACTTTATTGCCAGCCAACCAAGAATAACCTCAAAATCAATTTACGTCACACATACTACAATGCAGCAAAACTCACAATTTAAAACGTAAAAAAATAAAAAATAAAAAATAAAAAAGGGTTGTATCCACAAAAAAATCTGGTGGTTTAATTCATCACCTTTGGTTGACATGACATGAAGGAGGAAGAAGAAGATGAAGAAGAACATGATCTTGATCTGTCAAAGGTAATATCAGAATGCGTCCGCCTATAATTCTTAAGACCATCAGGAACAGGACGAGTCTCAACAACCTCAACATCCCATAAAATCTTGTTGTGTGTTTTATTCATATGAGGAATGTCATGTGTGATACAATTTCTCCATGGTGGTACACCGCCATTGGGACGTAAATAGTTCCCCCAAAGCGTTTTAAGCTTCACTTGGAAGCCATCTCTAATGGGTTCCCAATCGATTCTTGGATCTCTGCTGCCTGGAAGAGTTTGGATGACTTTTCTTCCGGGCATTCTGGGCACCAGCGGCATGTTTGAGGCTGTTAGGTACTTTCCATAACAACTTATGAAACGCAACACATCTCTTCCTTGGACAAACTCAATTGTCCATATAGAATTCTTGGTCGAACCATCACGATCTTGAATTACATTTTCTTCATCATCTAGTGCTGTTAGGTACTTGTCTCTATAGCTTCTGAGGCGAACTGTTCTGGCTTTCTGGAAGAGTTCCATTAATCCAACCTGAGCTTATATATTTTTTGTATTGATACAAAAAAAATGTGACATAAAAAATCTAATTCCTAATTAAATAATTAAAGGAACAAGGACAAGAAAATGGGATAATATATTATAAAAGGTGAAAATCTGAATCCAAGCCTAGTTGATGTAAATGGAAATGAGGGAATGGATTCAGATTATATGCAAGAAAATGAAATGAGGGGAATGTTTTTGGTGTTAGGAAGAGAGGAGAAGAAGAGGAGGGGAAATAATGATGTTCCTTCCCAAAGGAAATTTTTATTAAATTTCTCTTTCCTTCTTTTATTAGCTATTTTGGTCCATGTTCAATGGAACCATTTTATGGTATCTGTGAAGCTTTTTTTCTTTTTCCATGTTTATTGGAACCATGTTAGGAGGACAAACTAAGTTTACAGTAGAATAAGCTTTTTGCACAATATAATTTATGAGAAAAACTTTTGGCTTTATTTTCACTTTTTAAATTACTTTTAGAAATGATAAATCAAAATTTTAAGGAGTAAAAGTTAAATTCTCTGCACCATAAATGTAGCGGACTCCTTTCCCTTATCAAAGAATACTTGAAAAAACTCCATAATATATAATTACTTTTGGCAAGTAGGGAGAAAATCCTCCAAAGGACAAAACGATATTTGGGTCCCTTGAGTTAAGAATTATTGATTAACGAATAACTACTTATGATTGAAATCCGTCAAAACAAATCAAAATCATCAAATTTATGTTGCATTTCTTGTAATCAACTATCTCTAATTTCTTGCACATTTTTGTATTTTTCATAATAACCATAGTGCGACATTGTAATCATTTGACAAAATGGAATGAGAATTGAGAACTATCGTACTGCAAAATATGGTAAATCTCAAGTATGAGATAACGAATTTATTCAAAACAATTAGAACATAAAATAGTAAGAATGTCCATTAAAAGCCAAGTTTACAATCCTAAAAAAAAAAAAAAAAAGCAGTTAAAAAGGCCAATTTGACAGGGATAAAGTATCACGGGGGAGTTTAAGACAGTACCCGAAAAATGAAGGGGTCTCATTGCAATTATAAGAAACACGAGGCGTGTAACTCAAATTATCCTTTATTCACATCCGTAAACTGATAAACCATCGCTCCACCATCCTTTCCCTCCTCTGTCTTCACAGTTCGGTAAACCCCGGAACCCTGCCCGGTCCAATACGCTGTCGTTTGGGGGCCTGAGGAGAGTGCCAAGCCAGAATAGTTTAATGAGCAGGGAATAGCCTCCTCTTCTACCAAGTATGTTCATATAACTAAATAAAGATGCTATTTTTGTTGGTTATCAAATTCTGCTCATTTGCAATTGTGATTCTTGAATGATATCTTCTGGGATTTGCTAATTATGAGTTTTTATCAGATGGGATGCATTTTGTTTCTGTGCTTCATGGGTTTTTTGGGTTAAAAATGACATCTTTTTGGAGCATTTTCTAATTTTATGTTAGTTTACTGGAGAGGAGAAAATACAGACTATGCTAATTTTTGTTTTTGTTTTTTTTTTTTTTTGGGGAAGAAAATGGAAAAATTAGCTAAATTTTGATAAATTCAGAAAATTTAACATGATTAATATTCAAGAGAAGAGAAACATGGTTCAGCCAACAAGATGGCAATTTTTTTTAACTATCAGAATCTAGAGCTCTTTGATGCTGAATTTCTGGTAGTTAAATACTATATTGCATACATGCTTAGCTGAGGTGCTGATTTTTTTTTTTTTTTCCGTAACGAGTTCAACTAGCGATGCTAAGGTGTTCTTATACCGCTCATTGAGTAAATGGTGTTCCTTACGATTTTTGAAAGCCACATTTCAGTTGAAAAGAATTGACTTTGGCAACAGTATGTCTAGATATGGTCTTTATAATAAGGTTGAATTATGTGCAACTTTTTACTGTTACGATGCTTATTCTTTCACCCAATTTGATGTTTGTTTGGAAGTAGAAAAGTTGCATATTCTTAAGTTTTTAGTTTTGATGGTCTTTTTATTGGTTTATTTTTTTATGTATTTCTGGTCATTATGGTAAGCAATTGTGCTACTAAAAATTTCAGCTGTAGTCTTTCCCTCTTTCATTGACCTTTTTCCAGGTTTTCATTCCTTATTTATGGTTGGAATCCATCAAGTGCCCCTATGACTTATTTAGTATGGATTCTTTGGGGTTGGTGTCATAGTTCTAGTTGTGTTCTGCACTGGTGTACTGTCAAAATCATGTAAACATTATCTGAAATTGTGATGTCTATATAAGTCCAGCTGTTAATTCTTGTCAAAAATCATTTAACCTACCAGGACAAGAGGAAAGGGAAGAATCGCTGATAAAGTAATTGGTTTATATACCTAGATTAGCAGCCAACCAGTTCCACGTTAATGTCTTTGTTCTTCAATAATCTGTTAGATTTTTCCTTTCTTTGCTAGTTTTAGCCAGACACTCTTTTTTTTTTTTTTTTTTTTTGGGGGCATGGCCTGGGTGCAAGGATGACACTTGGTTCAATTATCTTATAACTTGGATTTAACACTTTATATAAGCTTTGGACTTGAAATTATCCACTTGGACTCTTGTTATTTGGACTTTGAGTTGGAATTTTAAAGAACAAGTATTAAACTCTAGTTTTTTCAATGTTTATATTTATATCGATTGATCATAGTTGAGGTGGGCGTTCCAGTGTTGCTAGCTATAAAAGTTTCTCTTTTTATGAGCACTGAAGATCTGGTGATATATCAAGCAACAAAATTTCATCGTAGTGTTGCATAACTGTCTGAATGACTTTTTGCTATCTTTTAGTTTGTGTTTTGAGCCTGAATATGTACTAGCTAAGCCTAAATCTGTGATTGTTCTAATATCTGTTAATAATCTTTCAGGAATATGGAAACCACGAACAGCCAGAATGGTGGCATTATGTGGTTCTTCAAAGACAAAGGTTTTGATGACAAAAGTATTCATGAAATGCTCAAGAAGTGCAAACGCCTTCAAGGTGTATCAAGGGAAAAAGCCTTAGAAAATTGGGCTTACTTGAGAAGCATAGGCATTCAAGAAAGAAAAATTCCTTCTGTGGTAGGAAAATGTCCCAAAATTCTTACTCTTGGCTTGCATGAGAAACTTGTACCAATGGTTGAGTGCCTTGCAACACTTGGGACAAAACCCAAGGATGTTGCTTCTGCCATAACGAAATTTCCCAATGTACTCTCACACAGTGTAGAAGAGAAGCTTTGTCCACTCCTGGCTTTCTTTGAATCTATTGGTGTCCCCGAAAAGCAACTTGGTAAGATGATTCTCTTAAATCCGAGAATTATTAGCTACAGCATTGAAACAAAGCTGTCAGAGATAGTGCAGTTCCTTGCCAGTCTCGGCTTGTCTAGAGATGGGATGATTAGCAAGGTTTTGGTAAGGCACCCATTCATAATGGGTTATAGCGTTGACAAACGACTACGTCCTACTACAGAGTTTTTGAGATCATTAGGTCTCAGTGAAACGGATCTTCAAAGAGTAGTTATTAATTTTCCTGAAGTTTTATCTAGAGATGTCAACAAAATTCTGAGACCTAATCTTACTTACCTAAAATCACGTGGATTTGAACAAGGGCAAATAGCAGCTTTGGTGGCTGGTTATCCCCCTGTTCTGATAAAGAGTATCACCAATTCTTTAGCACCAAGAATTAAGTTCCTGGTGAATGTGATGGGGAGACGAATTGATGAAATTGCTGATTATCCAGACTTTTTTAGGCATGGTTTGAAGAAAAGATTAGAGTCGAGGCATAAACTTTTGAAGGAAAGGAATATACATTGTAGTCTGAGTGAAATGCTGGAATGTAATCAGAAGAAATTTCTTTCCAAGTTTTGTTTAGCAGAGCAACTTGTATAAGTTATTATTGCCATTCCTTCTCTTTCGCTACCAATTTGTCTACTGTTTTGTAGCCTATACTGGTTTTTGTAACTTTATTTTTATCTGTGCATTTAACTTGTATTTGGCGACTGTTATGGATTAGCTAAAGCCTATGCACTAATTCTAAACCGTCCAATCGAATATGAATTATTCTTGAAGACCTGTTTTAACATACACGGTGCATCAATTGTATGTGCTCTTTTCCCATTGACAGTGAAATTTCTCAATCACTATTCAGTAGCTCCACGAGTGTACTGGTAGGGGATCGAGGGGGTGGGAATCCCGGCGAAGACACATGAATGGAACAGTACGATACCAGTCTACCAGATATTAAGCACCTGCATTTTGGACAGAAATTTGAGCTAATGTACGTAGAGTCAATCAACCATAACTTTAAACTAACACATTTGGTTTTTGAATTCTAAAAATGTCTTCTTTCACTACCTAAAAAGTAGGCATCAATCAGAAAAGCATGGAAAACCCAACAACAGAGGCATATAGTCCACAAATTGCGAAAATTTCCATGTTCAGACTTTTCACACGTACCGTTATCATGGTTAACTGACAAGTCTACAAATGAGAAAAATATGCATGGAAGCAAATAAACTGTGAAACAAGGAGTTAATATCTCAGATATCCAGGACAAAGACTTTCTGGTATCTCCTCCACAATATAAGACATCAAGCGGAGCCATGTCAGTTCATGCATAAGAATGCTACTGTTTAAGCTAGTATGTCCACTAGAAGCTAGATGCAAACCAACATGCAAACTTCTGGCTTGGTCTGATCAGATTTTACAGACATAGATATCGAGGATACTTCATCCTCTTCATTATATAGT
Source organism: Mitragyna speciosa (assembly GCA_024721245.1). NCBI lineage: Eukaryota > Viridiplantae > Streptophyta > Magnoliopsida > Gentianales > Rubiaceae > Mitragyna > Mitragyna speciosa. Next base: position 4,963,586 of record CM045572.1, read on the forward strand.
CTATTACATTCTACAGGGGCAAATTAAGGAGGAACAGGAACCTTTAAGTCTCCATCAGCTCATATGAGATTCAAACCAATCCAAAATTTCCTCAGACTGCAAGCTAGTCATTTCATGATATGCATATGCAAGATTCATTTCCTCTTGAATGTGATTGAACAAGGATTTATCTGGCAAAATAATGTCTCGCTCCTGAAGAGCTGCTTTCCAACGTATAGCACGCCCTTCATTGGTCATATAACCATTCTTGTTAATAAAACCTTTTTCCTTGAATAAGTTGAACAGCTTCACTGACATAGCCCGATCAATGCCTTGGATCACATCAGAGAAGTGACTAGGTGACAGTGGGAACTCCATGCATTTAATCTCTGCAACATTAATGCCTTTCTCCTTCAGACGCACCAGGTATTTATCGATCCTTTGCTTCCTTTCTTCATCTTTGGGCATGTGGACAAAAAGTGTAGGTGGATAATCACCAGTAATGTCTATTTGTCGAAATAAACCTTCCGCAATCATTATGGTTATACTGCTGAATTTTAACTGAGTTGCAAGCACAGAAATGAAGTATCCACCAGACGAGGCACCAAGACCTACAAGAGGCAGTTGCTTGAGCTTTTCTTTCGCAAGCCACCACTCAATAATATCCTTGACAATGACTACTTCCTCACCAAAATTCCAACACCTTCCAGCACTTGATACAGCAAGAACAGCAAATTTTCTTGCCAAAGCATGAAGAACAAGAAGCCTTTCTTCAGGTAAACCAACACATTTCTTACACTTGGGAGATTTATCCCAAAAATTTGCCGCTCTCCCATTGCAACCATGAGCCAGAAAAAGCACCCCAATGGGCGAGTCAGGTACTTGGGAAATCAAATTTGTCCCATTTCTGAATTCAACAGTGGGATCTAACCGGACCAAAGAATTAAAACTATCCCATTTTTTAAACACCACACCAGATGCTCGGCTCAACTCTTCTTCACTGCTGGTCCGAAAGACCAGCACCAACACTACAGATACTAGAATTAGCAATAAAACTAAAGCCTGAAACGTAACACTTCGACTAGAATTTGCTAATTTCGAAACTCTACTTCCACGTCTCAGCATTTCTGGAAAATCCAATCAGAATACAAATATCATTCTTCAGGCTGGTAGTTGCATCAGAAAAAACAAGTCTAGAAATAATTAACAGTTCATGTTAAAAGAAAAAAAAAAATCAACTTTATCAAATTCTGTTCTTTAATCTACCTCATTGTGGTATGAAGTAATCAAGAAAGACCACAGCTAATCCTAGTTCTATATTTTATAGGAGGGCCCAAAAATTAAGCAAGCAAGGCGATAAAAATAGCACCGTTAGCCAAAGGCGTGGTGTAGTAAAGCTCTAAAAACCACGCCTTCGTGCTCATAAATTCCAAAGCCCTGTACTATGTGCTATCGAGATTCAAGCCTTTTAGTAGTTAATCTATTATTAGTTTAAGATTACTTTCTAGTTTAGGACTAATTACTGGATTAGGACTAAAATTCGACGAAAATGAAAAAGCAATTAAATTAAAATAATAATGCACTATGGTAAACAAAAAAGTACCTTGAAACATGAGAACTTGAGAAGAAAGGCTAAACCTATTGAACCCGAAACGGCGTCGTCCCAAGTAGGCCCGGAGCTGGGGAAAATGAGAGGACGGAGTTCCGGTGGGGAAGGAAAGTCTACTAGTCTCAACTCGAGCAGATATTGGACACGAAATGACAGGTTTTATGGTTTTTCTCCAAAATATTTGGGCAATGCGACGCCGTTTGCTGCTCGGAGAAGGGTTTCCGATGGGAGGGCTCTCTGACACTGGGGCTGGGGGTTGAGTTTCTTCCGTTTTTGACTTTTGAGCCGCTTAATTTAATACGGGGTTAATTACTCCAGTGATCCACAAACTTTTTATGAAGTGTCACCTTGGTCCCCAAGGTTTTAATCGCGCCTATTGAGTCTCTCAACTTTCATATTAGTGTTTAATTGGTCCTCCACCCATATTCCCATTAAAATCAATTGCTGGCAGTGAACATCTAACCATCACAAGGGGTCCAGGAAGGGGCATTTTTTGAACTAAAAAAGTAGTAAAAAAATAAAAAAGATTGGAAGGAAATTTACTGTCTAAACATTAGTTGTACTTAACCTCACAAATAACAATGTAAGACAACTTTTTGACTTGAATATATTTATTTTGCTCCTGGATTGTTATTTTTGCTTTTAGATGTTTATTAAAAGAGCATTATTCCTTGCTTAGTCATCAAGATGCCTTTTGACATATTGATGAGTTTATAATATTTTGGCATGCAAACAACAGTTTCCTATATTCATTAACATTCTACATTATTAAATGCTTATGAGTTTTTTTTTTAAATTTTTGGGCAAAAGTCAAACCTTTGACTTTTCTTTTGGGAGGTCTCAATTCCTAAAAGATTTATGAGAAAAAAAAAAAAAAGTGGAGCTAGAGCTTACAGTTCTTCCTAATTTTCTTTGTTAAAGGCTACTCAAAAATGTTTTACCCAAATTTTTTTAGATGAATATTAGTGGGTTAAGTAATATTCTAGACAGTGAATTTCCCTCTACTTTTGTTTAATATATTTTTAGTACTTTTTTGTTCCAAAAATGCCCCTTCTTTGACCCCATGTGCTGGTCAAATGTTGACTGCCATCAACTAATTTTAACCACAATCTGGGTGGAGGACCAATTAAACACTAATTTGAGAGTTAAGGGACTGAATGGGTGCAATGACAACATTGAGGACCAAAGATACACTTCATAAAAAGTTTGTGTACTACTGGAGCAATTAACCCTTTAATACGGCGTTGCTTACGTTTTAATGTTCTTTGAGAACTTTTAGTTAGGCCCATTAGTTGGTGTGGGCTAGAAGGCTAAAACTAGTGTAGACTGACACCCAGGTCTATTTATCCCGTGTGATCCAAAGGAGGAGAATGAGGAGAGACCCAATTCATTCAAGATAAATCCAATGGTAGTTAATTTGTTATTTATCGAATTTTGACCAAATCCCGCGGTTGTGATTTTTCATGTTTGATATATTTTTACTGGCAAATATGTCCACGTTCACTTGTTCAAATCCTCTTTGTCCCCTCCGTGTACAATTTATACAATATTAATTCATGGTATTTTTAAGAATTTAAAAACTTTGAAAGTTATTTTAGTAACTACATGTATAAATTCATATACGTGACAGATGTACAAGTTGAGAACAGAAATGATAGATAAGATTTTGAGAACATAGGATTTGAACTACACATTCACATGCTATATAGCATATGAAAATATAAATTTGCTCAAAAGAAAAAATAAATGCTCATGAATTATTATATATTGTTTATAATAACTTTGTCGATTAAGCTCTATACACAAACACGTATGTATGTATGTATGTATGTATGTATGTATGTATGTATGTATGTATTATGCATGTACGTACGTATGTAAAGGAGATGTAAATTATTAGAATTATGCTAAATTTAAAGAAAAGAAAAATAAGAATAAACTACAAACCTACATACTACCACATTTTGGAAAAATAAGAAATAAGTTTTTTTTTTTTTTTTAAAATGGCTTCGTTAGCAGCTGCATGCTTGAGCACATATCCAACTTTTCTTGTTTGGCTCCCAAAACTTGAGGCGAGACTCTTACAATTCTTATAATGGAATTAAAAATTTAGAGACAAAAAGAACAAATGGAGAATTAGAAAATGTTGACAGGGGATTTGCCCCCAAATTTTCTCTCTTCTTTTCTCTCCCTCTCTCTCTCTCTCTCTCTCTCTCTCTCCCCCCTCCTCTTCCAGCCCAGGAGGTATTCTAATGCTACCTGCGAACAGCTGACGTGGCCTGGGTTGAATTACAACATTTACGATCAACATTCTTAGTAATAAGCAAATAATTGCATGCTCATTTTAGAAGCCTCCATATAGAAATGGGCATAGACAATGGGACACACGTCTCTCATTAATGTTGACCCAAATTAATACAAGCCTTGCAAAACCATGACCGTTTGATTTACCAAAAACTTCCCACACCTCCCTCCTTTAATTTTGACTCAAATTAATAAGCCTTGTGAAACCATCACCGTTTGATTTACCAAACACTCATTCACAAAGAAAAAGAGAATTTGGAATTTATTATAAGGAAAATCTTGGAATTTGGGGTATATCAAGAAATCTTCTTTTACTCTCTTGTACAATAATATTTTTAAAAAATACTTTAAAAAATAACTATTTATACAGCAAAATAGTAATTTGAGTTGTTCTCAACAGATTCTGTTTTTATAACAACTGATTTTAGATCGCTCCTAATTTTAGTTTGAAAAAATCAAAGAGCAAGGTAAAAATATAGTTGAAAATATTACCAAAACAGATTTCTCAATATTAAAAGCTAAAAGTAGATAAAAAAAAAAAGGTATTGATAACAAGTTATAAGAGATTTTACTATGCACTGGGGGCATAATTAAGGTGTGCTTTATTGGCTAATAACCAATGCCTTTTCAACTTACAACGCTTTTAAATATCTTAGAAGAGTAATAAATGAGATGATCAAATACTACATCTAGAAAACCGTTATTTTCATTCCAAAACTACACTAATAATGTAAGACCCTTACTGAAATAGGGATTATAACTAATGAAGGATTGTTTTGAAGTTCATTTACTATATAAATGTGTGGATATCATTGGTTTTTCCAATCAAGTTACTCATCTAACCGGCAAGTTTGAAATACTTAGTTGTGTTCTTGGTATGTAAAACTTTTTGCCTGAGACCCTCAGAATATCAAATGTACTTCAAATGAATAAACAGCAAGGAAAAAATAGGGACAGAGAAGAAAAGATCCATCTGAAAAGGCATTGAAAACTTCATAAGGCCAATTGGGAAGCAAAGTGAACAAGATGCATGAGCGCCGGCTTAAAAATATGGCCAAATTATCAGACTTAAAGCTCAGGCAAAGCTGCTGAATTAACTTCTTGTCTGACTGCTCAACATATTTTACAGTCAAAATATGCATCGCCGCTTGTTTATGGCTCCATTTCTGACGTCTGTTTTGCAGTTTTTAGATTTTATTAGTTCTTCCACGTGGATTTTTGAGTGTTTTGCACTTCATTCAAAACACATTTTGAAACAAATTTCGAAATAATTACTCAAAACGAAGCTCATCACTCAAAGGGACTACACAAGAAGTCAAGAACACTCAAAGCACATTTCCCTTTAACCAATGATCGGTTAATCAAATTCTTTTAGGTCATCTACGTTATTGTTCTTAGTAGGGAGAGGGACAAGCAACCCTTTGAGGATCTGAACTAGTTGTTAGCAATTCCAAAAGTTGGAGGTTCGAATCCCAACATTATTTTTTTTTCTTTAATTGTAATAGTACATGTTTAATTTAAAAAATAAAAGAACTGGTTGTTAGCGGAAGACTATCCTTGAATTTGTTATTTGATGTTATGTGTGTAAACTGTGTGATTGATTTTAGCCTATATATCAGCATAACTATAATTTTTAAACTACTCTAGCCTTCAAAGAGATATTTTTCCCATCTTTTGCTCTCTAGTTTATTGTCATGTCAAATCTCTATGGACCACTTTTAAATGTTGTCAATATTTGTTTTGAACTCTTACCAACCCAATATCATTTATAGCATGCATTTAATCTGTAACTAAATGTCGACAATGAATACAGCGTGTCTAGCCATAATAAGTAATTCCTTTCTCAGTATATTTTTTCCATTAATGTCCAACAAAAAAATTGAAAGTAAAATCTAGAGACACAAATCTAAGGCGACCAAGTAATTATGTACTTACTAGTGATTAACCACCACTATATATGTACAACTAATAAAAGTTAAAAAGTATTTGTAAATGTTATTTTGATGGAGATTTATTTTCTTTTGAGGAGAATTTTATGAAAATAAAATGGGTAATGGGTTATTATTTGGTATTTACTAAATGTAGTTTTATATTTAATTAAACTTAACAAGGAAAAAGATAAAAATGTAGAAACACGACAGAAAAAAAATGATGCTCTCCCTCTACATATAATAAGATACATAGGGTTGCTTTTCAAACCTATTGTTTGGACTAAGATTTTGAAGGGATAACAGAATAAAGTCAAGTAAAAATATTGAATGCAAAAGTAGAAAATTATTAGAAACCAAAAATAAACACGAGAGGTGGCACACGGAGGCCGGATTGATCCATGAACCTAATACTAGCCTCTACCATGCTGGTCTTTACAGAATTAAATATCTCAACAACCCTTGATTAATTGTTCACGAACATGAATCTTACCAATAAAATTACACGAAAGCACAAGAAGAATGAACATGGGAAGATAAGTACAACGCAAGAAATCGGTTTTAGAAGTTATATTTAATTACTAGTTTTTTCATGGAAAGTAAATATTTAGGTACTTTAATGTTGAAGTTGACAATTGTACGTGAGTTGGAATCCCGGCTTGTTAGCAAATTTGAAGAGGGGAGGGGGTAGGTTGACTGGGGTTGTGCAAGGCTTATAAATTAGCCTAAGTCACCATACTTTCTCTCTCACTCACTCTCCATCTTTGGTTGTCTTCTGATTGATTCCTTTCTTGTTTTCTTTCATTATTTTGCTGTTTTGCTTGCATCCCTCATCAAAATTTGAACAACTTCTGAAGCCCAATTTCAGTAAGTACAGCTTTTACCTTTCTTTTCTTTATGCTTACATTTGTTACATGGGTCATTGTAATTTTTTAAATAGCCCAAAATATGTTTTACTGTAAATTTACAATTTCAATTCTCAATATAGTTGTTGTATTTGTTAAAAGTTGGATTCTTGGTTCATGCATTTACTTTTCGTCTGTGTATATGTATACAAACAACATACATATACATGTGTAAATTTTGAATTTTCATTTCTTGAGTGCTCATTCATTCATCTTAGAGTAAGATCTTACTTTGAATTTGGGGTCGATTGAGTTATTCTCGTGGGTTTGCAATGCAATTGCATATGGTTTGGTTGTATAGTCCATCATAAACCTCGTTTTTGGTTGGTGCAATAATTGCTAGATCTGGGAAGTGAATAAAAAATCTAGTGCTTCACCTTTGCTCGAGAGTTCCAAAACGTGACTTGTAACTTCATGGAATACTATTAGTTCTTTGGTCCGATACAGAGGTCATTTTGGTATTTACTGTTGGAGTTAAAGTGTGAACCCTCACATTGCTTCTGAGGCAAGGGGTGTTAAGCATGAAGTTTGATGCAAGTTAAACGTGCAACTTTTGTATGAAACATGGCTGCTATTCTATTTAATGGGCTAAGTCTTTCGCATTATAGCATCATCATCAACCAAAACATTAGCTTTGAGGAGGTACGTCTTTCGCTTTGGAACTTGACTTTGGATGGAAATTTCTGTGAAATACTTGTATGAACTAAAATTTTGAAATTAAAATACTAAATTTCTCTTCTTTCATCAAGTAGAAAGTTTTGCATTATCTGCTAGTAAGAGAAAATTGGAAGATTTGTGATTATTTTCTATGGTCTCTTGGAATCTGTATGGTGAAAGTTCACTTTGTCCTTGCATTACGTGCTTTAGATGATTCGACTTAAAACTTACATTCTCTGTGTGTGTTGTTTGCATGTTTGATACATATTTTACATGTTTTCCAGACTTCTGTACTCACACAGGTGCATTTTTCCTGTTCATAACCTTACTTTTGTAGGCTTGTGAGTTAATTTTCCTCATTGTTATCTTTCAGGAATTGTTTCGATATGGCAACATACGAGCCCAAGAATATCCTCATCACCGGTGCAGCAGGCTTTATTGCATGTCATGTTGCCAACAGACTCATCCGCAACTATCCTCATTACAAGATTGTGGTTCTTGACAAACTTGATTACTGCTCAAATTTAAAAAATCTCAACCCGTCTCAGTCATCTCCAAACTTCAAGTTCGTGAAAGGAGACATTGCTAGTGCTGACCTTGTCAATTTTATTCTTGTTACAGAGTCAATTGATACAATTATGCATTTTGCAGCTCAGACTCATGTAGACAACTCATTCGGAAACAGTTTTGAGTTCACAAAGAACAATATATATGGCACTCATGTCCTTCTTGAGGCTTGCAAAGTCACTGGCCAAATCAAGAGGTTTATACATGTGAGCACAGATGAGGTCTACGGAGAGACAGATGAAGATGCTGTCGTTGGAAATCATGAGGCTTCTCAGCTCCTTCCAACGAACCCTTATTCTGCAACTAAAGCCGGGGCTGAAATGCTTGTTATGGCATATGGGCGATCATATGGTTTACCTGTGATAACCACAAGAGGGAACAATGTCTATGGGCCAAACCAGTTTCCTGAAAAGTTAATTCCCAAATTCATCCTCTTGGCAATGAAAGGACAAACTCTCCCAATTCATGGTGACGGGTCTAATGTGCGCAGTTATCTTTATTGTGAGGATGTTGCAGAGGCTTTTGAAATCATTCTACATAAGGGTGAAGTAGGTCACGTCTACAATATAGGGACTGATAAAGAAAGAAGAGTAATTGATGTCGCTAAGGATATTTGTGAGCTTTTCTCATTGGATCCAAATGCTGTGATTAAGTTTGTTAACAACAGGCCCTTCAATGACCAGAGGTACTTTCTAAATCATCAAAAACTAAATAGTTTAGGGTGGTCAGAACGTACTACATGGGAGGAAGGCCTCAAAAAAACCACGGAATGGTATGTAAAAAATCCTGATTGGTGGGGAGATGTATCTGGTGCTTTGGTGCCTCATCCAAGGATGCTAATGATGCCTGGGATTGAAAAAAGCGGTTCTGATGTTGGTTCTACTGCTTCATCTTATGCATTGAACAGGGGTACCCAAAAGGGAATGGTGGTTCCAAATGGCAAAAATATTCATCCTACCCAAAAGCCAGGCTTAAAGTTCTTGATTTATGGTAAGACCGGATGGATAGGAGGGCTTCTTGGAAAGATATGTGAGAAACAAGGGATACCATTCGAGTATGGCAAAGGGCGACTTCAAGATAGAGCACAACTGCTTGCGGACATTCAGAATGTTAAACCAACTCATGTGCTCAATGCTGCTGGTGTGACTGGCAGACCAAATGTAGATTGGTGCGAGTCACATAAACCAGAGACAATTCGTACCAATGTCGTTGGGACTTTAACCTTGGCAGATATCTGTAGGGAGCATGGCCTTCTCATGATGAATTTTGCCACAGGCTGCATATTTGAGTATGATGCTGATCATCTTATTGGTTCAAATATTGGATTCAAGGAGGAAGATAAGCCTAATTTCACTGGTTCATTCTACTCAAAAACCAAGGCTATGGTATGTTGTGCTTCGTTGTCCTTTCATATCTTCTTGAATTGTATGAAAATTTATTATTTTGGCCAATTTAAGATTTTGTCCTGGTTGTTTGTAGGTTGAAGAACTTTTGAAAGAATATGATAACGTATGCACCCTTAGAGTCCGAATGCCAATATCATCCGATCTTAACAATCCACGCAATTTTATTACAAAGATTGCAAGGTACGACAAAGTTGTGAATATTCCAAATAGCATGACAGTATTGGATGAACTTTTGCCGATTTCAATTGAAATGGCCAAAAGGAACTGCAAAGGCATATGGAATTTCACAAACCCGGGTGTTATAAGCCACAATGAAATACTAGAGATGTACAGAGACTACATTGACCCAAACTTCAAGTGGACAAATTTCACCCTGGAGGAACAGGCTGAGGTTATTGTTGCACCTCGTAGTAACAATGAAATGGATGCATCCAAGTTGAAAAAAGAGTTTCCTGAACTGCTGTCCATCAAGGAATCCCTGATTAAGTATGTCTTTGAACCCAACAAGAAAAGTTGATTGCATGAACTTAGCAATTGATGTTCACAAGACATTTTTGCCAATCATTGCTCTATACCTTAGGAAAGAGGGAAGATGGACTTTGTCTGGTAATATGCCGAGTTATGTAATAGCTTTATTTTTTTTGGATTTTGGGTTTAAAATATGTGTATTTCTTTGATTTATGTGTCCTAGTATAGCACAAGTGAGCAATAATTCTCGGGAGTGTATCTTGTATCTGATGCTACACTTTTGGAGCTGTAAAACTTTGGTGTGATACCAACACAAGAATCTCTTTTAGATTCCTTGAGAGTTTTTTTATTTCTTCCTTTTTGATCTGCTTTCAAATAGTGAATCTATACCTCTTTTGATTGCTTCTCGGGATAATAGTTACTGTCCTTGCCGTTGAGATTGTTTTTGATTTCTCAGTCTAAAATTGCATGATCAAACAACAGAAAATCATGCAATCATGCTGTCAACTTTATATAGAGTAAACTGTCCAACATAAGATACAGATCAGATTCGATGCAGTACAATTGCGAATAAGAATTGGCTGATTTCTGAATGCTATAACTTGAGATATTTGCACGATATAATTGCCTACTTAACGAAGTTAACGTTTATTGAGTAGTTTACTGGATGTCGAACTGCTTTTATTTCTGGTTTGGTGTGTTTTTCGTCCATCAAAGAATTCCTAATTTTATGTCTTCATAGAACCAACAATAAAAAGCCTATGAGTTGAGAGCAAAACTGGTTTTGTATCAATAATAGAAGTGAGATTCAAAGCTTGTTTTTCACAAAACAAAATTGACACAAATCTTGATTCCTAAGCTATTAAAAACACGTGCGTTTCTGGTGAAACTCTTGGCTGTCAGTTGTTATTGTAACACCAAGTCCTTTTCTAAGGGCATTTTTGCAATTTTTGCCAAGTTTAGTGATGGTGGTTGATTAATCATTAGTTAGGGGTCTTATTTGCAATTTTGAGAAACTTTCATTCCCAATTGTTTAGGGCTTCTTCCCTCTTTCTTTCCATTTCATCTCCTTTATTCCTCTCTATCCAATTTCCATCTTTCTTACATTATTCTAGTGATTTCTTGAAGAGAGAGGTGAAGGTGTAAGCTTGCAAAGGAAATCAAGTGGGAAAGAACTTAAGAAAGGTGGCATCAATCTCAACTCAAGGTATTTCTTCTCTTTGTTCTTTTCCCTCTTAGATCTTTGACTTGGAAAGTAGGTTTTTATACTTTGAGTATTAGTTAAGAGGTTTTGAGGTTGTATGTTCTAGTGATGAATTGTGATTTGTGATGATTGAGGGAGATGGTGAGTAACTGCTAGATGTGTGTGTGTGTGTGTGTTTGATGCTTGATTTTTATGAATCCTTGAAGATGCATGTGTGGATGGTTGGATGTGAAGTATACTTGGTGTCTTGTGCCCTTTTCAGGCTGTTTTGGGCGTTTGGATTGGTGTTAGATGAAGTTGGAAGAGTTGGTTTCGGTTTGGGTTGTTGCAGTGTTGCAGGGTGCTTTTCTGGGCTCATCCGCGGCGTCACCCGCGCTGTGGATGAGACCGCGGCTCGTTCGGGGTGACCTTCTGGGGTCATCCGCGGCGCGGGCCGCGGAGCGGATGACGGCTGCGGATGGGTTACCCCTCCGCCTCTGACCCGAGCCGCGGTACCAACCGCGCCGCGTTTGGTGCCGCGGCTGGTCACTGTTGGTGAGCCGCAGCGTGAGCTGCGCCGCGGATCACCTCAGTCCTTGCCTTTTTCGCCTCGTTTTGGCGTGTTAAGCTAGATGTAAGTTTTAGATTTACTTTTGATAGAAGTAGTAATTGATCTAGTGTTTATTTTGTGTTATAGGTGAAGATATCTGACCCCTCCTTTTCGGATTATCTTAATTGATTCGGATCGAGGTAAGTGGGGATTTGTACTCTTTGATATTTTGAAAATGAGTTTATGAATGATAAATGTTTCGAATTGACTATTTGTTACATAAATGTCTGGCTTGAGTGTGGTTATTTGCAATTGTTATAAAAGTGATAATGTGGCCTACTTGAATGAATGATTTGATGAATGAATTGACTGAGTTCTTAAATGTGGTATACTTTTGACGGGACTAGTTCCTTAATCGCATGCCTAATGTCTTTGGGACCGTACTAACCGGTTAAAGTTAGTTTTGGGGCCGTACCAACCGGTTAAAGTTGGTTTTGGGACCGTGTTAACCGGTTAAAGTTAACAACTGAATATTCAGGGTCAATTGGAACCATTTGATAGAACTCATTGATTTGTTTATGAAAATGTATGTTTTGGTGACATTTGCTAATGGCCATATTGTTTTATGTTATACTCTATAGTGACTTGATTCTTGAAATGTATGTGTATAGATAACACTCTTAAGCCGCAGAGAGTACTCTCACCACTTACTGAGTGATTAGTTTCGCTCACCCTTTAATTTTTTCCTGCAGAGGATGACATCTTTGAAGAAGTTGATTGGATCAACTCATGGTATTAGAGTTGGAGATAGGGTGTGATACATAGCAAAGATGTCGTGTTATCTATCTTTGTATAGGATCTTCCTTATTTTGTTTTTGAATTATCTTTGTAATGTATCACATGACTTTGTATTCGAGTTGGGTGTAATAGTATGGTTCTTTTGATATGTTTTAAGATTATTTTGTTAGCCTTATGTCACAGCGTAGTCTTGGCATGGCGGGTGTTATATCCCGGACACGGGGTATGACAGTTGTATTGTCACAAATGATGGCCCTTGTACTCACTGGTCCAAGACCACCCCAAGAATGGACATTGGTACTACACAGTAACAAGCATTAATTCCTTTTCGGCCTAAAGCACTTCCAAGTTCTGGGCTTCAAAAGGGAGTTTCAATTGAATATACCAGTTTCTCTGTATCAACCTCCTCCACAAGTGCCAACTAACTAGTGAAATTATGATTTTGATGTGGGATTTTGTCTATTGACGTGCAGTGGCTTTGGCAGTTCTCCTCAAGGTTCATATTGGCAACGTCATCAAAATTTGTTAAAAGAGAAAAGAAGCCATTAACTTCTGCATAACCCACGTTTCTATTTTCACACACAGACCACTTGTTGACACGCACATACAAAGATAGTGATATTGCACTCCCAGCGCGGAAGTGAAGAGATGATAACCAGAAGGAACCAACCACTAAAATGAGGCTACAGTGCCAAAGCATGTCTCGAAGCAATTGGAGAGCAATAAAACTCTTATAATAAAGTTATGGCCCTACGTAACACGCAAATTTGTAGATACCACATTGAAATGTTGCTGCAATCAAATCATTTTCATGGTGCAAGATTAAATAATATATATTTAGACCTTGTTTTTTTGCTAAAGTTTAAAAAGAAAAAACCAATTTTTTTTTTTTTGTTTTGTTTATTTAAAGAAAAGTTTCATGTATTCCATTATCGAGGGGAGGTTGCATTGCATGCCATGTGTGGTGAAAACTGCCAAATGCAAATTGAAAGGAAAATATCAGGGTATTCGTGATTTTATGAGATGTGGTAATGTGACTGATTTAGCATTAAATTTTGATCTCTCGGTTAATTTTGCATACTGTATGAGGAATTAAGCAACACCTAGCCAACGTCAACATTATCCAAGATTTCGAACACTTTATAGTTCTTCCTGTGTAACACACTCGATTTTATTATTTTCAATATTTTAAAAACATTCTATAAAAAGAAAAACGTCCCACATCGGACAATTTGATGGAGCTGTAGATTTAAGTTCTTTCGACCCTCTAAAAGTTACCATGACTTTTGGAGTGATTTGTGGGGTTCAGTTTAAGTTTACTTTTCATTCCTCCTTTCAATTGAGCTTGATAAATGGTCTCCCTATTTCCTTTCCTCCAATTGTCAAAATTTTTTTTTTAAATATTCTATAAATATATTTTTCAACTATAGTCTATTTTTCAACAGTTATTATATATATATATATATATATATATATATATATTATACATTATATTTTAAATTCTTCAACATTTCATTCCCACATATTCAAAATATAATCATCCCAATATAACAACTTTACGGCGACAAGTTTACAATACAAAAAATATATATGTATAATTCTATCAAAAATTTTCTACATTACGCAAAAATCTCATTTTTTATTTTCTAGTATAATAAAATTAATACAAAAACAAAGGAAGAACAACTCAATTGATAAAAACTGGTAAAAATCCTACGATCTATCGGTCTGAGTTCGGGTTACTATCCCTTCCTTCAAACAATCCAACCTATACATCATAATCACACACGCAAATCGAACACACTGAAGGTGTGAAATTCACTCCTCAAGAAGCAATTCTTCTAACTTTCATTCACTAGCCAACCGATTGATTGATTCTTTCAGCTCTAGCTGACGTAGTTGGAAAGTGAGATGAAAACTTTCACCACGAAAAAGAAGCAGAAAGAGAAAGTATTTTTTTTTTAAAAAAAAGGAGCAAAAAAACAAAATGAAGTTTTATACATCCGCGGGCGGTATAAAGAGAGTGATGATATCGAGTTCGGTAACTTCGGGTGCCGGTGGGGGCGGCGGCGGAGGAGGAGGGGTGAAAGGATGAAAAGGAGCAGCCTGGGAAGGAGGCTGAGCGTGGCTGATATATCATCGGACGGTGGTGTTGATGTTAGGATTAGTTTTGCCGTTTCTTTTTCTTAGAATTGCTTATCTGGTTCGGGAGTCCGCTTCCTTTTGCCATTCTTCTCTAGGTAAATTTCTGTTGTCTGCCTAGGCTTTTTCGTAATTTTACCTTCGACTTGACTCCTGCAGTATTTGGCTAATTTGGCTTTTTTTTTATTTGGTTGAAAAATAAAATAAGTTGATTTTTTTTTATGCAGATTATCGAGGATTTTCGGCGGGAATGATCCTGCTCTGTTATGTTCTGTTATGCTTCTCTACGGTATGTATTGCTGTTTTCGGCATTGTTCTTTGACAACTTTACCCTTCTCTCCTTGGTGTAATATTATCACTAATATTATTGCTCGTACTTACACAAAAAAGTAATGTCGTTACTCGATCATTTTCGAAAAAAGTAAAAAGAAAAATTAATGCAAAAAAATATTATAGTTGTACGAATGAGGTGGATCGCAATTACTAGATCCAATTAGTGATTTGGATTATATTAGATTTGCATATGTGTGTATATATATATATTAAAAAAATGTGAATTTGACCATTCATATTAATTTACATGTAATTACAATTAATTCGAAACGCAAATTGTCTCGTACAAATGTGTAACCAATTAACCCCGTAATTGCCTAAGATGGAGTTAGTGTTGCGTGCACCCCACGTGGTGTACTAGAACTAATCACACATTATCAAATAATATAAGATATGATCCACCATCACCACATAGCGATAAATTATTGTTTTATACTTTTTCCCTAACATGAGATTGTAATTGTACCACTATCTAGTGTCCCGAGACAACTCATCATGTGGGTTAGCTATGGAAATTAAATAAGGAATAAGCCTTGCGGAATAATTTTCTTTTTTATTTTATTTTTAACTGATGGCAAGATTCGTTGGCTTGTGTGCCTGAATTTTGTCTTCGAATATTTGGCTGGATGTTTGAAAGATATATAAAAGAAACAGGAATAGCTTTTACATCTGCCCACCACATGATGTTTGTTGAAATGCCGGAATTAATCTACAGATCACAATGTGATGTTTCGAGATTTTCTCTCTTGTGGGATTTTGGGTTTCCATAGAAGAGTGATGATCTTGGGAAATGAGTGTTTCTATTGAGATGGGTAATGGCGGTTTCTTGGGCTCTTTCTCTTCTCTTGCTTTTGCTGCAACTGTTTGTTGCTGTGAGTGTGATAAAAGGCTTATTGTGGAAGGTTTATGGGGAATACAGAGAAGAGATATTACTGGAAAAATGGAGATTTTGGGAATAGAAATGGATGGGATTGTGGCAAGTGTGCCATGGAGTAGCAGTGGTCGTTTGCATATTCAACCAATAGCTTTTTTTTTCCCCCCAAAAAGGTTAAGATTAGAGAAAGAAATCTAAAGTGTGAAGATTGGATTCTACGATTTACTAGTGGGGATTGGGCGAAAATTCAATGGAGTAAGCCTGGTTCACTCCCGTGCCAACGGTGGGCAAACTTGGTTGGTGGAAAGTAATGAACCTTTGATACTGCTCAAAGCCAATTGAATCTTCTTTATAGTCAAGTCTGCGTTGTGCTTTAGTAGAGTTTTTGGGCCTTTGTTTTTGCAAATAGGCAAAAATTTGGCTTGTGAAGTTTGTATTTTGTTTTAATGGGTTATATAAGTTGGACTGTGTCAATAGTAACATCACCATTCCCAACCTTGGGTTAAGATAGACTGAAAATTTTATAATTGGGCTAACTTTTAGTGCTTAAAACTCTCTTGGATTCTCTTTATTGGGATGACAATTGATTACATATCCTGATCTTGAGGGACCAGAAGCAGTAAAAATATTTGCTAGAAAGTAAAATCAATAGCTGAATACATTTAATGGATAAATAAAATTTGCGTGAAGCAAATAATGCCATAAATTGGAAAATCTAGGTTTAAAATTTCAATCTCAAGTCTGAGACTTGAGATTATCAGGGGAATATTGCTCAGTAACAAGAAAGACAGGAAAAGAACTTATGCCTATTGAGCTGATGATTTGACCCGTTTGAAATGTGGCACTATGCCATGCAACCTTTTTTTTTTTTTGTGGTATTATTCAACTAGTTAACATGAGAGAGCTTCATGTGTGCTAGGCAACACCTTGAGTGCACATCAATGGGGCCATATATCATGAAGATATATGAATATGAATGAGAAATTAGACATGAAAAAGACATATATAATTATAAGATTAAAAAAATCCATATGATTAAAGCGTGTGAATAAGAAATTAGACCATGCAAATCACATATATAATTATATGATTAAAAACCCATATGATGAAAGTAGTTGAGATTCAAACCACGTGTATGGTTTGTCGTATGTATTGTTGTGATTGCACAGTTGGTCTGTCGCGTTTAAAATATTACACATCAAATAAAATATTAGATTTGTCTGGATCAATGTTTAATTTGTAGAAAGACCAATGATTTGTCCCAAAAAAAAAATTAATGAATAAATTAACAAACAATGGAACTAATCATTGAAGTAATCATAATGCAGACTAAATGTTCTTGAAATTAATTTGGTTGGAGGGTTTTGGAATCATGGAATGGAATAAATCTCTATTTGTAGCTTGGGTTAAACTTATTGGAATGAACTTTTTGGAATCATTTCTAAAAAAACCTAACTTTCCTCATTCTTTAACAAATTGAGGGGGTTTTGGATAAAGCTTTATTCAAATTTCAAGGTGCATGATTCAAATTCTAATGCAATTCCTACCTATGAACCAAGTACCCCTAAATCTTTGAAGCATTTGTAAATTGTCTTTACAAATGCCTTTTTTTTTTTTTTTTTTTACAAATACAAAAAGGCATTTGTAAATTGTCTATGATAGATATTTGCTGCTGGTTTTGGCATGACAGTTTGTTCTAAAAGTTTTCCTTAATGACTTCGTAATTTGTAGGAGTGGAGAACGGCTCTCATATCCCAGGTCCATCATACTGTATTCAGCCTAGGAGAATATGTTTTTTTAATTGGCAGAACCCGTACACAAGGCGGGATGTCAACCCAAAATTTTATTAAAAATAAAATAAAGAATAAAGTACATTGGTAGAGGGGGCTATACCTAACCTCTTAACAGATATAGAATGAAATAAAAAAGAGAATGAGTAATACTCCTTTTCACTTACATTTCTAATATATGGAAGTGAAACCCATCTAAACCAATAATTGACCTAACTCTACTAGGTAATTATTGATGGCTCAGGAAGATAATGCTATCTGATAAACACAATCCCGCCAATGAATCTGCTGTTGTATTCGCTTCTCTGAAAATATGCTTCAGAGAACCAAGAGAATATGATGCAGTAAAAAGTCTTTGATTTTAAATCGGCCATTATGTGCCATATATGTACATATATAGTACAGCAACGATATATAAACCCCACTTTTTTATTTATACACCCACTTATAATAATACATAGTCATGAATTATAATGGTTCGAGCTTTTATACATAAATAGTAACACCAAATAATAAAGAATTTTTAGTCTAAAAAAATAAAAAGTTGAGTAAATAGATCAAACCATGCTCATTTCTACCTGTATATTGATTTCTTATTGATTTGTTGTTAGCGAAGACTATCCTTGAATTTATGTTATTGTGATGTTATGTGTATGAACCATATGATTGATTTTAGCATGTATGTAATAGTTTTTAAATTACCTTAGCCTTTAGGAGATATTCTTTTCAATCTTTACTCTCTAATTTATTGTCATGCCAAATCCCCGTGACTACTTTTGAATATTGTCAATATTTTTTTGAACTCTTACCGACCCAATATCATTCTGGCATGCATTTAATTCGTAACTAAATACCGACAATGAATACAATATGTCTAGCTAGAATAAGCAATTTATTTCTTAGTATACTTTTCCAATAATATCCAACAAAAATGTTGCAAGCAAAAATCTTTGGATATAAATCTAATGTTGCAAATAAAAATCTTTAGATTCAAATCTAAGATAACCAACTAAAATTATATACTAATGATTAATGCACACCCTATTTGTGTGTACTAAAAAAATTAAAACTGTGTATAAACATTATTTTTATAGAGACTTGTTTTCTTTCGAGGATAAATGTGTAGAGAATTTTATGAAACTAAAATGGGAATTGGGTTTATTATTTGGTAGTTACTAAACATAATTTAATATTTTAATAAAACTAAGGAAAAGACAAAAAAAAAAAAAGGAAAGATGCCACATGTCAGAAGATATTGCTTTTAATATACGTATAGATACTCAACAAACCTATTGGTTTGGACTAGGATTTTGAAGGGAAAACAGAATAAATTCAAGTAAAATTATTGAATGTAAAAGTAGAAAATCATGAGAAACCTATGGAGCTCGAATTGATCTATGAACCCTAAGTTACACGGACTCTTCTCCTCACTAGCCGTACCCATGTCGATCATGACACGACATGGGGCAATTTTCTCTGATTATTGCCATTTTAAAGAAAAGTCTCTATTTTGAGGAGTTCCTTTTTGTTTGAATTCCTCATTTAACGTTGTGTGCGGCGATTATGAATATTTTAATTTTTTAAAATATCGTGTGTTAGTGTATCAGATTCAAATATAATTTTTTTTTAATTTACTTTTCCTGGTGGCTTGAGAGGCTAAATAGCAATTAAGTGGTGATTGTGAGAGTCACCGCACAGAGGGTGTGCGGTGACTCTCGATTACCACCCAATTGCCATTTAGCCCCCCAAATATAATTTTTTTGTTTACTTCCAAATGCAATTTTTTTTTACTTTTACTAGGTGATTTGGAGGCTATATCTAATTGCGAATTTTTTACCTCCAAATGTAAAAATATAGATATATATTTTAACTCTTGGAGGTTAAAAAAAAATTTGTTCTCCTAATTATTGAATTGAATGATAATTAATTCTAACATTATTATCCTAATTAATTATTTGAATCACAATTTTTTCCTTAACATCCAAAAGTTTTTTTTTATATTGGAGGCCTAATGGCAATTAGTAACTTTTTGTAAGAGTCACCGCACCCTTTGTGTGGTGACTCTTACAAAAAATAATCTAAGTGCATCAAAAAGAAAAAAGATGTTTTTGAATTAGCCCTAAATGCAATAAAAAATAAACATGACAATTAGACATGCTATTTAATTTTTTTTTTGGCCTCGAACTTTTCACTCTACGTATGATTGAAAAATTAGCAACGTAGTAAATTTTTTTTTTTGGTTGGTGGAACCTAGTAAAGTTCATGAAGCAGAACATGTTTCCAAGAACATGTTTCCATCAGAACTCTCAGAAACACTACTATAGCACTATTTGTTGTCTTGCTTTGTCTTGTTTTGATGGTTACCGTGGGGAAATATTTAGATGGACCGGATCCACGAGTGGGGCCGTGAACTTTGTGGTCCACCTTGAGCCACATCTACCATCGGTGGGCTATTCTGTGAGTCCCTTGTGGACCCCACATGAGTCCCATTGTACTTTTAGCACATGTGGCTCAAGGTGGACTACAGGGTCCACGGCCTCACCCGTAGATCCGATCCACTTAAATATTTTCCGTTACCGTGACGGAAATTTTGCTTGGCCCACTTTCACTAACTGGGAAGTGGGACCATCAGCAGCTTAACTAAAGAAATGTGTCTGATGGTTCAGGAGCAATATTGTGCGAAAGCACTTTTTTTCTTTTTGACACACTTAAGATTATTTTTATGAGACTCACCGCACAAAGAGTGTTAGGCTTGTCAATAGGTCGAAATTGATTATTCTGAACCCAGACTTGTTTGGGAGAAATAGTACCGGACCCGGATCCATTACTGGGCGGGTCTTCCTTTTCGTTTTCCAGATTCGGGCCTGATCGGGTCCAGGCCAATCGGGTCCGGGTCTGAGGTCCGGGTCCGGCAACACAGTTGCGTTTTTTTTCTAAGAGAAATATACACGAAAAAAAAAAATTCACTGGTTTGTTACAATTAAAAAGTGTAGAGACCATCTCAAAAATAATTAGTTAAGTAAAAACCTTGCTAGAATTTTGTCACTTAATATTTTGAAGTACAAACTTTATCGTGCATTGGCAATGAAATTAATCCCAAGAAACCAAAAAAACAAAAAAAGAAAGAAAAGATGTCTATAAACTACTTTCTACATTTTCGTTTAACAATTAGCAAAAACAAATATCAAACCCAGAGAAACAGATACTCTTCTGGGAGATGCCAAATGTCAACAAGTTCTCAAATCCAAACTAAATTAGATGGATTGTACAACATGTTCTGGAAGAAAACAGTGTTTTCGAAGAGCATTTTGTGATTATTTCTCCAGCAATAAACAGAATATGGGCTATTAGTTTAGTACATTTGCTTACCTGCACTTTCAATTTCAGGGTTGCTAAAGAGAACAGGGTTGCGGGAATGCTTGAGAACTTCAAAGAAGGTGAATATTATGCACAACATCGTCTTAGACAGTTCGTCCAACGCAGGTAAACTGAATCAGATGTGTTTTGGAAAATAATGTTCTGGGAGAAAACAGCAACAGAGACGGAAGCAAAAATAGTCTCGGTCGGTCAGAAATTGTGGAAGAGATTGGGGGAGTGAGAGAGGAGGGGTGAAATTGTGGAAAAGATTGGAGAGTGATAGAGGGGAGTGAGAAGAGAAGACGTCGGCGGTTGCGGTCGAGGAGAAGAGGCTGTGAGAAGTAGGGTTCTTTTGGGAGAAATGTGATTGATGTAAAAATTAAAATACATATAAAATACATATATATAATTATTTATTTTTAAACGGGTTCGGGTCGGGGGTCGGAATGGAATTAATAAAAGGGCAATAATGTCATAACACTCACTTTTTTTTTGAATTCCTAACTTTGACTAGTCTTGGGGGAGCAAAGTGTATATATTTGAAGTTCAGGGGGGTAAAGTGTGACTATCCCTAAGTTCAGGAGGCAAAGTGTTATTAACCCAAATTAAAATACATATAAAATACATATATATAATTATTTATTTTTAAACGAGTTCGGGTCGGGGTCGGGTCGGAATGGATTTTACCATACCCGACCCGTTTTTTCTTTGAAAATTCGGGTCCAGATCCGAATCGGGTAAACGGAATTATCCTCATATCCGGACCCGTGAAAAAAGAGTGGGTCTAGGTCGAGACCGACCCATTGACAGGCCTAGAGGGTGTGTGGTGACTCTCACAAAAAGTTACTAATTGCCATTAGGCCCCCAATGTAAAACAAAAAAATTCACTTTTGGATGTTAAGGAAAAAATTGTGATTCAAATAATTAATTAGGATGATAATATTGCAATTAATTATCATTCAATGCAATAATTAGGAGAACAAATTTTTTTAACCTCTAAGAGTTAAAATATATATATATATATATTTTTACATTTAGAGGTAAAAAATTCGTAATTAGAATATTGCCCCCCAGCCACCAGGTAAAAGTTTAAAAAAAATTTAGTATTTGGGGGGCTAAATGGCAATTAGGTGGTGATTGTGAGAGTCACGGCACATCTCTCTCAATCACCACTTAATTGCCATTTAGCCCCTCAAGCCACCCAAGAAAAGTAAATTAAAAAGAAATTTATATTTGAGCCTAACACACTGACACACTATATTTTAAAAAATTAAAATATTCATAGTTTGTGTGCGGTGACATTAAAGGAGGACTCCAAAATAGGAACTTTTTTAAAATGGCAATAATCAGAGAAAATTGCCCACGACATGGGTATGGGTATGGTAATGTGTCCAACACTTCATTTGAAGTTCGGACACCTCAAATTTAATAACACCAACGGAAAAAAAAAAAAAAAGTGAGGGGAGAAAAGGACGAAAGTTTATGTCAAGATTGAAAATCACTATGTGTGTATGTATTAAGATTTGATCCGAATTGTGATGATTCTTTTTCTTTCTCCAGTTATATGCTCTTTGTCCTTATGGAAAACTAACACATAGTATTCTGATATGAGCGCTAGAGTTATGTGTGTATGTATCGCCGTACCCTTACCCTCAGAAAATAACATATCCAACCATTAGCCACGTGTCATAACCAATACTCTATAACCCGGACCAAGGTAACATAGCAAGAACCTAATACGAGCATCTACCTTTCTGGTCTTTGTAGAATTAAATATGTCAATAAGCTTTGACTAATTTTTCAATAACAATAATTTTACCAATAATTACATGAAAGGATAAGAATAATGAATATGGGAAGACAAGTATAATGCAAGAAATTTGAAGAGCGAGGGGGTAGGTTGCTAGCAAATTTGAATGGGGGAGAGGGTAGGTGACTGGGACTGTGCAAGGCTTATAAATAGCTGAAGTCACCATGCTTTCTTTCACACTTCTCCCTCTTTGGTAGTCTTGTGATTGATTCCTTTCTTCTTTGTTTCATTATTTTGCTGTCTTCCTTGCACCCCTCGTCAAATTTTGAAAAATTTTCTGAAGACCAATTTCTGTAAGTGCAACCTTCTCTTTACTTTGTGTTTACATTTGTTACTTGCTCATTATAATTTTCTGATTAGACAAAAATCTTTTTAACGGCAAAATTTGCAATTTCAATTCTCATATAGTTGTTTAAAAGTTGGATTCTTTATTCATGCATTTATATTTTGTCTCTGCATATACTTGTGTTATTTTGCTGACCACTCTAATTATACCTGCTTAAATTTTGAATTTTCTTTTCTTGAATGCTCATTCATTATGGATGGGTCTTGTAGGAAAGTAATCTGTTTCTTAAATTTTAAAATTTATTAATTGGTTTGCCTTTTGACTGCAAAACTTTCCTTAAACCAAGGTAAATAGTTGCAAAATACTGGCTTATAAATTCTCAGGTCCAGTTAATATTAGGAGTACTTATTTTAGTTGGTATCATGATTACTTTCCTAAGATATTTTAATAAAAAATACGCTCAAGACATTTTAACCCATCTCTCTCCTCCAACTTAATTCATTTCTCTCCTCTGACAATGTAAATCCCGATACCACCAAATTCTATCCAAATCTCGCCATTCCCTCATCCTTTCCGTTTGGATAGAATTTTAGTCTAATATCCACATATTAATTCTCAATTCTCTCATTCTCTATTGTATCTTCCCAATCTTGGGATTTGGGTAAAGTTTTTATTCTAAATCATATTATCACTGCTCATATTCTAGTTCAGGAATAGATTCTCTATCTTAGTTTTTTGTTCTAAATGTGTTTTAATTTTTTAGATAAATTAATTTTGTTAAAAAATGATAAATATGATGTTAACATACCTTATTTAGTCGAAATTGTTAATATTATATTTGTTTTATAAAAGATGATTTTGATTGTTTATATAATAAATTAATTTATCAATTAAAATCCTAAAAAGAGTAAAAAAAATTAAGGAAAAATAATATTTATAAAATAATAATTTATTAATAATATGTAGTTTAGAATAATATTATTCATTTCTTTCATATATTATAATTGTAGGGACACTTCTCACAACACAGTTCAAATACATAGGAATCAGATTCTGCATTAATTTTACTTTCTTGCTAACCAAACCAAATTAGGCCCTGAGATTTAGAGTTTTAGGATTCTTCACCTACTTTCTTGAGATTCTACGCCTACTTTCTAAGTTTTGAGTAATGTTTTTACTTTACCACTAAGTTAAAAATGAACGAAACTTAAGAATTTTAAAAAAAATTATTTGTCAATGCAAGAATCATTTCCAACCAAACCAGGCAAAGTAAAAATCTATGAGGCGAACTGAGTTATTCTCATGGGTCTGCACTGCATATTGCATGTGGTTTGGTTGTATAATCCATCATAAACCTCGTTTTTTGCACGGTGCAATAATTGGTAGATCTAGGAAGTGAAGAAAAAATTAGTGGTTCACTTTTACTCGAAAGTTCCAAAACATGACTTTTAACTTTTGCGGAATACCTCTAGTACTCGGTCCGTTGCAGATGTCATTTTGGTATTTACTGTTGTAGTTAAAATGTCAACCCTCACAATGTTTCTGAAGGTGGGGCTGTTGAGCATGAAGTTTGATGCAAGTTAATTGTGCAAATTTTTGCATGAAACATGGTTGTAATTCTATTTAATGGGCTAAATCTTTAGCATAATAGCATCATCATCAACAAAAATATTAGCTTTGAAGAGGTACTTCTTTCATTTGTGGAACTTGAATTTGGATGGAAATTTATGTGAAATATTTGTATGAATTAAAATTTTTAAACTAAGATATTAAATTTCTCTTCTTTTACCAAGTAGAAAGTTGTACATTATCTGCTAGCCAGAGACACCTGGAAAAATTTTGATTATTTTCTATGGTCTCTAGGATAAATAATCGAATCTGGATGATCAAAGTTCATTGTCCATGCATTACGTGCCTTTCGTCTGCGTGTCTGTGTTTTCCTTGCTTGTTTGATACATCTTTTACTTGTTTTCCAATTTCTTGTACTCATGTAGCTGCATTTTTCCTGTTCATAACCTTATTTTTCTTCGTCTGAGTCAATTTTCCTCTTTGTTATCTTTCAGAAATTGGCTTGATATGGCAACATACAAGCCCAACAATATTCTCATCACTGGTGCAGCAGGCTTTATTGCATGTCATGTCGCCAATAGACTCATCCGCAATTATCCTAATTACAAGATTGTGGTTCTTGACAAACTTGATTACTGCTCAAATTTAAAAAATCTCAACCCGTCTCGGTCATCTCCAAACTTCAAGTTTGTAAAAGGAGACATTGCTAGTGCCGACCTTGTCAGTTTTATTCTTGTCACGGAGTCGATTGATACAGTTATGCATTTTGCAGCTCAGACTCATGTAGACAATTCATTCGGAAACAGTTTTGAGTTCACAAAGAACAATATATATGGCACTCATGTCCTTCTTGAGGCTTGCAAAGTCACTGGCCAAATCAAGAGGTTTATTCATGTGAGCACAGATGAAGTCTATGGGGAGACAGATGAGGATGCTGTTGTTGGAAATCATGAGGCTTCTCAGCTCCTCCCTACAAACCCTTATTCTGCATCTAAAGCTGGGGCTGAAATGCTTGTTATGGCATATGGGCGATCCTATGGTTTACCTGTGATAACCACAAGAGGGAACAATGTATATGGGCCAAACCAGTTTCCTGAAAAGTTAATTCCCAAATTCATCCTCTTGGCAATGAGAGGACAAACTCTTCCGATTCATGGTGATGGATCTAACGTGCGCAGTTATCTTTATTGTGAGGATGTTGCGGAGGCTTTTGAAATCATTCTACATAAAGGTGAAGTAGGTCATGTATACAATATAGGGACTGATAGGGAAAGAAGTGTGATTGATGTTGCCCAGGATATTTGTGAGCTTTTTTCATTGGATCCAAACACTAAGATTAAATTTGTTGACAATAGACCCTTTAATGACCAGAGGTACTTTCTAAGTCATCAAAAACTGAATAGTTTGGGGTGGTCAGAACGTACTACATGGGAGGAAGGCCTTAGAAAAACCATGGAATGGTATGTGAAAAATCCTGATTGGTGGGGAGATGTATCTGGTGCTTTGGTCCCTCATCCAAGAATGCTAATGATGCCTGGAATTGGAATAAGTGGATCCGATGTTGGTCATACTGCCTCATCTGATGTATTGAACAGGGACACTCAAAAGGGAACGGTGGTTCCAAATGGCAAAAATATTCGTCCTACCCAGAAGTCAGTTTTAAAGTTCTTGATTTATGGTCAGACCGGATGGATAGGAGGACTTCTTGGAAAGATATGTGACAAAAAGAGGATACCATTCGAGTATGGTAAGGGGCGACTTCAAGATAGAGCACAGCTACTTGCGGATATTCAGAATGTTAAGCCAACTCATGTGTTCAATGCTGCTGGTGCGACTAGTAGACCAAATGTAGATTGGTGTGACTCGCATAAACCAGAGACAATTAGTGCCAATGTTCTTGGGACTTTAACCTTGGCAGATATCTGTAGAGAGCATGGCCTTCTTATGATGAATTTTGCCACAGGCTGCATATTTGAGTATGATGCTAACCATCTCAATGGTTCAAGTATTGGATTCAAGGAGGAAGATAAGCCTAATTTCACTGGTTCATTCAACTCAAAAACCAACACCATGGTATGTTCTTCAATATCCTTTCATATCGTCTTGTATTATATGACAACTAATTATTTTGGCCAATATAAAATATTGTCCTGGTCTTTTACAGGTTGAAGAACTTCTGCAAGGATATGATAATGTATGCACCCTTAGAGTCCAAATGCCAGTATCATCTGATCTTAATAACCCACGCAATTTTCTTACAAAGACTGCAAGGTATGACAAAGTTGTGAATATTCCGAATAGCATGACCGTATTGGATGAACTTTTGCCAATTTCAATTGAAATGGCTAAAAGGAACTGCAAAGGCATATGGAACTTCACAAACCCTGGTGTTGTAAGACATAGTGAAATACTAGAGATGTACAGGGACTACATTGATCCAAAGTTTAAGTGGACAAATTACACCCTCGAGGAACAGGCTAAGGTGGTTGTTGCACCTCGTAATAACAATGAAATGGATGCATCCAAGTTGAAAGAAGTGTTTCCTGATGTGCTGCCCATCAAGGAATCCCTGATTAAGTATGTCTTTGAACCGAACAAGAAAAATTTGGTTGCATGAACATAGCAATTGATGTGTACAAGACTTTTTTTTTTTTTGGTTTTTTTTTTTTTTTTTGCTTTAAATCATTGCTCTGTTGGCTATCAGCAGTAGTATTGTCACATATGGTCCTTGTACTCTGACTGGTCCAAGGCCACCCCAGGATTGGACATTGGACTACATAGTAATAACCACCAAGCATTAATTCCTGTTTGGCCTAAACCTTCAACGTCTGGGCTCGAAACAATTGAATACTTTCCTAATACCAGTTTCTCTACTTCATCCTCCTCCACAGAGGCCAACTAGTGAAATTATAACTTTGAAATTGCGTTGTCTATTGACGTGTAATTGTTTCTCCTCAACGTTAATACTAGTAGCATAGTAATATTGTGAAAAGGGAAAAGAAGCCAATAAAATCTGTACAACCAACCTTTCTACTCTTACGCACAGAACACTCGTTAATACACACATACAAAAGAAAAATGACTCTAAAAGATAATGAGAATTGGAGTAACAATGCTAAGTGGTTTAAAAAAAAAAGAAAAAAAGAGAGAGAGCCACCCTCGACAAGACCAACAAGTCATAACATCAGGGGTAAAGGCTTTACTATACAAAAAATCCTTGATAAATGGTTTGATACTAAAGTATAACATAATCATTTCTATAAGAAAAGATAGAGTAAAAGAGACTGTTTTGAGACAATATTTATCATTTATTCAATATTGCGTTACACTTTAAACAATTTATTCCGTTATAATTTCTATTTAAAGTCGAAGTATAGAAGTTTTTGTAGTTCCTGAGGTCCAAGGCATTTCTCAAAAAAGTGTACTGGAATTTGTAATTGAAAGGACAAGTGTCCTCAAAAGGGCAAGCAAGATAGTGACCTTGCACACTCGATATGGAAGTGAAGAGATGATAACCAAAAGTTACAAACATTAAAATGAGGCTCTGGCCTCAAGCACGTCTCAAAGTAGTTGGAGAGGAATACACTCTTATAATAAAGTTATGGCCTTACACAACATGCAAATTTGTATATACCAAATTGAAATGTTGCTGCAATCACGTTCATGGTTCAAGATTAACTAATTATATTTGGACCTTTGTCTTTTACCTGTAAAAAAGAAAAAAAATCAAAATTTTTCTTTGATAATTCAATGAAAGGATCTTAGAAAACTGAAAATGAAGAAATATTCAGCAAGTGAGGCGACACTGTTTGGGCCGAAGTCGATTCTTTGGACAAACCACATGTGCGATCCTTGAGAGGCCTATGGATCAGTTAAACATGTTCTGCCTGTCTTGGGTGTAATGAGGATTTGATACTTCTAATATTGTTTCAAGCTTCAAAGGCTGGCACCAAAACACACTAAAAGAGTCCAAACTTCTTCCTGAGTAATGTAATTGATCAGGAGTTTCCACCATGTCCTGTGTGGCTTCTGGTCCAGATCTGAACCATGTTAACGACTCTCAGATCTGGACAACTAAATTAGAAATATGGGATGTGTTTGGATGCAGTGTCTTTTCTAAAATGTGTTTTTTTGGCACAAAAAATACCCAAAAAGTATTTTTTGCACATTTTTTGGTTTTACGCACACACATATATTGTTACACACACTAAAATCTTACACACTAAAAATACCAAAAACACACACTCACTTTCAAACTCACACCAAGAACACCAAGAACACACACTCACTTTCACACTCATCTTCAAGCACATGCCAAGAACATCAAGAACACACACTCACTTTCACACTCACTAATATATATATATATATATATATATATTATACATATATAGATACGTATGTACATGCATGCATGTACATATAATATATTTATTATCTATATATGTTATATATAATATATATTATGTATATTGTACATATTATAGGTATTATAATATATATATATATAATATAATATATATATAGATAATACCTATATATATAATATTATATATATATTACATGTACGTATATATGTATGCATGCATGTACATACATATGCATGTACATATAACATATATAAATATATTATATATTATATATATTTATATATAAATATATGCATGTACATACGCATTTATGTACGTATAATATATTTATTATCTATATTATATATATATTATATGTACTTATGTATGTATGCATGCATGTACACACGTATGTATGTACATATAATATATATAAATATATTATATATAAATATATTATATATAAATATATATTATATATTATATATATTTATTTATAAACATATGTATGTGCGTACGTATGCATGCATGTACATATGCATTTATGTACGTATAATATATATAAAACAATACATATAAATATACCTATGTATATATATTAGCTATATATGTTATATTATATTATGTTATATTATATTATATATTATATTATATATATTATATACATAAAAAATATATAAATATATTATATATAAATATATACTATATTATATATATTTATATATAAATATATGTGTGTGTGTGTATGTATGCATGCATGTACATATGTATTTATGTACGTACAATATATTTATTATCTATATTAAATATATAATATTATATAGATTACACATACGTATGTATGTATGCATGCATGTACATACGTATGTATGTACATATAATATATATAAATATATATTATATATTATATATTATATTTATTTATATATAAATATATGTATGTACGTATGTATGCATGCATGTACATACGCATTTATGTACATATAATGCATTTATTATCTATATTATATATATATTATATATATTATGTGTATTATAATATAATATAATATATATATATACATACATATATTTATATATATTATATTATATACATGTATGTTTGTATATATGTATGCATGCATATACATACGTATGTATGTACGTATAATATATATAATATAATATATATAAATATACATATGTATATATATGATCTATATATTATATTATATTATATTATATATATGTATATATGTACGTATGTATGCATGCATGTACGTATAATATTATATATTATATAATATGTTATATATATTTACTTATATAATATATACATATAGGTATGTATGTATGTATATATTATATTATATATATAATGTAAATACTATATTTTATATATGTGTGTATGTATATATGTATGTATGCCACATATATGTGTATGTATGTGTGCGTGCGCACGTATGCATGTATGTAGGTATGTGTGTATGTGTATGTGTGTGTGTATGTGAATGTGTATATGTGTGTGTACAAATTGGGAATCAAATTTGTGTTTTGGACAAAAACCCCTAATTATTTCTAAAAAACAATATTGTCTAGACGCTAATTGTTCTTAAAAAGTATCTACGGTAAAATTTCTTAAAAAACACCCCAAAAAACACCCATCCAAATGAATCTTTTAAGAAATGGTCAATATCGAAATACATTAATTCGGATTTATACTGATTGCGAATTGCATAGAACACAAGGGTTTGACAATTGTCGAGATCTTGATCCGTAATGCAGTATGTCTGGTTGCAACACTGATATGCGTATCATTATTTATAGCCAGTCACATACTGCTAAACATTCAAACAAATTATTACCATAATTATGCAACTTGGAATATAGCGTTTCTTCAATGTTTAGCATGATTTCCCTAGTTTCTAATAGCACAATGTTTTAAATATTTGTTTCAAGTTCAATATATGCAAATGTAAATTCTGTATTCCAGTACCTAATAACCTACATAAATTATTCAATATTGCATATCCTAGTAGCAATTTTGATTTGATCTGTTCAGCAGTTCTAACCAATTGTTGAAAGGGTCGTGTCATAACATTCATGCTCAATCTTTCTGACAAAGATGGCCGGGATTACACATTTGCATGTTGCTAGGCTCGAATTAAGGTGGACACAATTCAATACAAAATGGGCAATGTGGGACTTCTTTAGGTTTGGGGGTCAAGAAAATTCCCCGTTGTTACTGGCATACATGTTTGTTGGTTCATTTATTCTGTAGACATCAACATGAATACATTATCAGGCATTGCTTCTTGATTTTATAATGCAGGGAGCCCAAATGGCCATGTGATGAGATCATCTTCATTCAATTCGGACTGACTTCACCAGGGGCAATTGCATATTTTCTACGGTGTGATCAAGACAAGACTATTGTAGCCACTGAGCCGAAGGCTCAGTGGTCAGGGGAGCTCTTGGATTAGCTCCCCTGCTGCAGGTCTGGGGTTCTAACCCCACCTGCAGCAGTTGGATGGTATTAAATCTAAAGGAGCACCATGGTCCAATGGAAGTTTAGTCCCCATTGGCCCCTCAGGTCCAATTGGACCGTCCCCTTAAAATAGATTAGGAGTAGGCTAGTATGTTGAATCTTGACAAAAAAAATCAAGACAAGACTATTGTTACTTGAGGTTGCATAAATAGTGTCCATCAATCATTATAGCAGTACTGTTATCCCCCCCCCCCCCCTTCTCGTTCTAATTTAATGCTGTTGACGAAAAGCCTCTTTGTTTGACCAATTTTTCATTTTGCACCCACATCCTAATAATGGGAAAGAAACAAAATAGAGTACAAAGGCATCCGTTGAAGACCTATAGTGTCCCCCATTTTGGTTTTCAAAATTATAATAATCTCTAGCTAACTTTCCCAAATTAGCTTTCACTATTTATTTCTTCTTCTTTTTTTTATGTTTTTGCCATGCACAATTTGAGAGATGAAACTCCAAGTCTTACCATGTACAATTTGGAGTAAGACTCCCAATATAACTAACACACACGCATTCTCTAAACTAACATCCAAACACACACTCCCATTCTAAATTGACAAAGGTTCGGGGTTCAAGACAACACCTTAAGTTTATTCTCCTGGCCAACCGAACAAGCTATGTTGGTTACTATTTGTCTATTTATTCTGATTTATACCTACTATCTTTGCCCTCCGTTGTAATCATGAAAGCATTTCAAAATTATAAGCCAGTTTATTTCATTGACATAATATCAACAGCTATAGTAGATTTAATGATATGCATTATGACAATCAAAGAGTAAATTACTTCATTTTCTTTTCATAAGAAAGGAGGTCTCTATGTAACTAAGGGGCTGTTTGGTTTAGAAGAATCAAGGAGGGGAATGGTATCATAAGTAATGACACCTATTATTGATGTTTGTGGGGAATGTGTATCATAAGTGATGATACCCATTATTGATGTTTGTAAAACAACTATCACTATCATTCAATGGGAATGATAGTGATTAATTAGGGTGTTAATGATCTCCCAAAATACTATTTTATTAAACTCATTAACCTTTATGATTAAGGGCAAAAACACACCCACTAAAAAAAGACATATCTTTTGAATTACCTACCCCCAATATACTATTATTCTCTCTCTCTCTCTCTCTCTCTCTCTCTCTCTCTCTCTCTCTCTCTCTCTCTCTCGTCTTTTGATTTTGAATATTTTTTATTAGTACTTTATAAAATTTTTTATAAAAAAATATTTTTAATAATTTTTTCATTCAATTTTTTTATAAAAATTTGAATTGAAAATACAATAAAAATGACTTTTTTTAAGGTCATCATTTGCATAAAACTCAAATTAGAGCATGGCTATATTTAAAATTTAAGAAGTCTTTTTAAAAATTATCTTTAAAAAGATACAAAATAAGAATATCTAAAAAATATGTATATCATAAATAAAAGATTTTAAAATTTTAAAATTTACTTAGAAGTCATTTCAGTAAACCAAACAAAGTATTTTTATAATGATACCCATTCCATTATTTAACCAAACATGTTGGGGGAGAATCATCAAAATCCATACTCATAGTAGGGTTAATGATATCCATAGTGATAGTGATTGAGGAATTTGAACCAAACAGCCCCTAAAACATACTCAAGAAGGTATATTTAATATATCTCATAAATCTATGCCATTGTTCTTATGATTTTGGTTTTTGAATGCAAATCAACTAAGCTAAATGGCTATAAATTTATCATAGTACGTAAATTGATGAACTAAGGGGGTGTTTGGTTAAGGGGAATCATGGAGAGAAATGGGTATCATAAGCAATGATACCCATTGTTGGTGTTTGTTAAACAACTATCATCATCATTTAATGGGAATGATAGTGATTAATTAGGGTGTTAATAATTCCCCCCAAAATACTATTTATCAAACCCATTAACCCTTATGATAAAGGGCAAAAACACACCCACTAAAAAAATACATTTTTTTGAGTTACCCACCCTCCAATATACTATTCTTCTCTCTCTCTCTTCTCTCTCTCTCTCTCTCTCTCTCTCTCTCTCTCTTGTCTTTTGATTTTAAATATTTTTTATTAGTATTTTATAAATTTTTTTATAAAAATTCTTTTTAATAAATTTTTTTACATTCAATTTTTTTTATAAAAATTTGAACTAAAAATAAAAAATATATAGTACTCTTTGTTAATACAATAAAAATGACTTTTTTTAAGGTTATTATTTGCATAAAACTCAAATTAGAGCATGACTATATTTAAAATTGAAGAAATTTTTTAGAAAATTTCTTTAAAAAGAATACAAAATAAGAAATCTAAAAATATGTATATCATGAATAAAAGATTTAACAATTTTAAAATTTACTTGAAGTCATTCTAGAAAACCAAACAAGTATTTTTATAATGATACCCATTCCATTATTAAACCAAACATGTTGGGGGAATCATCAAAACCCATACTCATAGTAGGGATTAATGATACCCATAGTGATAGTGATTGAGAAATTTAAACCAAACGCCCTCTAAATCAACTCAAAAGTTTTCCATTTTAACTGAATCATGAAATATAAAAACAGAGCGAGTAAAAGATGAAAAAAAATAAACAAAAAGCAATTAATTGAAAATTAAGAATTTTATACTAATAGCATGTGCATGGCGACATATATGAAGTTAATCCGTGATTGGTTATCCAATGGTTGAATATTACATCCATATTGATCACAATTTTCGAGGTTTTGCATGAAATCCCAATTCCACCAAGAAAGAGAGAGACCTAGTACTTGTCTATAATATATTTCTTCATTTGAGTTTTCTATATTTGTCTCAAAGCATTTATCCATTACTAATAAAGACGCAAATGCAAACAGACATGAAAATCCTACCGTGTGACATGAAATTCTGCATTACGTGGTACTGTTCACTTTCCAGTGCATCGTTCCAAACTCACATGCCGTGTTTCCTAATGTGATTTGATATTGACTGCTATATACTTCTTCTTAAGGACACTTTTATTACCTCAAAAAAACAAAAACAAAAAGGACACTTTTATTGTACATAATATAAGTTTGTAAAGAATAAGTAGAATTTTGACAACTTATACGGGCCTATCTATTTATAAATTAAATTAACAACTCATGTTAGTCCACCCTCCTTATTCTTATTCAACTATTGATTTTTTGTATAGTACAAAACTAACTCAACTTTGTATCATAGCTAAATCCTACTTCTTAGTGCCATCTTTCTAGTTCTAATCTAAGGGTTAGTGATGCACTATTATTCCTTGCATTCATACTTATTACTAAAGTATAAATGTGTCACGACCCGAATCTAAAGGTCATGACCGGCACGTAGCTCGAGGTGGAATAAACCGCTCCAAACCACGTAAGCCTTAAACTTTCTCTAAATTCTATCGAAATTTCGGCAGCATCTCCTCTGTATTTGGACCTTTCCCAAAAATTTAAAAATACCTGCACAAGATTTCAGCCAACCCAAACATTTCCAATACATTCACAATACATTATATTATCTCATTCGCAAGTCATCAATCATCCATTTCCACCAGAAAAAATATGCCATAAGAACTTCATATATTTCTATATAAACATCCCAAGGTTCATAATTTACAACCAACGGAGCAACTATGCCAAAAATAATATTTACAATACCAAATATTGCATCACATGGCCATAAGTGCAGAATAATACTTATACTATCCTACACCCGGAACAACAAAAATAACCGGGTAATACCTCTGAATTGAGTGGCTATGAAGATTCTCCTTTTTGTTCTAACTCCTGCACTTTCTACAAAATACTGAAAAATATTGAGGGGTGAGTTTCACACTCAGTAAGCATAATACATATTATAAACAATTGTAAACAATTTATTTAAAATCATCACTTTTGGTATAAAATCTATATAGTCGTCACATATGATATAAAACAATCAATAAAATCACATTTTTGGTTTCATAAACAATTTTGATTATTTCTCAAAGTCACAACTATGCAGAACCTACTATCCCCCGAAGGGTAACTCTGTCCCCGAAGGGCTATCCCCCGAAGGGTATCTGTCTCTGTTCCCCGAAGGGCTATCCCCCGAAGGGTATACTATCCCGCGAAGGGAGGGAATCACTGCGGACATTCCCTAGCCGGCATATACTAGGTGCACCCAGACTAACAATAACCCTGTTAGTTTTAGTTAGCTCTGCATAGAGTTACTTTCAAATCATTTTCACAACTAAATTCTTTCAACTTTATTTGACAAAAATCATTGTCACAAACAACCATTCACCTTCTCATTCTTTAATGTTAAAACTTTAACAATATATAAAACATACTTTGAAAAAACGTCAAATGTATTATCTTATACACTCAACGTAAATCATTCACCATTAAATACTTTGCAAACTCATTTAAACTTTCATATTCTAAATAAACCACTTTGTATACAAAATAGACCACTTTGTATGCATTTCTCTCAAAGTACATCCATTTGTCAACATATGGCATACTTTAAAATATTTACAAAATTCTTTGCAAGCAAGATATCGTACTAGTGATTCATAATATGCATTACACTTACCTCAATTAGACTATGCACCAAAAATTTCGGAGTAGAGTCTCCTTCTTAAGCGACTTCCTCCGCCACTTGCTCTCTTGAATCTATTATATAACATAACCATCAAAAATTAACCACTAAAAATATATTAGAAAAATAATACTCTAACTTTGATCTAACCCCAAGGCTTAACTCAATCACTTACCCATCTTACATGGCCTAAACTATAATCAAATCTCAACTTTAATTTCCCAAATCAACTTTTTCCTCCTCTTACTAGAAATTAACACCATAATAAAACTATTAACTCTAGATATACCAAGAAATCATTTTTCTCTAAATTTTCCTAAAATTTCCTAAACTCTAAAATTCTATCTACTCAATTTCTATTCCATGCATGCTATTATTTCTACCAAAAACATCACATACTTATCATAATCTATTTAATAAACAAGATTTAAGCATAAAGATTTACCTTATTTAGCTAAATTCAAAATTTTTTTCCTTTTTCTTCCTCTTTTTTTTTCTTCTTTTCTTCCCTACTTCTCTCTCTCTCTCTCTCTCTCTCTCTCTCTCTCTCTCTCTCTCTCTCTCCTGCTGGCCGGACCTCCTCTTTCTTTTTCCCCTTCCTTCTCCTTCTTCTCTCTTTTCTCTTCTTTCTTCTCTCTTTTCTTTTCTTTCTTTCTTCTCTCTTTTCTTTTCTTTCTTCCTCTCGCAGCTTCTTTCTTTTTGCTGCAGAAAATTCTGCAGGTTTCTTTTGACCAAATTCCCACCGACTGACTTTTCTATTTTTTTTTTTTTAGGCCAAATGACCTTTTTGCCCTTAACTATATTGGGTATTACATTCTCTCCCCCTAATAAAAAAATTCGTCCTCGAATTTGAAATAACTACATACCCGGATGTGGGAATAAACTTGGATACTTGTCTCGCATCTCATCCTCTAACTCCCACGTGCTCTCTCTAATGGAATGATTTCTCCATTGTACTTTAACCATAGGAATCTCTTTATGCCTGAGCTTCTTAGTTTGACGATCCACAATTGCAATTGGTTGCTCTACGTAGCTTAAATCTTCACTTAACTCAACTGTTTGTGGTTCAATGACATGCGAAGGGATCTGCCACGTATTTCCTCAACATAGATACATGAAATACTGGATGAACTCCAGAAAAATCCGGTGGAAGGGCCAACCTGTACGCCACTGCTCCTATCCTCTCAAGCACCTCAAATGGTCCAATATACCTAGGAGATAATTTTCCTTTCTTTCCAAATCTCATAATTCCTCTCATAGGCGACACCTTAAGAAAGACGTGATCTCCAACACTAAATTCAAGATGTTTTCTTCTCACGTCTGCATAACTCTTCTGCCTACTTGTGAGCTGCTTTAAGACGCTCTCTAATCACTGCTATCCTTCTCCGTAGTCAATTGTACAATTTCGGGACCCAATAGCTTCCTATCTCCTACTTCTTCCCAACAAATAGGAGACCGACATTTTCTACCATATAGTGCCTCATATGGAGCCATCTCAATGCTCGATTGGTAACTGTTATTGTAGGCAAACTCAATTAATGGTAAATGTTGCTCCCAATCACCTCCGAAATCCATAACACATGCTCTCAACATATCCTCTAACGTCTGAATGGTTCGCTCGGACTGACCATCTGTCTGAGGATGAAAAGCTTGTGCTAAAATCGAGTCGAGTTCCTAAGGCCTCCTGAAGTTTTCCTCCAAAACTGTGATGTGAATTGAGTGCCCCTATCCGATACTATAGACACTGGTACCCCGTGAAGACTCACGACCTTGTCAATATACAATTGAGCATACTGAGTCACTGTATACGTAGTCTTTACCGGAATAAAGTGAGCTGATTTCGTCAATCCTGTCCACAATTACCCATATTGAGTCATAACCCTTTCTCGTACGGGCAATCCGACTACGAAATCCATCGTCACTCTCTCCCATTTCCATTCTGGCAAAGGAAGTTCTTGAAGTAAACCCGAAGGCTTTTGGTGCTCAAATTTCACCTGCTGGCACACTAGGCATTTAGCCACAAATTCTGCAATGTCTCTCTTTCATCCCTATTCCACCAATATATTTTCTTCAAATCTTGATACATTTTGGTCGAACCAGGATGTACCGTGTAGGCTGACTGGTGTGCTTCTTCCATGATCTCCTTCCTCAAATCCTCCACATTTGGAACACATAACCTATTGCCACAACGAAGTACATTATTTTCATCTATATTGAACTCCTTATTATCACCTTTAACCACTCGTCTCGAATCTTTTCTAACTGCTCATCCTTAGCCTGATTTGCTTTGATTCGATCTAAAAGCACTGGACGCACATTAATGTGAGCTAATAATACTTCCACCTGTCACAAATCTCCAATTGTGTCCTCTGATCATGTAACTCATGTAACTCCTGAATTAATGGCCTTCTATCGACTGCTATATGAGCTAAACTCCCAACTGACTTCCTACTCAAAGGCATCCTGCTACCACATTTGCTTTTCCAGAATGATATAAGATTGAGCAATCATAATCTTTTAGCAACTCCATCCACCGCCTTTGCCTTAAATTCAAATCTCTTTGCTCAAATATGTACTTCAAGCTTTTGTAGTCCGTGTAAATCTCACATTTCTCCCCATACAAATAATGTCACCATATTTTCAAAGCAAATACTATCGCTGCCATCTCTAAATCATGAGTAGGATAATTCTATTCGTGCTTTCTTTAACTGACGAGAAGCATAAACCATAACTCTTCCATGTTGCATCAACACGCACTCCAACCCTACTCTTGAAGCATCACAGTAAACAACATATCCACTAGAATCTAAAGGTCATGACCGGCACGTAACTCGAGGTGGAATAAACCGCCCCAAACCACGTAAACCTTAAACTTTCTCTAAATTCTACCAAAATTTCGGCAGCATCTCCTCTGTATTTGGACCTTTCCCAAAAATTTAAAAATACCTGCACAAGATTTCAGCCAACCCAAACATTTCAATACATTCACAATACATTATATTATCTCATTCGCAAGTCATCAATTATCCATTTCCACCAGAAACATATGCCATAAGAACTTCATATATTTCTATATAAACATCCCAAGGTTCATAATTTACAACCAACGGAGCAATTATGCCAAAAATAATATTTACAATACCAAATATTGCATCACATGGCCATAAGTGCAGAATAATACTTATACTATCCTACACCCGGAACAACAAAAATAACCGGGTAATACCTCTGAATTGAGTGGCTATAAGATTCTCCTTTTTGTTCTAACTCCTGCACTTTCTACAAAATATTGAAAAATATTGAGGGGTGAGTTTTCACACTCAGTAAGCATAATACATATTATAAACAATTGTAAACAATTTGTTTAAAATCATCACTTTTGGTATAAAATCTATATAGTCGTCACATATGATATAAAACAATCAATAAAATCACATTTTTTGGTTTCATAAACAATTTTG
Organism: Mitragyna speciosa; assembly: GCA_024721245.1. Taxonomy (NCBI): domain Eukaryota; kingdom Viridiplantae; phylum Streptophyta; class Magnoliopsida; order Gentianales; family Rubiaceae; genus Mitragyna; species Mitragyna speciosa. The sequence continues at coordinate 5,003,014 of CM045572.1, forward strand.
ATTATTTCTCAAAGTCACAACTATGCAGAACCTACTATCCCCCGAAGGGTAACTCTGTCCCCGAAGGGCTATCCCCCGAAGGGTATCTGTCTCTGTTCCCCGAAGGGCTATCCCCCGAAGGGTATACTATCCCGCGAAGGGAGGGAATCACTGCGGACATTCCCTAGCCGGCATATACTAGGTGCACCCAGACTAACAATAACCCTGTTAGTTTTAGTTAGCTCTGCATAGAGTTACTTTCAAATCATTTTCACAACTAAATTCTTTCAACTTTATTTGACAAAAATCATTGTCACAAACAACCATTCACTTTCTCATTCTTTAATGTTAAAACTTTAACAATATATAAAACATACTTTGACAAAAAACGTCAAATGTATTATCTTATACATTCAACGTAAATCATTCACCTTTAAATATTTTGCAAGCTCATTTAAACTTTCGTGTACAAAATAAACTACTTTGAATGCATTTTCTCAACATACATCCATTTAACAATATATATGTATGTCAATTTCAATTTATACATATTGCATACTTTAAAATACTCACAAAATGCTTTGCAAGCAATATATAGTACTATTGATTCATAATATGTATTACACTTACCTCAATTAGACTATGCACCAAAAATTTCGGAGTAGAGTCTCCTTCTTAAGCGGCTTCCTCCGCCACTTGCTCTCTTGAATCTATTATATAACATAACTATCAAAATTAACCACTAAAAATATATTAGAAAAATAATACTTTAACTTTGATCTAACCCCAAGGCTTAACTCAATCACTTACCCATCTTACATGGCCTAAACCATAATCAAATCTCAACTTTAATTTCCCAAATCAACTTTTTCCTCCTCTTACTAGAAATTAACACCATAATAAAACTATTAACTCTAGATATACCAAGAAATCATTTTTCTCTAAATTTTCCTAAAATTTCCTAAACTCTAAAATTCTATCTACTCAATTTCTATTCCATGCATGCTATTATTTCTACCAAAAACATCACATACTTATCATAATCTATTTAATAAACAAGATTTAAGCATAAAGATTTACCTTATTTAGCTAAATCCAAATTTTTTTTCCTTTTTCTTCCTCTTTTTTTTTTCTTCTTTTCTTCCCTACTTCTCTCTCTCTCTCTCTCTCTCTCTCTCTCTCTCTCTCTCTCTCTCTCTCTCTCTCTCTCTCTCTCTCTCTCCTGCTGGCCGGACCTCCTCTTTCTTTTTCCCCTTCCTTCTCCTTCTTCTCTCTTTTCTCTTCTTTCTTCTCTCTTTTCTTTTCTTTCTTTCTTCTCTCTTTTCTTTTCTTTCTTCCTCTCGCAGCTTCTTTCTTTTTGCTGCAGAAAATTCTGCAGGTTTCTTTTGATCAAATTCCCACCGACTGACTTTTCTCTCTTTTTTTTTTTTTTTTAGGCCAAATGACCTTTTTGCCCTTAACTAATGTTGGGTATTACAAAATGTGAGGTGATAATTCCTTATCATTAGTATGAAGTTTGACATTGGAAAAATGGAACTGAAGATCTGAACTAATATACTCCTATACCTTTTTCGGCTTGTACACCCTCTATACAATCTTTGGAAAACATTTTAAAGTACCTACCTAAACAATTTCTTTGAAAATTTCTAAAGGCAATATTGCGGTATTTTTAAGTTTAATTACCACATTGTGCCTTACAAGGATTACATCTACCATAAAAACGTATTTTTGAAAAAAATACAAGCCACTCAAATAATATTTATTTTAAAAACTAAAAAACAATCCCTATTTGCCCAGTTAAGTTGAAAAAAATGTTGTACATGGGAGCAGCAAATAGAGGTAATCCTACACATTATTTTTGATTAATTGATCTAAAATTTTGCCGTTTTGAAAGACATGTGAATAAAATTGGCTTGTATTTTGTCGACATTGTCGGGTACTTAAATAGTCAAATTTAGTGATAAAGGGCGTACTAGTACTTTAGAGACTGGCCAAAACTTCATTTAGCTAGGGACCAGCTTAATTTTTTCTTTTCCCCTTATTACACCATTGTAACAGTTCTCAAAAATTGTCTTATCAAGAAAAGAAGTCTTTCACACTAAAGGCTATGCTTAAGATTGATGTTACACTCGAACATCAACCCATGGAAAGGACATAGGAAGAATAAAATCATTAGCCACATAGACTAATCGAAATTGAAGTTGTCAATCAAATTATCATTGTTGTAAACACTATTTTTTTTGCTTGGGAAGACTGTGCTAACCACTTCGATAGTTGGATGGGGGGACACAAATTAAGCGAAAAGCTGAAGCACATTTAATTTTCAATCCCCCATCTAATTAGGTCGGTCCATGCAATTAATTAGGCCTTTCATTTCCATTGAAGTCGCGTGAAAGCATGAGCACGAGGATTAGATCCAAGCAGTATGATTTGTTCTAGGGAAATGAAAGGTTAATGGAAGTAACGTAGAGGTTTTCAGCACAAATTGTGGAGGGAACTTAGTAGCACTATGCTTTCCTATTTCTGTGATTTAATTGATAGATAATGCAACAGTGATGCGACGTTTCTTAATCGAAAAATAGTAATATTTGTTAAAAAAAATAGCTACGGAAAGTTTCGACAAAAACTTATTATTTTTCTACAAACATTTATTACAATTTTTTTAATAAATGTTAAAAAAAAGTCCCACGTCAAGATTCCAAACTAACAAATAAAGTTCGTGTGTTACTTTACTTGTTATCAATTGGTTTTGAGATTGAAGGACATGGTATTAGATCCAAATTTTGGGTTTAATTCACACTTTAACATGCGACTCGATTCTTTCTTAATCTATTTCAATTTGTAGGCTTTTTGTCAATTAGCCATTTCAAGTCATGTGCTTCTTTTCAATTCGAAGTCAGTTCATGGGCTCTTTTCCATCCAAGTCATGCGTGAGAAGAGTGTTAAAAAAAAAAAAAAACAAAATCCCACCTGATCCATTGAATTACAAATTAATTAATAAAATTTACAGGTCACCCTATTAATTGCTAATTAGTTTCTAATTAGTCAAGCTAATGAGCCACTTTAATTGCTAATTTGTTTCTAAATTGGTTTTGAGATTGTTGAACAATAAATATCTTATTAATTTTTAAAATATCACATGTTAATACGAAAATGTAGCTATGTGTCGGTGAAAACTGCTAAATGCAAATTGAAAAGAAAATACCGGGGTATTCGTGATTTTATGAGATGTGGTAATGTGATTGATCTGGCGTTAAGAATAGATCTCTTAGTTTTGTATCTGTCAACCGTTACGATCATCCAAGATACTCTCGCTAACGTTAGATTCCCTTCTTTTCATTTCTTTCTCCCAAAAAAAATAAAAAAAAACCAGAAAAAAGGAATGTGCGAATAAATCTTGTAGTGAATCTTTATTGGAAGTACCTTTACAGACAGAAAGTAGTGAGCTTTTGAGATTCTTTAAAATTTAGTAGCTTTTCGTATCGAATCCAATTAACTAGAAAATTTTCAGAAGAATTCAAAATCTCTGTGTTATTGAAAGTTTAAAATCTGATTAAACTAAAGAGTCATTTGGTTTAAATTTTTCAATCATTTTCAGTATGGATATCATTAATCCTACTATGATTATGACTTTTGACGAGCTTTTGACGATTCTTCCTAACATATTTGCTTTAGTAATGGAATGAGTATTATTTTTATAAAAATGTTAATAAGTTTAATAGAATAATATTTTGAGATCATATAAACCCAGTTAATCACTTTTATTTTAATTATATGATAGTAATATTTATTTTCTAAACATCCACAATGAATATCATAATCGCTTATGCTCGTTCTCCTCTTTGATTGCCCTAATCAAACACCCCTAAGTAGTACCTCAAAATTTTTGTGCCTGTCCCAAGATTGCTAGTTCATTACCTCGTATTTGACGTCAGTTTTGGACAGTCTCTACATATTATGTAATGAGAAACGATAATATTTCCACGAAAATCTTAAGGCAAATCTGCCCCATGATTTGTAATCAATGTTACAAAATTTTCAAAACTGATACATAGAATCGTATTCCGACTCTTTATGGTTGTGCTCACGTGATTGCACCTTTATTATTTTGATTTCTTTAAAAAAATATTCTATAAATATATTTTTAATTATTTTTTATTTTTAACTCACTATATTATCTAATATTTTAAATAACATTTTTTAAAAAACCTAAATTCTTACCTTAAGTTTTATTTTCTTCAAAATTTATTTTCATGTATCTAAAATATAATCATCCCCATGAAACAATGTTAACGTAATATAAAAGTAAAAAAAAAAAAAAAAGTTACAAGTCTCATTATTATTTTAGCGTTACACCCAAATTTTATTTTAAATTTTTTAATCAAAAGGTTGTACTATTACATAGAATTTTTTGACAACCAAAGATAGTAAGATTTGAACTCTTTATCATTAGAAAACTCTAAACACTATTCGTTTTTCATTTTGAATTCCTAATCTACCAAAACAACACATAGTTTAAATTCTTTATCTAAATTTTTTGTGATGTTCATTAATATTTAATATAATACTAAATCGTATCATTATAAAATTATACAAAATTATGAAATATCATTTAATGATACGATATAATTTTTTATTATAAAATTACACAAAATTATGCATGATCTGATTCTGCAGTAATCTTTCTCCAATTTTCCTGCACTCGGCCCCACATCCACCCACACGCGCTCTTTCTGGAAAAACAGCATTTTACTCACTAGTAAATTCTATTCACCATCATTTCTTCAGATACTACCTTTTAACTCAGCTCAATTGCGGGATCTCAATTCTCTTTTTCCACTTCCTTCAAATAATTCAAACCCATACATCATAATCATACACACAAGCCACACACAATGAAGGTGTGAAATTCACCCCTCAAACGTAGCTCTTTCAGTTAAGAAGCAATTCTTCTGACTTTCATTCACCAGCCAATTGATTGATTGATTGATTCTTTCAGGTGGCACGGATCTTGAACTGAAGTAGTTGGAAAGTGAGATGAGAATTTCCACCAGGAAAAAGAAGCGGAAATAGGAAGAATAAAACCAAAAAAAAAAAAAAAATGAAGTTTTATATATCCGCGAGTGGAATAAAGAAAGTGACGATATCGAGTTCGGTAACTTCTGTTGGCGGAGGAGGAGGAAGAGGAGAAATGAAGGGAGGTAAAGGAGCGGCTGCAGGAGGACAAGGAGGAGCTCGGCGGATATATCACCGGACGGTGGTGTTTCCGATGGTGTTGATGGTGGGATTAATTTTGCCGTTTCTTTTTCTTAGAATTGCTTTTCTGGTTCTGGAATCGGCTTCCTATTGCTCTTCTTCTCTTGGTAAATTCCTCTTGTCTTCCCGGTTTTTCCGTAATTTTACTTTGAATTTACTCCTACTATAATATTTGGTTAATTTGGTAAACTTGACTTTTTTATTCGGTGGAGAAAGAAAATAATAAATAATTAAAGGTATTTGTGAATTCTTTGTGCAGATTGCATGGGCCGGAGGATTTTCGGCGGGAATGATCCTGCTCTGGTATGTTACCACATATTATACTTTTTTCCGTTGTTCTTTGACAGATTTACCCTTCTCTCTTTGGTGTAACATTATTGCTTGTACTCACCAAATAAAGTAAATGTTATTACTCGATCATTTTCGGAAAAATTTGAAAAAATAATAAAAAATTATGCGTCAAAACAATAGTGGTATAAATGAGGTGGATCGCAATTACTAGAGGCAATTAGTGGCTTTGATTTAGCTACTGTGATTTGGATTTTATTAGGGGTGCACATTTAATGATTTTGATAGTCTAAATTAATTTATATGTAAGTACGATTAATTTAAAATGCCAATTGTCTCATACAATTAACTCTATTATTGCTAAGCATAGGATTGTAGTTGGACCCCGTATCAGGTGTCTTGAGACAATTCAACGTGGTGTAGCTTTGGAAATTGGACAAGCCATGTGGATTAATTTTCTTTTTTCTTTTTCCTTTTATTTTTAACTGATGATAGCAAGTGTTGTTGGCCTGTGTGCCTGAATTTTGTCTTGGAATATTTGGCTGAATGTTTGAAGGAAATAAAAGAAAGAGGAAAAGAAGCCCCACTTGTTAGCTTCACAAGCATTCTACGGATAGTTAGGATAAAATTCTAATCATATATTTGTCCCTTATGGTTAAAAAAAAAAAATTGCATTTGGTGAAGAAAATTTGTGGAAAGTTTTTTACTAATTTCGAGGGTAAAGTTGTTTTTCACTTTCTAACCTTTGAAAAAGTTTACCTTCTTGACTTTTAGAGGATCTTTTACATTCTCTACCTAACTATATATAGTAATTGCATCTTTCAATCATTTTGCAACATGATGTCTTGCACGTTATTGTCATTGTGCTATGATGCTTGCCTACCTTCAAATTATGTCGTGAAGATTTCTAGCTTGTACAGATCAGTTGTAAATTTGGAAAACAAATGCTTCCTATTCCAGACTGTACTTCCAGGCCACCAGGCGACCATGATCACAGAAATATTGTAGAATGGCGTTAAAATAAAACCATATTTATCATGATGAAAACCAAAAATTTTTTATCCCATTTTTTTCCTTTTTTTTTTGGGACAAAATCTTAATTGTTGTTGATAGTGCTCCTGTTTGAGCTCATTTTGAGACCGTGGTAATGACTTCCACTGGTTGTTTTGGCCGACACTTCTGGTGAATGCCCATAGTGTTAATCTAGGCCCACTTCCCACTTGTTCTTTGATTATCATACTATTCTATTGCAAAAAGGATTCTTTAATCATCTGGTAACCCCCAAAGCACTTGGGAAAGCATGTGATGCAGCATACATAATTTTTATAATTTGTGCTTCATAGCATAATTTAAGGTTTATTGTTTGATGTTTCATAATTGATGTCACTTCATAACACCTTATAAACGTATACTCAAAATTATCACTCACATTTGGATGGTTATTTTTGAGGGGTTTTTTTTTCCCCAAAAGTGTTACTATATCAATTTTTAGAACTTTTGTAGATAAATATGTGTGTGAGATGAGAAGATAATTAGAAAATGTACTTCAGAATTTTTTAGAAATAGTATTTTTAGAAAACATTCCTAAAAACCAAATGATTGTTAAGAGAAAACCCAAGAAAAGATTACTGAAGTAATACCATTTTGTTGTGGTTAAAGCTAAAAATGATGCAATTAATATTCATGCCACAGTATGCCCACTCAGTATGATGATGTAAAGGAAACGTTGGCTTTTTAAGGTCTCAAAACGTCAACACGGGATTGAAAAATTCACCCTTTCAAGATAGAATCAAATTGCCATGCATATGATGCAAGATAACTTATTTTTGTCGTTTACTGATAATGATACTGGATATTGGGTACCGTTAAAAAAGCTCAGTGAAGAGCTGACAATGGCCTTACTGGAGACAACAAACACCGATGCTCAGAATGGAATTGGAGAAGTAGAAGATCAAACTTTGCTGCCAGCGTCATTTAAGGATCTTGTGAAAGATGTGACATCAAACAAACAGGACATAAAAACCTTCGCTCTCAAGACCAAAGCTGTGGTAATAAACATATCCTCACACATTTACTAGAAAGCAATGTTTGCTTTTGTGGTTCTGTGGCTTTTTATATGTTCATAAGTCTGTTTTGTCTGTGGCCATATCCACAGTTTGGCACTTCCGTGCCTGAATCAAAGCCTGCCCACTTTTGAAATATATGATCCCACTTTGGGGTGTGGTCCTAATATCTTGTGGTTGTAAACTTGTAGAGTTAACCACACTTTTTGTTAACTGGATTCATAGGGACAAAAGCAGAGATGATTGAAAAGGATTTTTTGTTATCCCTCTCAATTTTCTTTTGGGTGATCGTAATTGCTGCAAACCATTGCCTTTTTAAGCATCTGACTGAGTTCTTCCTTAGAAGTTCTTAATTTATGTGATGCCCAGTTTTCGTGCATGTTGGTATCAAGTACAAATTACATGTGGCTGTTCTGTTCTGAAACTCATGTAACATCAAAAGACCCTTCCTTTGAATGGAAAAGATATCAAACCAAAGTAGTAACGAATAACACCCATTGGCTGGATGGCGATCATATGGCAGATTAAAGTAACATGCTAATCTGGTCTATGCAACCAGGAAATTTGTGTCACTTGCACCAGTTTGGGGATTACAAATTAAAAACTGATAAATACACCTACTATATGACTGGCTATTGGCACAAGACAATTTGTGAGCTAGAGGCCTCCAATCAAACTTTATTGCTAAGAAGGACACAATGTTTTTAGAGTAGGAAATTCCTTTCCAATTTCTTCTTCGTGCCTGTGAAAGATATTGGACAGCATTTGTAATTGATGTAGTAATTTTGTATTATGTTCTAGGATTTGTTATATTCTACATTTGTCATCATAGGACCACAGAAGCACTTATACTTCATTAGGATCATGCCTCATTTTCCCCCCCTAATTCCACTGTTTAGAGCCTTTAACAAACAAATTTTTTTTACAGACAGAATTGACAAGTCAGTTTTATATATATATATATATATATATATATATATATATACATTATTAAATTTGGATCAAGCATCATAGATTCAAGAGCTAGGACAGAGCATAAGCAATATTTTCCTGCCCTTAGTTATTCAAATTTGTTGTTCGAACCTGATGAAATTTTGTTATTAATCCAATAAGGTGAATAACTAATCTCTTCATGGTATAATACTATCAAATTAATGGTTTTGTCTTTCCACTATTAGCTCATATTACTTTTTGGTAATCTAAAAGAATTATAAACAAAAGGAATTGTGTTTTTGAGATTCTCCTGTAAATAATGAAAGAACTAGGGATAAAAAGGTAAAGTTCTTCCAAATGTAGAGTCTGAATGAGTTTGTTGCAGTAAATTAGATCAATAAGAAAGAAGAATATGTCAATTATATATGCATCTCCTACTCAAAAATGATTTCTTATCTAATCATACTTCAAACTACTCGAGACAAAACAGCTAGTCTAACTTGTTATGTATTTTATGTTTGGTTCATGATTTGATGCTCAGAATACTATTTCCATTGTGGATCATATGGACTAATTGTTGTACATTGCAAACGTGAAGTTATTACAGGCACTGCTGGTTGGTGGAGATGGGAGGGAATCTAAATGTTAAGAGAAGTGGTCATCTTTATCTGGCTGTATTATTTTGTCTGAATGGAAGCAGTAGTAAGTTATCATTTGCCGATATGGAGGCTTTCCTTAAACTAAAACACAAAGAATCAAGGAACGTATATTGACCATGCTTTGTATATAAACCATAGTAAGGTTAATCGTACTAAGTAACTAAGTAGTAAATCATTAATGACTTCTTGTAAAAAATTTGGACTTGGAACGTATCTGTAACTCATGGGATTCAAGTGAATGTAAACTTTTGTCAGACAGGAATCTATGGGCCGTCAGAGATGCATAATGCACAAATGTTCAACTGATGTTGATAGCTGACTCTTCAAATATTTTGCAACTCTGCATCGTACATAATATAGAATTAAAAGTGGAAAAAAAATGTTAGCTGTCTTATACATTTATGAGTGTCTCTATTTATTAACAACTCTTTAAGTCTAGGATGTGCTTATTTTTGCTTAGAGCAAGGTCAGGGATGCCTATGTGTGGTAGGCATTTTTTGTCAGAATGATGTGGTCTTAGATATTAAAAATCAGTTTCTCTGTGTCCTGGATGACGTTTCTGTGAGTTGATTCTTTATTTTCTATAGTAATTTGACCACTGCACTGCTTTGCTATGAACGCTTCTTGCAAAAAGATATTATTGAAGAAGACTTCGGCCCAAAAAAATTGTATGATAGCTTCCACCCTGTTTCTGTACATTATTTTAGCTCCTACATTTGCAGATGGCTAAGATGGAGCAAATGGTTCAATCAGCTAGGCGGCATGAATACATCAACTGGCATTTGGCTTCTCATGGAATACCAAAGAGCCAACAATGCCTCTCTCTTATGTTAGCTGAAGAATATGCTGTAAATGCAATGGCTCGCTCCCGTTTACCATCACCTGAATTTGTTTCTCACCTCACTGACCCCTCATTTCATCATCTTGTTCTTTTAACTGACAATATCCTTGCTGCCTCTGTTGTCATCTCCTCTGCTGTCAAAAGCTCAACCAACCCAGAAAAATTGGTTTTTCATGTAGTTACTGATAAGAAGACCTATACAGCAATGCATGCATGGTTTGCAGTAAACTCGATTAACTCAGCAGTGGTGGAAGTCAAGGGCCTTCATCAATATGATTGGTCGCATAGAGTTAATGTTGCTGTTAAGGAGATGTTAGAGATTCATCACCTGATTTGGAAGAATACATATGTGAGTCTCAAGGATGGAGACTTTGAACATCAGCAAGAATTAGAGAAGAACTTAGAGGTGTTAAGCCCCAGCTTTGTATCCCTTTTGAATCATCTCCGCATTTATATTCCTGAGGTAACTACTCACTTTAAGGTTGTTTTTGACTGGTAGTAAAGAAGGTCTTCAATATGAACTTCCAATGAAGATTGATTATATATTTGATTGTGATCGGCACCACAGCTATTTCCAGATCTGGACAAGATTGTGTTCTTGGATGATGATATTGTTGTACAACATGACTTATCATCTCTATGGAAATTGGATCTCAATGGGAAAGTTGTTGGTGCAGTTGTTGACTCATGGTGTGGACGTGACTGTTGCCCAGGAAGAAAGTACAATGACTTCTTCAACTTTACAGACCCAGTGATATCTTCCCGGTTGGATTCTGATCGTTGTGCATGGCTATATGGGATGAACGTCTTTGATCTTCATGCATGGAGGAAGACCAACATCACTGCAACTTATCATCAATGGCTTAAGCTCGTGAGTATACTTTGACCAGCTAGATTAAAGTCTTGCTGGAGCTCAGTAGCTTGAGCTGTATCTTCTTGACCTCTCTGACTTGTGTGGTGATCAAATTCTAGTGTCTGCTGCTGGAAACTCACTAGCGGGCACCCTTCCCTTTCCCTTCAGCCCCGGCCTAGGAACTTCATTATCTAATTATTTCTGTTTATAGTTCTTGATCAAGACATCTTTTTACAAAATCATGGGGGTGCAACTTAGTAGCCATATTGGACATTTCTTAGCAAGGCTCTTGAGCATGTGAAAACAGAGGAGAAATAGAAGGAAGAAAAGGAGATATAGGCATTAAATAATTTTTAGTTAGCGAGATTATACTACTCACCCTCAAGATTTGGAACTTTTTGTTCAAACGCTGTTGCAGATAGCTATTCTTGTAAGCAAAAACAGTATTTGTGGTCTGATTATTCTTCCTCGAGTATTAGAATTAGTATTTATTATTGTTTGATCCCTTTCACTTATATTGCAGAATGTCAATCATGGTTTTTCATTATGGCACCCTGGAGCACTGCCTCCAGCTTTACTTGCATTCGAAGGACACATGCAGCGCATTGATCCTTCATGGCATATGGCTGGCTTGGGTCATCGATCCCCACAAGTTAATGAATATATGTTGGAAACTGCAGCAGTTATACATTTCAGTGGGCCTGCAAAGCCTTGGCTTGAGATTGGGGCCCCTGAGGTACGAAATTTCTGGCATAGGCATGTAAATTTCTCTAATAGACTCATTAAAAGATGTGGAATAAGGAGCTGAATAGGAATCTCTTACTCATCACATATTTGTTTCGGCACTACGTTAGAGGTGAAGTGTGAGACAGAGGGAAGAAGGTTTTGCTTTCAGTCTTTGCTCATACTAGTCTCTGTACAATATGAGATTGTTATCTTTGTCCATGAAATAGACATAGATGAAGATAGCATGAATTGTAGTAGTAGTATACAGGCTAGATATTGATCCTCGAAAGATCATAGGACCAAAGATGTAAAACATAAGCTGTAAAGCTATCTTACACGTTTCTTTATATCATTTATTACAAAATAATGAAAGAGGCTCCTGTCTAAATGGCCAAGGACTTCTAACTCTTACATTTTTGTTATGTTTCTGCTACCTATTGATTTGTTATTTTTAGATCTTATGTTAGATCATTTTTTCAAATTCCAAATTCGACTGTGTCCTTAATTAGAAAAAGAAAAAAGATACAAAAAACCAAAAAAGGTTGTCTGTGCTGCCTCCAATTTAACTACAAATACTTGACTAGCCCTTATCTTTCTGTTCCCCATCCATTTTTCCTTTCCCTCTGTTACGGGTTCTGCCACGGGTTCAAAATGAAATGCCTAGAGAAATGGCAAATTTAGGTTTCAACATTCTTCTGGGCATTCTACAAAAGAGCTGTCCACTTGTTTAGGCGCAACTAGTCAGTACTCTAGATGTTACTGTAAACATGGCAGAGACTAAAATAGCCCAGTGTGGCTCTGTCATTAAGAATCAGAAAGAATCTAATTGAACAGCTTTATAAAAATGTGTTTCTTGGGTTGCTGCTTCTTAGTTTTCTAAGACTTCAAACAAAGAATCAAAGTTTTAGGAATAGGGAGTAGCCATCCAAGAATTCAGCAGAACAAAACATTGAACAGTTTCAAGGTTTCTTTGTTAATTTTTTATTTTTCCCCCCAAAATCCTGAACTTCTACTACGTTTGTCCCCCCTAATTGGGAAAGGAACAAAGAAAATAAAAGAAATTCTTAAATTCCTGTATTGATATGTCCTTTCGAATTTTCTTTCTCTCGATACAAACGAAAACTATCTAGCATTTGAAAGATATTTCTTGTCAACTTTGGCAGATGAACCTGTTTTGTATCAGTAAATTTGGTTAAACATGTGCAATGCAGTAAGGGATTGTGCATAAAAAAGAGATCTTGTCCACAATTAAAACGAGATCATTATCATACACAACATACTGAAAGTAATGGTTGGTAAACTACACATTACTTGTTCTCATAAAACGAAAAGACTGGCATTCAACTTTCAGGGTTCTTGCCATACATTGAAGCCTACCCATTGGAACAGACTTCCTTTGCGTCAGCTGCAGCCACAAAAGGGAAAAAAAAAAAATCCGCAGATAAATGATTCAGTTTTTAGACCTATAAAGAATTAAAATATTGGAATAACATGATCAATGATGCATGTATGGGATTTGGGGCAGCCAGGGGAGAGCCCCCCCCCCCCCCCCCCCCCCCACACACACACACAAGAAAAAAAAACAACGCCCAAGATATTGAACTAGCTAGAGTTGTAACACTAAAATTTTTTGGTTAAACCCTCACAGAAATCAGATTCTGTCCTTCTAATTACTTCTATAGAAATTAAAGAAAAATTTCCTTTTAAGAACACATCTTTTTGCATCTTTCCCCCATCCAGAAAAACTCGTACATCTACATCTGCTACTAGATATGGCAACATTTTATATGAACAAATATTTCTTTTACACCGCAGCATAAAATCATCTGCTTCAAGATAATACTGGATGATAAACATTTTGGCAACTGAAAAACATGCACCTCCTTTATAGTTACAACTACTTATTTAACTTATTTTTCTGGAGGTCACAAAAGATCAATATACTGCTAAATCCTTTCCATTTACAACTGATCATGGCTATTGCTAGTAGTTGATCTAATGGTTGAACAGAAAGTTATGGAATCTTACACGAGTTGAAGAGGTGTTTGGTCCTGGCGAGAGTAATGTTGATCAGGCTCCAGGAGGTTTACTGGGATGAAGTTCCTAACATCATAAGGCTGTGAAGCAATAGGTTGGTATTCAGATCCTGGCATTAGGTTCATGTGCTGCTGTGCTCTTTCATTTTCAGCTATCTGCACAATCACCATGTAGTACTAATTTAGCGAACGTATAAATGCTAATTGGATTCTGTAAATGACATTTTGTAAAAGAAAGGTGTGGGACCTTTGATCTCAGGTACACATTGGCATTTTGCAGCTCAATTTCCTGCCCAAAGTTATTCATTTTTAAGTTCAGCATAGTACACAAAGCCCAGAATATATATTTTAACGCCATAAAAGTTCTGGATGAGGATGCAGATATAAGGAACTGATTCCTTGTTACCACGTATAGCTATCAATTAAATGATGTACGTCAATACAAGGGTGACAGAAGCTTAGATTTGTTCTGTGGGCAGGAGTTCTATCAAAAATTGCGAATCATACATTTATTATGCAAGCCTAAAAGATAAGAACCAAAAGAAAATCGAACAGGATACCAGGTTATTTACTATTTTATGAAATAGCTTAATGATTTTTGTCCTTCCTCCTCCTCCCCCCCCCCCCCCCCCCCGCCCCCCGCCCCCCGCAGGTGATGTAAGATTAGCCATTTATAGGCCTCGTTCATGTCATCTTGTTTTGATGATTAGCAGTGTAAGTCTGCCCTACAG
>CM045572.1:5017478-5170981 GCA_024721245.1 Mitragyna speciosa
AAATATAAATGATCTTTTGGTGACTGGAAATTCTAACACTTGCAAGTTCAAGCCATTTTTCCTATCTTCTTGCGTAAACAGTGTACGTCCATGGTTAAATCAAGTCTAGGTGTATTTCCGTTTACAACATTTGTGCAACACTACCATACACAGGATCTATTGAAATCTTTCCACTATATTTTTAGACTTTTCTCATTGTAAAGAAACTTTAGCCTTTGAATTTTAAGATACATGATGAATTGGAAACTAATAAAATTTTCAGCATAGTGAAAAATGCTGTTCAATTAGGTTAAGAATGTAATTTGGGAGCAATCCTACATAAAATCTAACATGACAAGCTTATATTTGGAAAAAAAGAAACGCTATTGTCTAACTCTTGTAAAACCTTCTAAGAAAATGCTACTAAAAGATGGGACAAGAAACTGTGAAATGAAAATCTTTAAAACATGCATACTATAGCCTTTAGAAGTATGTAACAGTCAGATATGCCTGAGCTCAAGCTTTCAAATGTCACATCTTCACATGAATTTTTCGTTCTTTTTCTTTAATTTCGGAAGAAAAGTATTATCTAATGAGAAAAATCTAGTAGGATACAATTATATACAAAGTTCGGGAAACAAAAGCTTGTTAGATAGGCCAAAGGAGTTTTTGCTAGGCCAAATAAGAACATAGAATTGCAAAACATTTCTTCATATAATCACCAAGGGGATTGAGACACATTCTAGTTAAAGAAGTATAGGGATTATTTCACATACTTCCCTTGAGATTTGCCATAATTACACCCACCTCCCCTCAAGTTTTGAAAATTACACTTACACCCCTATGTTTATATTTTTCATAACAAAACAAGTCCATTTTGATAATATAACCCAAAAACACCAACTAAATACCTTAAAATATCCTAAATTACTTTTAAATTGGTCATCTCTTTCTTATTAATATATTTGTTTGTAAAGTTTTAATAGATAAAGTAAATTTTATTTCACATTAGTCAGATTTTCAAAGAAGTAATATTTGGTAGAGATTGAAAATTTGAGGTAAGATATAAATGCTTTTAACATTTTTATGACTAATTAATTAATTTTAAGATTTATTTATCTTTTTTAAAAGTAATTAAGCATATTTTAAGGTGTTTTTGAATTATATTATCAAGATGGACTTATTTTGTTATGAAAAATATAAACACAAGGAGTGTAAGTGTAGTTTTTCAAACCTAAAGGGAGGTGAGTGTAATTATGACAAACCTTAAGGGATGTATGTGAAATTATCCCAAAAGTATAAGAACATATGTTGTCATTTCAATCCCTTTTCTTTTAATAATTTGATTTGAAAGCTACTATTGCCTATAATTTTGGGAGGAGGAAGGGGCGGGGGCCTGTTTGGAGAAAAACACAAGCTGACAATTTCTATTTCTGCCTTCGTGATTTTGAAGGAAAAAACATATTGTATAAAAAATGAAACAGAAGATTTAATAACTTCTCTTACTTGATTCAATGGAGATTGTTTATGAAACATTATTATAGGCACAAACACATCAGTTGGAGACTTAAACAAGACATTACCTTTTTTATTTCTTCTGTCTCTTTTTAATTACCTATGTTTTAATCATGTGCTTTTTACTTAGCCAATTTGTGATAAATTAAATATATTGTTGCATGTTTGACTCAAGATCATACACAAAGGTTTTTAATTATATTTTGATTAGTTTTTCTTTCAAATTCCCACTCTAAAATTTCAGGTTTCTGGTTATATTTATACATTCCAGTTACAGCAATGGAAAGTGATAAACTTCTCTTAGTCGATCAACTACAAAGAAGCAATTTCAGTGATCCAAATAGAACTATAGTTCGAAATTATTTAACCAGCTTTTTGGCTGAACCGTAAATAAAAAATTTCTTGCTATTGCAGACTATGCAAAACTGTACAGTTTGGACAAAACAGAACAAAACGTATACTTCAGTATATAGTCAGGATAAGCTGTAACCTTAATTTTGTCGAGCCACTGATTGGCTGCCCTCCGCCACGCTGGCACAAGTCCCTACATTATGATTGGCTTGTGTATATCTATCTATATTCCCATTCCTTGCCACTTGTCAACAGCCCTTTTATCCCGAAGTGTAATAGCCTCTTGAACTACCCTATTACCCACCTCGATTCTCTCAAAATCCCGAAATTGCTTTCAAGTTTTAGTTTTTTGCAGTCTTTGATGCATTTTATATCTCTCGCAACCTTAAAGGTACATAAAATATTGCTCTCTTTTTTGTTGTACCTCCATACTTTGTGTAACTAGTGTGTGTTGTGTGTTTCATTGTGTGAGTAGTAAGTGTTCCCTTGCCTGTCTGTCAACTCTTCTGATCTGAATACATCAGAGTGAAGCTGTCTGTTTCAGACTTCAGAGAGCAGCCATTGTTGCAAAAACCTACACACTCTTCCCCATGCAAGAAACCTATCACAAAAAAGTGCAAAAACCCAGTTGGCCCTTTTAATTTTACCGTACCCTTTGATTCCCCATTCCCCTTTTTTTCTGTGTTATTTGTGATTGGTAAACAAGGAATAAGAAAAAAAAAATAGATGGAAATTTTTTATGAAAGGGCTAAATACCAATCTTTACCTTCTTTTTATCTATGCATGATCTTTAGAGCTTGGGAAGGGAAGTCAAAGTTTTAAAGAAATGGCAAAGAGATCTAAGTAGAAGAATCTATTATATACAATGCAGAAAGGGAAAAAAATATCACCTTTTGAGTTGAAAATTTGACTGAAGAGATGATGAAAGACAACCAACCAGGATGGGAAGTAAAGTATGATGCAAACATTACATCTCTTGTTTTCAAGTCTAGAACTGAAAAATCATGTCTGACCAGGCCAAAGATTCTGGCCTAACTTATGATGTATGCACATCTAAATATCAAACCCTAAAATGTGTACTAGCTGGCTACCATGTACTATAACATTTTTTTGTGATTTCTTCTTACTAGTCTTTAGGCAATACGAGGGGTAAAAAGGTCAACCAGGATAACAAAATCAAAGAAATCCTATTTGTTACTTGAACCCTAATCTGACCCTTTTTTAATTTAACGATGGGATTTTAATGGGTTCTAAGACCAACCCTTTTGAGCTTTTGAAACCCTAATATGAAACTTCATTGGTCGTCCTTAACTGTCATCTTATATACTGATGACTGACAAGATAATTATTTAAGGATAAGTCATAAGATGAAGGGAATGGGCTAATACGGACATGACAGCTTAGGAGCAGCAGCAACAGTCAGCAGAGAGCTTCTTCTAAGCTGACAAGTGACATGTGGAGAGAGAATTAAAGAAAAAGTAAACAGAAAAAATGGCAAAGATTGCAACAATGGAAATAACAAGAGAAAACTGATTTCCAAGAATTTCTTCTTGGGTTGAATTGTTGTTTCAGAACTCTTAGTTTTTAATACACAAGTTCTATTTCCATCTTCTGGAGCAGATCTAAGGATTAGATCAAACAAAAAACTGGGCAAGAATGTGTTGAGAAGGAAGAGAAACGTTGCAAAGCTCATTAAGGAAAGAAAACAAAAGAGAAACGCAAGTGAATCTTTGCGACGGAAGAACACAATCTTAACTGCACCAAATCATTATGTTTCCTATGCAAGAAAAATCCCCATTTAAATTCTTTGACAGAAGCTGATGAAATCAAGACATATAATTACATGTTCATTCACCGGATTTTCTTCCTAAATTCTAGAAAACACATTAACAAACGGAGAAAGATATGGAAACTTGAGAAAACTTCTTTTCACTAAAATCAAGAAATCAATTAAGAACAAACTTAACCTTGACAAAACAACCTTTAAAATCACTAATTAAGCTGTGTAGTTGTAACTCAGAACCAAAAAAAAAAAAAAAAAAATTAAAGCAGCAAAATTCCTCAACCTGTTGTTAGCATATTCATAAAGGCGGCCTCGGCTAGAGAAAACAATTAGAGCGACTTCAGCATCACAGAGGACAGACAATTCATAAGCCTTCTTAAGTAAACCATTTCTACGCTTGCAGAAGGTGACTTGTCGATTTGTAGTGTTCTCTATCCTCTTGATCTCAATCTTCCCTCTTCCAGTTTTTCTGAGCTGAGAAGAGGAGGACTGATCAAATATTTGATCTTGATTAGGACAAGCCATCTTCAAGAGCTGAAATAAGCAAAACCAAATCGATAATTCTGTTAATAAAGTGATAATAAGAAATAGCCTGAATTGGAGAGGATAATGCGTTTTGCTATAGTAGCAAAAGAGAAATATTTAGAGGCATCCAAAATAAGCAAAGCAAGAAATTCTTGGTCACTTTGTATTGCGTGTGTTTTAGGCCAATATACATAGAACTTTTGATCACTATATACTGACCTGATGACAGTAAAGAAATAAAGAGAGACTAGTGTAACAAACAACAAACAAGAAGAGAATGAGGTAAATGAAAGAATTCACTTAACTCTATTCTAGTATTCAGTAGAATCTATACTCTATAATAATGCTAATAGCAGCATTGTAGCCGTGAACAGAAGAGTTTTGCAGAAAATGGAAGATAAAAGCCGAAGGAGAGGAGTATTTATAGATAGAAAATAGACCATCCAACAACAACTGTATTATTTTGGGGGTACTGGGTAAAGTTACTAGTAAAAAATATTGTCGCAATGAAGAGCTACTATATAGCAGTAAATTTGTGTTAAAAATTGATAAATTTTTGTTGAAACTTAACATTTTCTTTTACAAAACAGTTAAGTTTTTTTAGTTAAATTTGATGACTTTACATTACTTAAGGAACCATTTTTTTGTAGGAAATATGTATTAAGGAGTAGGGGTGTTAAAAAAAATGCAAAAAACTAAAAAAACCGATAATATCGATCCCTTCTGAACCAAAAAAGAAGGATACTCTAATCGGTTTCTATCACCGATTTAGATGTCGGTTCACGTACTTAGCTATCTGGTTCCAATAGTGGTTAGCAAATTTGCAGACTGTTGACCGAACTGATCCATGTGTAATATAAATTATTTTTTAAATTTTTTGTTAAAAAATGAAAGTATATTTTGTGTTAATAGCATATTTTTATTATTTAAATTGGATATACAAAAATTTAAACTTAGTTTTATATTGTATATAGTTTTAATGACTATTATTGTAAAAAATAAAAAAATAAAAAGTCTTGAATAAATTATCATATGGTATTGGTAAGAGTTTATTTTAAGAAATAAACAAAATTTATATGAATAATTTATTTATAAAAGTGAAATTAATGGTGGAAACTCAAAAGTTTAAACAAATTTTGGACTTGTTAAATTTTTTTAAAAAACTTAAAATTAACTTACTGTATTTTTGGATAACCAGATGACGAGTTACCTTATAGAGATGGATCGGTTCACGGTCTGAATTTTTTTTTGAATCGATAGAATCGATTCGCATCAAGGTTTTAGTTTATTAACTAGGTACCTGGTTCATGAACATCCCTATTGAGGAGGGTTCAAGTTGATGAAGTAGACAAGAGGGCTTTTTTTTGTTTTTTTTTTTTTTTGGGGGGGGTGTTGTGGAATTGACTATGAAAATATCCACTTTCTTTACACTTCTTGGCTCCATTAATCACTCAACTTTCTTTTTTCTAGTATGGGAAAAAGAAGGAGAGATAATGAAGTGACTATTAATGGGATTGAATATAACCTTGGTGAAGCTGCACTCAAGCCATATTACGAAAGCTATGGAATGGTTACATATATTGAAACTAGCTAGCTTATCAAAACAAACAAACAAAATGAGAGAACTTTTATTCATCTTGTAAGTAATTTGCTTTTTGAGTTTTGTTTCTGACCTCTTTTTTCCCTTTTCATCTTACTTACCCATGGTTGAATAGTTTTTACTGCTTGTATTCCCACAAGAATACAACCCCCTCTCTCATGCATTATTAGAATTCTCTGATTGTAGTATCCCTTTAAGTTGTGATGTGTTTGAGGGTGACTCTCATGTGATGTCCAATTCACCAAATATCTCCCATTACTCAGTTCATTTGTGGTAAGAGGAACCTCATCATGCCCTTCAACCTTACTGGCCACCTTTCAGTTTAGGTCCATGTTTTGCATGTGGGACTCTTGCAGCCAAAAAGTGCCACCCCCAATTTACCAATGCTCCAATTTAGATAGACATATATCCAGCTCAAAAATTTGTTGGGGGACATTGCTGCAAAAAATAAGCATTAGTGTTTTTGAGGAAAAACGAACTTTAATGCAAAATATATTGTATGGATTAAAAAGATATACACTGGAATTTGGTAGTTTCTTTACCTATGAATGTGTTACTATGTAGGCTGTGGCCTGTCTTCCCTCATTTTAGTTCATCTTAAATTTGGAGTAACAAATGACTATAGTGTTATCCATATACTGTTTTTCCTTTTATGTTTTTCAATGATGTATACAATTTATGAAAATGTTCTAGTGACGAAGAATTACAAAAAAAAAAAAAAAAAAAAATAGCAAGTTCTTGAAGAGAAGTGATAAGTTTTTGTTCATACTTACTACTTTTTACAAAAACTACTATTTTTTCTCAGAATTACGTCAACAAAATGTGACCTAACTTTTAGAATAAGTTTTTGTTGACACTTACCAGTTCTTCACGAAAACTACAATTTTTCCTAAGAGTTATGTAACGAAAGTCATTGAATTATTCTCCTAAAATTTTAAGCATGCTCTGAATTATATGACCTCACATTCACTACACTACTTGAACGCAATTGGGGTACAACTGAAGTGGTCATCACTGTTAGCCAAATGCAAAAACTAACAATCATTTCCAATGGTACTCTTCATCAGTATGACTTAATTTTTTGCTGCCTATGCTGGGCATGCCACTACCATGATTACATGTTGCAACTTGACGGTAAGATCCAAGAATCTGTGATGTGGAACTGTGTAGAATCTCAGCCAAAAAAGAAAAAAGAACTATGCATTACACTTTTCAGGGCAACCTTTGTTCCATGGCAAAGTAAGATTCTTTAGGAGGATTTGGAACTATATTAGGTTTTTCTTATGTTTTATGAAAAGGAATAAAGCAAATACGATTGCATAAATATTCATTTCGTACCCAAAAAGAAAAAAGTCATGTGTATTTTTAGTGTTGTGATTTTTCAATAGTGTGCTTTTTTCCTTGAGCAAGAAAGAAAAATGTTATCATGCATCAAGTTTCTAAGTAACAAAAAATTTTAACTTCTATATTTAGGTTAGATTTCAAACATAATTAGAAAGTGCTCATATCTGTGCTATCGGACGCAAATATAACTCTTATCTTGTAGTAAGAATGACCGGAAAAATTTATATATAAGAATCGACTATTTTCCCATTTTTTAGCACGGTATATAATTATACTCGTAAATTCTGGTAGGAGTGCTCTGCACAATTTAAGGAAAATGCTGTAGTGATGTAGAGTTATAAAAAAACAGTAAATTTTTAATAATAGTGGTAAGTATTTGTTGAAATTTACTGTATTCTACGGAAACATACTATTTTTTTGAAATTTATGATATCAATTCGTTCAGATAATTGTTTGTGGGGTTTCTTTCTAGAAATATTACTATAATAGTTTTGAATATTCTTTTGGGTAAATATGCATGCAAGATAAAAAAAGTGATTATAAAATGTTTTTGAAGTTTTCTAAAAATATATTTTTTTTAAAAATAGTGTTAAACAAATGAATTCTGAATCATTGTCTACAACTTAAATGTCTTCTTCTATAAATTCCACAATAAAAAAGAGAGAGTCGCTTTTCAACAGAAATGATCGTCTCATCCTGAGGATTTTTCAATTCTATTCGCAACGAAAAATATTTGACTATTTGATTCTTATATACTGCTGAAAAATATTTACACGTCAATTATTATGATGTATAATGTCTGCAAATGTACGTTGAACCTTATATGAGGGACAATTCTCACTGACAATTGTAAATACAAATACATATTATTTTGAAGGAAGAAAAAAAAGTAGAAAATGAAAAATATAATCATAATGATATTTGCTTTACTCAATCTTTCTCATCTTTTAAGCTACCTTCTTTTCTTAGCATTTGTTGGAGTAGATTTACTGAACCATTTCACTTTAGTTACTGAAGAAGTGAAATATATAATGCTTTTTGACTAGATATCAAATAAAAAAGAATCACATTAGGTCCCCAAATTGCTTAGTGGGTCTCAATCGATTATGACATTTTTGACACGACTTCTTCACTTCTTCATCCATCCATCATTTCCAATTTGATGTGTGCACTGTACAATGCTACTATTCATTTTTCTCCAAAGTGACATTTTTCCCATTTATGTATGCTAAAAAAAGTTAGGCAATTTATTGAGACTTCTTATCATTTGGGACCAATAGGATGCATAATATACCGAAAAAGGAAACACAATTTAGGTTGGAAAACTAGAAAACGTGTTCTTGAATTAAAATTGGAGAAAAATTTTTTTTTTTTGAAATTTTGACTCAAAATTTGAAAACTACAGAAATGAAGCTCGGAAAGCCTTTTTTTTTTTTTAATTTTGAAGACTTCATGAAAAATTGTGGTAAAATTCGCACGAGAATTTTATTTTTATATATGTTTGCGTGAGCGTTCAGAATATAAAATACAAAACCAACTTAGTGACATGCCCTAATATGCCCTTACTAAAATGTATACCTACATAAAATAACTTTCCTCCTCTATAATTCTCCACTTCTCTATCCCATCCATTGTTTTCTTTTGGACATTTTACATATATTTAAATTATTTCTCTAGACAAATATCTAAAAAATATTATTTAATTGCACAAGCAAAATCACCTGTATATATAAACGTAAACCAGATTTTGGTGAAATGTTAAATTCAATAATTTAAAAAATATACATATTAATTAATCGTCAACTATTTTTATTTTAATGAGCCAATTCGCCTTCCAACCCCCCCCCCCCCCCAAAAAAGCACAAGCACACTCATTAAGTATGCTAATTAATATCACTAGTAAATATAAATAAAATGACCAACATAGACTTATATTTCACCTTGGTATCCTTAATTTCAGTAAAGGTTACTAGACATATTTTCAACCTTTTTAACTTTAGATTTTTAGTAAAATTAAAAAAAAGTTTTAAGTAATCTCAATTTTACACTCATTATTCTCTTTCTTTTCTACCTGGATTATGTTGTAAGAAGGCCCTAAACTAAAATTACTCATCACATACATTCAAATAAGAAAAGCTCCCATACAGTGGGATATACACATTGACTATTACAAACTTATGTATACAGATGGTAACTAACAATATGCACACTACTTAATTAGGCCTGCAAGCATTGAATATGATCTTTAATAGGGAAGAGTCATTACTTTTTGTAATAACAAGTAAAAGTCAATTACGAGTAGGATATTTTGTTGAAACACAAGAGAGAGAGAGAGAGAGAGAGTATTAGTAGTACATTAATCCAGTGTCAACATTAGTACAATCATTAGCCATTAACCATACAAAAAAAATAAAAATAAAAAACTCAAGTTTTATGAGAGATATTTATACAATTTATAAAGTACGAATAATGGTCTTTGGACTCATTCGCATCTAATTTTAATATCTTCGTTCAAAACAGGCTAGCTTGGGCTTTTTAATTCTGGATTCGTGTGTTAGAACAAAAAGAAAAACAATAAACAATATTTTTTGGCATATTCAATTGATACAAAATTTTTATGAAGTGAAAATTATTTTAGGATTTTATAAATGTTCTCTTACGCTTGACGGATTGCTAGTCTATTTTGATACTAGGCTATGAAAATTGATATAGTTATAAAAAAAAAAAAAGATTAAAGATGAATGTTCAAAGAATAAGGAGTTTGATATTAAGTTTCATCAATATTTGGTTGAAGAATAATCATATATTATTAGTTAATGCACCTATATGTGCTTAAAAAACATGCAATATCCATATCTCAAAAAGGTTGTCTAATGATTGTCATCCCCTTTGCTTTCTTTTTGGCCGAAAATGAACCCGTAATCTGTATATGGTTCGGTAAAGCACCAACTTTGAGTGCAAATGAACAATCTTATGATATGTCACCATATTAGTTTACCTTCCTTTGAAATTTGGATATGACTGAAGAAATCAAGTACTAATTAAGACAACTCATGTTTAAGAAACAGATTTTCTCCAATGTAGTGTTGGAATCTTCTAATCACAATCATTAACAAACTCTAATTTCATCAAACGCGTTTCTTTGTGACTTTATTTTTCGTGCCAAGGTTGAATGTTTCATATGCATTCCCATATATTGTTCTATGAATGCAAAACAATTGGACCCATACATTGTTCTATGAATGCAAAACAATAGGAGAAATGAAGGCATTTTCAATGTTCAGTGGCAACTGATCAGAAATTGATCATTTATGACATCGAAAAGCAAGTTGTTAAGATATTGACTTCCTTCCTTTTCAAAAGTAATTGACAATGAGCGGAGTGACCAAACTATGTACTTTATTAATTAGGATATTATTTCTTGAGATTTCGATATGGAATTTTGTCCAGTAACCCATGTATTTTATTAATTAGGATATTATTTTTTGAGATTTCAATGTGCGATTTTGTCCTTTAATACCTGCGCTCATGCCTGACTTGGATTTGAGAGCCTATTAACTTGCTAAGAGCCTGAGACTAATTAAGAGCTCATAAAATTGAGGCCAAAGAGGATCCAAAACATGTGTGAAATCTCAGATGGGAGCGTGAAGTTTAGACCTAAGCCCGACTCTGATACATTAATCTTTTTAATTTCTACACTCTCTACTTTAATAAAGAAGCTACGAGACTAGCATCAATTGTATAGCAAAAGTAACACGACAAAAAGGCTCTTCCCAATTAATGTTGTAAGCTATGTTTGGGTTTCTTTTCTTTTTCTTTTTTGACAACTCGGAGATCAACGATGCAGAACAAATTTAATAAAAAATGGGGGCCTGATGCATCACTATGGCAAAATCTCAAAGTTCTTTCATTTACTGATTGGCCTTTGCAAAAACTGAATATAAAACTAAAAGTCTCCTGATTAAGGGCTTTTCCGATGTTCTTGTTCGCTTGAACTTACTTCAAATTACCTACACGAGTTGAGGCCTAAAAAGCAGTTTAAGGCTTTTGTAAAAACTTGAGCAATGTGTTCAGAATCAACCTTTTTCAACTTAATTTTGAAAAGTTCAATAAAATAGAGAAAAAAGTCTAAGATAACTTTTTACATTAGCAAAAAATAAAAGCAAATGTATCTTTAACCAAACAAGAAAGAAGATGTCTTCGTCAGAATTACAATGTTAGGACAGGCAACTTCATGAAAAATTCTATATTGTCAATGAAATATTAAGGCCCTCCATAGGCATATTAGTAATTTAGACCACTTGGGTCTATCAGTGAATTGGAAGACTTGAAGGGACCTGAATGCAATTTTGTTAAACTTGATTTTGAGCCTTCAAAGGACTAGGGCTTCTCTTCCTTCTTCATTTTCTCTTCTTCCCTTTTGTAAGCTTCCTTTCTTTTCTCTCCCTAAAACTACTTTTATTTTGCTTAAAGGAAGTGGTGAAGGATTTAATCCTCAAAGGGAGACAAATAGTGAAAATCTTGAAGAATCTACTCAAGGTAATTGCTCTTAAAGACATCTTTGTTTCCTTGCTTTTGGTTTACGCCAGAATCTAGTCGGTTAGTGGGTAATTGGTGAGTTTTGGGTTGTTTATGTTATCTAAATCTTGTATATGGGGTCCTTGGTGTGTGTGTATGTGTGAGAGAGTAGTGTGACTTCTTGGCATTGATGAAATTTGGGTTTAGATCCTGAAGGACAATGTGTGATTCATGATTCATGTTGTGTATTGTGTTAATGCAGTGTTTCTTTGACGTAGTATGCCATTTTGGAGTTGTTTTGGTATTTGGATGGTGTTAGATTGAGTTGGGGAGGATTGGATTTGGTTTTGGGTATTGCAAGGGTTGCAGATCGCGTTGCCTGGGCTCATACGCAGTGCCATCCATGCCGCGGATGAAGCCACGACTCGTTAAGACTGCCTCACTGGGGTCATCCGTAGTTTTAGCCGTGCCGCGGATGACACCACAGATGGGACGCCTTGAGGGTCTGACCCGAGCCGTAGCTAGGTACTGTAGACGAGCCGCAATTGACGTCGCAGGTCAAGGCAGTTTTGTCTCTTTTCCTCGTTTTACATGTTAAGTTAGGTATAAGCCTCCTTTATAATCTTTTGACAGAATTAGTATATGATACTAGTGTTATTTGTGTATTATAGACGCCGAAGGTGTTTTTCCCCACTCGGATTACTTGAATTGATTTCTAAATAGTACTTGTATCTCTTTGCCATTTGAAAAGTAGTTTTGACAACTTAAATGATTTGAAATGTTAGTTTACATACAAATGGATTGGAGTTTTGATATATGTTGATTTTACTATGAAATGATACATGTGGTCTAATTGTTGCGTAAATGATTTCGGATATGAGCTCGTGTATGTGAAATAGATTATGACGAAACTAGTTCCTTAACTTTGGTGTTTGTAGTAAAATCTTTGAACCGTACTAACTGGGTGATAGTTAGTTTTGAACTAGACCAACCGGGTGAAAGTTGGTTTTGAACCGTGTTAACCAGGTAGTTGTTAACAACTGGATATCCAAAGTCATTTGTCCACTAACCACTTGAGCTCTTACTGAATTGATCTATGTTTATGTTTATATTATAACTATTTATGAGTTGACCACATATCTTGTGAATGTTGATGAACTTTGAATTTGAGTTGAGAACTATATATGTATGTGTAACCAGCTAAAGCCCCAAAGAGATCCTTTTCCTACTTACTAGGTGATTTGTCACTCACCTCAATCTTTGCTTCGCAGGGGATGACTTTATAGAGGAGGAATGCCAAGACTTTTGGGCCTCATAGTCATATATTAGTATAGACATTGATGAGGTTATTTTTGAGACACTGATTGTATAGCCATATTTTGTTTAGCTAGGTTATACATGTGACCCTAGTTATTTTGCGATGAGGAGTTGGATTGTAAATGGATACTGTATATTTTGATTTAAATGAAGGAATATCTTTTGGAACGATATTGTATATTACCTAAGTAATGACATTGTTATTGAGATTTTATATCGATTAGTCTTGTGTTTTAGTTTAGCTTAGGATATGACGGGTGTCACGTCTCGAACATAGGACGTGAGAGTCAAATCATGAGATGATATGATACCGCATATAAATTACATATACTTGCCTCCATATTTTTTACTCACTTGAGCATTGCTAATGAACACTTTCTTACTATAGTATCTTGCCGTAATATAGCCGCCGATTTCGATAAGAAATCCTTTTTTCCACATGATTAAGCACATTTGTTTCTGTTTTTGATTTTTTTTCCCTCTTTTCTTTTTCTTTTTTCCTTTCTTCATGGTAACCAAGATTTACCCTCATTATAGCTTTGATGAGGTGCAATAATTCTCTTGATCTATGGCATTGTGTATTTTGTCCACCATAATTGATAAATTCTTCTTCAGTAAACCAAGTCCTTAAAAATCCTTCTGCTTCGGGAGAAAGAAGAGCAAGCAGGAAGGGTGCCACTTATGTGGGCAGTTATAGTATTAGGTATTGCATTCAATTCTTTGCACATTTCACCATCATTGGATGTTCATCCAATGCAAACATCACACACACACACACACATTTATATGAATACTGCAATTGTGGTCCCCCCACTTCTTATCCTTTCTCAGAGAATATTAGTTATATCAACTTACATTAGAGCACATAATATGTCTGTACTTTAAAATTTGCATATCTCCCTTCATCTTCTTTCTTTCTGATTGAATGTGAAAAAAAAAATTTTTGAGGACATTCCTTCGCATTATTTTTGACATCCATATTCTTCAAAACCTATATCTATTCACTTTTTTCCATACCCTTTGTTAAAGTCTACTTTGCGGGATGTTTGGTTTGGCTGCACAATATAATTGTAACAGACACCTTTTTTTCCATTTTGTCCATAATTCTTTGAGGTATATATGGCACTATGTTCAATGAGTTCTACAATCTGAACTCTAAAGTTGTACATGTTCTTGTGGCAATAGATCAAAACAATAGTACATGAACTTGGCTACACAAGGTTGGATTTAATATTTCAACTTTAAATGATGACTAATGGGTAAATAAATTCCCAACAAGGGAAACTGACATTTTTTTTTCAATATTTGAAGAAATTATAGTATTTGAAGTCACATAACTGGTCTAATAAACTTAATTAAAGTAATCATTATTTTCCTAACCCATGTTGGAGGAATTGTTGAGCCTCCTTGTTTAGTATAGTTGCCTGCAAATGTGTTGTATTACTATTGATTAAGGCAAATGAGCATTTCAGAATAAACTTTGCCATAAAAACAAGTCTTGCGTTATGGTGGTTTTCTCTTTCCTTCAGATACTGTCTTCTTGGACAATGTTAACAAGAAAAAAAAATTGAATTTGGTTCTCAAACTTTATCCTTTTTTCAATTAAATTCCTAGCCTTTCAAATGAAGCACCTACAAACTGGTCCTAATTTCGTGGCATGTTCATCTTAACAACTCATTAAGCTGTTAAAAACAAATGGAAACAATTTGCATCTCTCTTGTGTGAGAATTCATCAATGAATCTTGATACTATCACAAACACTATGATATTGAAAGTTGTATACTTACATGCAGACGCTAATTACTACTCTCTAATGCAACATTTTAGAAGTCCGCCTTATATTATAAGGTAGGGTTGGTTGTTCCTAAATTGTAGAGTGAGAAAATATAAAAATGTTACGAAAGAATTGAAAAAGTAGTCCACTTTTTAACTTTTGAAATCAAAGATTTTGTAATGTTTATATTTTTTATCCGTCAATAGGAGGGTAAAATCTCTTTTCCCCGAACCAAAACTACTAAACAAGAATGAAATTATATTTTGTTTCAAGGTATGTCCAAATAAATACATACTACGAAGGCAATGATTTGGTCTTCTTGAAATTAATTTCCTTAATTGATGTGGAATGAAAAACAATTTCGACCCTATTTGATATGAAGAGTAAGCTTTCGTTTTCGCAATGACCGGCAATATATAGCACATCAGATACGAAAATGAATTATTTGTATGTGTTCACAATTTTATTTTGGACTAAAAATGCCTTGAAAATAATTTTCAGAGGATTCTTTATCATACTAGTAACATCAATTTGGAAATGTGCTTGACATAAGGTGTATGAAGCATCATAGGATGGAAGATTGAAGTAGAAATGGCAGAACTTCTCCACAGTATCTTAAGCCTCCTTCCCTGCAGCGTATTGCATGCGCATGAAACGACAATAAGGAGGCACTCAAAGTCCTCGAAGTTATTGATTGTTGTTCCTGGATCAGTGGATGATATATACAAAGTCCTCGAAGTCAAAATGATTGCTAAATTGGAATTTTGTTACATATCAATTACAGGAAGACATAAGATTGTATGGGATGATATAAAAATAAGATTATCTAAAGATATTTTAATTGTAGGTTTTGGCTATAATGTCAAAAACGATTTTAATTGTTAATATCATATAAAAAAATTCAACCTATTTTGTTTAATCATTTCATTAATTTTTCTCATTGAAGTATCCTGAATGAAACAACTTTCTCATGATTTGAATACCTTAAAACATTTTATTTGCGTGTGTGTGTGTGTGAGAGAGAGAGAGAGTGAGAGAGAGAGCTGAATTGCTTGTTGCTACTCCGGAATATCAGAAATCGATGTCCATTGATGAGGACTGCTCCAAAGGTAGTAGGGTCAAGTTACATGATTAAAGATGTTCTGTTGTAGATCGATACACGTACATGTATGCATGCATCTCCTTGGTGGACCATGCAATTCAATGATGTTTTTGTACGAGGTCATAGTCTAAGCATTGAGTAGTTGTAATTTGAAGCTTGTGAATTCCGATGAGTCTGTTGGCATAGGAAATTTTAGTTAGGTATTACATCTTTAGTAGATAGTATAGACTCAACCAAAAAGGTATGAATTGAAGTCACCATATAATGCTTCTTTTACCATTTCCTTAATCTGGTTTCGATGGTGAGACAATAATCATGGATACGTATGTGGAACCTAAAACTACGTTTGAAAGTTTTAGAAAAGGGAAATGATTTATATACTCCAATTTTTTATGCATACATTCCCGACCTCCTCTTTGTACCTAAAAAATTTTTAAATGCAATGTGAATTCAAGATTTTATAATTTAGATGTATTTTAGTTTTTCTCCAAGGAATCCACTAGTTTTTATGTTGTTCCTATGTTGTTTGCTTGTTTAAATTTCCCAAACATTTTCTAGCCTTGTATGAAGGGTTGTATTTAATTACCCTGCAAGCTTCGACTTTGCACACATCTTAACTTGCGCTAGGATTCATGAAAATAAATAAATAAATAAATAAATAAAAAAAAATCAGCTGTCACCGTTTAACGTTTTATTTACAATCAAAATAGATTGACAATAATCCTCAGGCTCAGAACATGAAATGGGCTAGGCTAAACTTTGGACTGGCCCCTATCGTCATACTGCTGATTAACGATGCAGACTTTTAACCAGGCCCAATTTGTACGAAAACTTGTTCAGCTTTGCAAAGCCTCGACTTTCTTGCACATCATCTTTTCTTTCTATTTCAACCTACAGATTACACAATGCACAACTTATTTGATTATGTTTTTCAGGTTCCAAATTTTCTCCATTTTTCATCTGAAAATGATCGGCATGAGGTCTCCAGCATCTCATGAATTGAACACTGTACAAAGCCAACTGCAGTCTGCTGTCTTACCACCCAGAAGCATGGCCTTGGTTTCCAATCAGAAAAACCAAGGGCAAGCTTTGAGGCACAAAAAAGGATATTAGTTTTACCTTCAAACCTTATGCAGGATCTCAAGCTATACAAATTGGCTATGAAAGAATTCAATGAAAATCTAGAAATACAGTAATGAGCAAAGCCCTCTCGAAAGAATGGACCATATAGACAAATCATGGGACAGATAACAATGGCAGAACCAGATATACCTTTGTCTTCCTACTTTGCGTCATAACAAATGGCCAAAGGAGGGCTGGAGGATGATTTAGAATCTGTCACAGACATATCAAATAAATCCATCAGTAGCAATTGGAAAATATTTTTAAGAATCAATGATGTATGATTAATACTAACCTTCTAATTCACTGCACATCCAGTCTTGGGTGCACATCAAAGCTTGCAAAGTATCTGACCTCAGTGAACCCCAAGATTGGTCAATTGCTCTATCCCCAGTGTTAAACAAAGCCTCTAAAGAAACTTTCGACAAAGGAATTCCCAAAATGTTCCGTGCCATCATAGAGAGGATAGGATATCTTGGTGTGTGAACTTTCCACCAATTTAGTATGTTGAAATCAACATTGCGAGGAAATAGAGGTTCCTCTAAATACTTGTCCAAGTCTGATTTTACATTTTGGCTCTGAGAAGTTTCAGTTACAAACTTGTCAAAGCCTGTGAGCCTACTTCTGGAATCAGTATTAGCACCAGTCACAAAACTACCACCAACTTGTGAAGTAGCACCTTGACCTTGAGAAGTTAATGGTGAGTACATTGCATGTCCATTGTAGAGAGCCTTCATACAATTCGAAACTATATCAATACAATCAGGGGAACTGCTGCCATATATTTGTGGATAATAATATTCCACCAATTTCATCTTGAATCGCGGATCTAAGATGGCCGCAATTGCCAAAGCTAAGCTGCATTTCTTCCAGTACTCGTCAAATCTTCTTTTCATTTTCAACGCCAATGAACTAATAAAATCATCAGAATTCTGGCACCACTCAATTAACCGCAAATGAATATCACAAATCTCTGGAAAATATATATTGGCAGTAGAAAACTTGTTTCCTGCAAAAACATTAGACACTTCAACAAAGAGCTTCAAGAAGCTAGAAATTGCACATCCTCTGTCCCAATCCATGACAGATGGACACATTGTGTAAAGAGAATCATGTTCTTGCAGAAGGACAAAGGCATCTCTGTACTCTACAGCAGCTTCAAGCATAGTATACGTGAAGTCCCATTGCAATGGATTATCAGGACACAAATATTTCTGACTATTAACGCCAGCTAATCGAACCATTTCATTGAACTTGTCTTGTAATGCTTGTGAACTCCTGACATACCTGATGCTTTCCCGGATCTTTTGAGTAATCTCAAAAGATGTGTCCAGTGCATCCTGAGCCATTAGCTTGACAACATTTGCCGCACAGCGTACGTCAAACAATTGACCATTACAAACAAGATACCGCTGCTCACATAATTGGTCTCTGATTCTACGAACAATGTCATCATATCTCGAATGATTATCGAAAGTGATTGAAAACAACTTCCTATCAATATCCCAGTTCCTTAGACTTGTCATGATAGCATCAGCAAGTGTGTCTTCTGTTTGAGAAGGATCAAGTGTCAAGAAGCTCAGAACCTTCTTTCTAAGTTGCCAGACATCATCAATGTAATGTGCTGTCAAAGAAAGGTACTTTAAATCCGCTTTAGCAACCCATGTATCAGCATAAAGGCTAACTTTTCCAGGCAAATTAGCCAACTCCTCATTTACCTTCTGTTTCTCTATTTGATAAATTTCCTTGCAGTCAGCCTCAACCCTATCAAACGACACGAGCTCAAACAGCGGCTGAAGATTTCTAATAAAAATTCTGAAGCCAAAATCTTCAACCATGGTCAAAGAATAACCATGTAGTATGATCATTCTAGCAAGATCAAGTCGACTCCGTTTGTGATCAAAATTAATACTCCCCGTGCTGATGTTCCCATCTTTCCTACTCCCACGATCAAATTTAGTATTTACAATACTTACTGCTTCAGCCTTCCTCTGCTCTTGACTAAAACTAAGATTCGCAACAGTAAGAGTACCATCCTTTTTCTTCCCTCTAGTTAATAACTGCGCTACATCATGGTTTGATCTTCTCTGACACCTGATCAAATGGTTCCTCAAATGTGATGTTCCGCTAGTACTTGACCCACTAAGTTTCCGTTTACAATGCCTACAAACAGCCACCAAAGTATCTCCTTTCTTGACCCTGTCAAAATCATTCCACACTACAGACTTCAATCTACTAGAATTGACTATCACTGCTTCATCTGGTACCTCCATCACTTGCCCCTAACACCTGATCTATTGATATCTGCCAGAGTTTTCTTCTGCAATAAATGGCTCACAAGCGTCACTTAATTAAGCAAACAATTCAGCCAAACAAACATCAGTAATCCCATCAAGAATCAATCATTCCAATTCACGTCACATCCGCAAGAAAATTTTACACTTTTGTGACTAAAATTATATGCAGCTCCACTCTTACTCTGAGTGCACGGGATAGACTACCCATAAAAATTGATACCATTAAACATAAATAATTCAAAACCGATGATCAATTTCACATAGTCACGGCTAAGGGGCTCAATTTAAACCATCCCACGTTTTTTTTTTCCCGCTTTTGTGCCATTAAATTACACTTTGGCAACTAAAAGTGTATGCAAGTCTCACTATTATTTTGTATCACGGGAAAGATTACTAATTCATTAAAAATAATATTATAAAACATAAATAATTAAAAAAAAATAAAAAATGAGGATCAATTACATATAGCTCCTCGGTGAAGGGCCTTTATATATCGAATTAAAACAAGGGTTCAATTTCAACCATCCCCATGCCCCTTCCACTTCTTCCTTCCCACACCCTCCACTCCTAATATTGTTAAAAGTAGCCAAAGAAAATAAAATTCAAACACAGCCAAAAAAAAAAAAACCAAAAACAACAATAATAATATTAAAGAGTGACACCCACAAACAGGCCGAAATTTTAAGGGTAAAAAAAAAAAAAACCCCAAAAATTAACTTGGAAACAAAATTGACACAAATCAATTGAGCGCTATAGAACCAAACCCGCACCCTAATCGACCCGATATTAAAATCCGATCCAGAAAATAATCGGGTCACAAAGAAATTGACTAATAAATAAATAAAAAGCATTATACAAATCCGCGTGATTCAAGAACACCAGTCTATAGAATTCGGACTTCGGATCCTAAAAAAGGAAAAACAAAATTAAAGCATTTAAATTATAAAATTCAGAATAAAGAAGAGAGACTTACAGAGGATTAAACGGGTTTGAGGAGTTAGGGTTTAACGCTGAATGGGGCGGGGCGGGGGAACGGTTCGGAGCTTTAATTTTAGGGTAAACTAAATGAGACTGAGAGGGAAGCGAAATTTGGGTGTAAAAAGTTGGACAGTGGAGCAAATTGCAGAGCTGGCGAAAGGCGCGAACCCGTCGGAGTGAAAAATCTTGGACCTTCCGGGTTCATTTTGTTTGGGCCTTTATGTGCTCTCTTTTATCTCTTTGACAAAATGCATATTGGGCCGCTAATGAGTAGTTCTCAGCATACACAACTGTGGATTCATGACTACATTTGGAGGCCCAACTAATCCGATAGGGACAATGACCAGGTAAATCATAAATAACTAATGGTAATTAAAAGAAGAAAAAACGATAATAGTAAAATCCAGAAGAACGTGGGTAATGTAATTTAACTTGCAGCAGTTAATGACAAAGTTTGCTTAGTTATTATTTATTGCCGGTGATTGTGGTAGATCTTGGTACGATTTTATCTTTTTGAAGTAAGAACAATAACAGAAGTTCAAAAAGTGATAGAAAAATCGGTATTGCCATTTTATTAATAGTGAGATGTTGTTGGAACTAATTAACTATTGCATAATAGATGTTAAATGGTCAAAATATTGTAGAATTAATTGCCGGAATTGTACTCTGGACAAAACCATTTCTTAGGGTGATATTCTTCGAACCATCCATCTCTCAATTCCCTGACCGGCCCCACTTTTCTATGCCTTAACTTTTTCGAGTGAGTATTGCGTGCACCACGTGCGCCACGTGGCGTGCCACGTGGTGCACTAGAACCAATCACACATCGCCAAATAATACAAGGTATGACCCACCATTGCCACATGGCGATAAATTATTGGTTCTAGTACACCACGTGGCAATGCACGTGGTGTATTGTATACTTTTCCAACTTTTTCTCCTCTTTTACCCGACCATCTAAAAGTTGACTGCAGCGTAAAAATCGGATCGACGAGTGAACCAAAAGAGTAGTTGAATCACGATCCAATTCGATTCAACTGGTCGGTTCAATGATTTAATATGATTTTTTTAATTTCTTTATACAGAATTAGATCGGATTCATGATCGGTTCGTGATCAGACTGCTCGAATCGATTAGTACGATCAGGTTTTTAAAACACTGACTGGCTGGAGATTTAAGCCCAGTGCCCTTCAGCATTACTTTAACAACTAGATGTAGGTGAAGACTTGGGATTCCACGTTGGATGTTGCTGGTGTACTTTCTTATTTCTTCACAAATTGATGCATCAGCAAGCCAGTCATTGCCGGCAACGGGTGCCAATTGGCTTTCAATTCTTATTCCAATTGCCATTTTCATTAGTAATCCAATTCCAATTTCTGCCAGTTTCTCTCACCAACCTCACATTCAATATCTCTTAAGTTGTTATTGATTCCAGTATTTTCAAATACTATAATTTCTATTCCTAGGATTATCTTTCTTTTTCCAAGTTATTTTGGCAACGATAACTAAAGCATATACTTCTTTAAAAATTTAAAAAAACTATTCTAGTGGACTTACTAGTTTAATCACTCACTCGCCAGCTGAACCACTAACTTGTCAATTAGTGACTAAATACTTTGTATGTTGAGAGGAAGATTTTATAAGATTCTAATATTGTCAAATGCATATGCATTTTGGCAAAAATAAAAATATAAATTTACGTACAATTTCTAGATTCTGCTGCTCGATGGACGGGCAGATGTCCAATAAAAGATTTCTCAAACAATACTAGAAAACTCACCCAAAAGGTTATTTTTAGTATCTTGGAATAACATTTGTGGTTTTATCTTAAACAAAACAAAACTTACTTTAAAATTCATTGCATTTAAAACAACAACACTGGCAGTCGACATAAATAAGGTGCAACTATGTTTCTCTTAAGGCCAGGTGGGACTGCTATTGCGAGCTACGAAGAGTTGTTGACTCCATGGACTGCTGAAAACGGGATAGGAACACTTATCGAACTTATGGTTGATGTAATTGTTCTTTTTGTAGTGTACCTTTACATAAAAAAA
The DNA here is from genome assembly GCA_024721245.1 of Mitragyna speciosa. Classification (NCBI taxonomy): domain Eukaryota; kingdom Viridiplantae; phylum Streptophyta; class Magnoliopsida; order Gentianales; family Rubiaceae; genus Mitragyna; species Mitragyna speciosa. Next base: position 5,039,738 of record CM045572.1, read on the forward strand.
ATGAGTGTATTAAATACTTTGTTTGGAAACTAAGTTGTACAACAAACTTGTTTGGATGTTTACCACTATTGTAACTAATACAACAATGATGCAAACCCTACTGCTGTCCCTACCCTGTCCTCGTCAACTTTTACCAATAGAAACTGTACGACTATATACATTTATATTGAATTCAATATGGAAATCTTGCGTATTGTATTTGCATATTGGATTCTTCATTGGAATCTTGCATACTGTAGAGTCACTCAAGATGAGGAAAAACGAGGTTCACGTTCAAGTCACAGAACTCTTTCTTGTTGCTTGGGAAAAGTAGACTTTGGTTTGTTCCATAAAGATATCCGTTCCTTCATGGCATCATTATTCAACTGCATGCCAAATGCCCACCATATTAATCCCCGGTTTCTTGCATTTCTGGTTTTCTCACCTCAAAAACTTCGTGTTTGGCGAAGGGAAGAGGCTAAGCATTTCTCATCATATCAAAGAAGTAGCATTTCGACATGGGTGCCCTCGGAGCAATTGCCGGACATTTAGATGCACTTGCGGGGTACATATTTTATAAGCATTTTAGTTGCATATTTGTACAGGCTGTAAATATGGTTTCTGTGTAGTAGACAAAGGTTCTTGTACTTTCTGTACCTCACCATTTTAATTTTTGGTTTTAAACTTGAAACCAGACCAGGAATAATGCTTCTATATCCTCTGTAAATCGAGAATGTCCAAGTTTTCAGTTAAAATAATTCCATTTTATAAAGCAGAATAACCATGCATTTCTATATCTATTCTTTTTCTTTTTGGGTGAATTGACATGCAGATATGCATCTATGAGAGCGATTGAGAGCCCTTCAACAATTGATGATCAGCAGTGGCTTACATATTGGGTGCTATACTCATTTATAACCCTCTTTGAACTATCTTTTTGGAAAATCATTCAACGGTAAGACACCCTTGTAAATCCCAGTTTCATACACGTTTTCATGAACTCGCAAGCTTAAGTTAAACAAATATGGTTCCTTGTGCAGGCTAACTTTCTGGACTTACGTAAAGCTTCTATTCTCCATGTGGTTGGTGCTGCCTGTTTTCAATGGAGCAGCCTATATATATGGAAATTTTGTGAGAAAATATGTCAAAGTTGGAAGCCATGTTAGCTCAAACTATACCGAAGCCCAAAGAAGGGTTCTCCAGATGATGAGTCTTGATGCAAGGAAATCTGTGGAAAGATATATTGAGAAATATGGTCCAGATGCCTTTGATAGAATAGTCAGAGTGGTAAGACATGTCCCAGAAAACCCCAAAGAAGAAGGAAAAGAAAATCTCTCTCACACATGTACACACGCAAACAAATAAAGAGAAAAAAATTGGACAGTTCTGTAGTGACGTTACATCATTTAACTCTGCAATAAATTTTTAAATTAAACAAATTCATTGAAAATTATCAATTTTTTTAGTGACATGATATCACCATAGCATTATGAAAGAATGTATACGTGAATTTACAATGTTTGAGACAATTGCAGGCTGAAAAAGAAGCAAGGAAACACTAGGGAGAGAATCAGACATCTTCTCATCAGTTGTACTTCTGCTTGGTTCTTCCTAATTATTTGAGTAGATTACAGCTAAACTTCAGTACAAAATCTACACTAGGATTTGACGATATTCTCAATTACATGTTGGCTACTTCTATATAACGTGGAATGTACATTTGTGAGGGTAAAAGAGTAATGATCTTCTTGTGATCCATGTGTATCTTGTACCTTCGAGTGGAATAGGGTGTTCTTTCAAAGATAGATGAGCAATTTCAGTACTGTTATGCACATATGTATTTTCGAGTATTATCGTTACCTACTGATCTTCTTTCTTCAAACAATTAGAAGAATGAATCCAAAAAATTAACGGTGTTTTGGACAATTTTTGTAACCAGTTACCAAACCCAATCTGGAATCATTGATGCCAATAAATAATCATCAATATTTTTCTATACCTTGACTGCCAACGCAATACTGCAAAGATTATATGCCATAAGAGCACCAAATTAATCTGATCCTCAAATCCCAAGCACAACTTTCGGCTACTTTCTGTTTAATCTTGTTAGATCTGAAAATAACCACAGTACGAAATAATGTTGTCCAATGCATCAGAAACCATAATTAGAGGTTAAAAGTTAGTTAACTTTAGATGATCATTATCTTCTTGGTGCAAAATAACATTGAGAACACTAGGAAGCATTATTCTACTTATCAAAAAACCTAAAGCAAAGTCAGATAGAACAGGTGTACTATGTTTTTCCTTTCTTCAATCCAATTCTGGGTTAAAATATACTTGTGCTCAATGGTGACGAGATGTTCGTGCTTATTCCTTCCTTGGCTAAACTTGAATGGAAAAATATATCCATTCAGGAAAGCTGTTTATGGTGTATACCAAAAAGGCGAAATTGTGCATACGATTCTTCGTTGGAGAGCTAAGCTATTTTCGTTAAGAGCAATCTTGTGGAGAAAGGTTGACCTGATAAATATAAGACCAGGCACTAATGACCAAAGCAACTAGGATACAGCATCCCTAATATAAGAAAGTAATACACACTTCCAAACAGAAACTCCTCGCAAAAGTAAGTTCCAGAGATTTAAGTTAACATTTCATAAGGTACAGAAAATAGAACAAGCCACACTTTGGCACACAACTTTCTTCCGTATTGCAAGACCAAGTGCGCAGTGACAAGATTCCATGGGAGCAAGCATTCCTGCACCACCACCATAGGACATTTAGATGAGCTGAAAACATTTAATGAACAGCCATACCAGAGAATAACAGTCAGACTCACTTCTAAAACCTATAGATCTTTGAGGATTTGTCACATCCCAGGACCCTCCTGTCAGTTGTTGATGCAGCAACAGGAATGGTTGAATTGCTTGACTTAGAATTCACATGATCACTCTTTTGACATGGTTTTAGGATGTATCTTGTTCCTGCTGTCAATTTCTTAGGGACTGATCTAGGAGCACCTGCGAGTTTGAAGGAATCCATCACAGTAAAATCTCCAAGATCATCTGCATGAACCTCATTTTGACCACATTCTACAGTGTCTGCATTGTTTTCAGCTGAACCTGGTTCTATTGGAAGTCTATCACATTGCGCATCTGCTTCAAAGTTATTACCAGTCTGAATTGCTGGTACAGGACAGATAAAATCTTCTTGAATTCCTAATTTAGGCATCTTGGAGGACTTCATAGAATCATCTGATACCAATGGAACCCTCTTTTTAGTTCTTTTGCCATAAGTAGGAATTCGAACGCTAAAACCTGAATTTATTTGGTTGTCAGATTTCATTTTCTCCCTGTGTCTATTCTGCATGGGAGAATATGGAGAAAACCCAGTGTGGACCGGCACACTTGGACCGTTAGCCAAAGAAGATGAAGCAAATGGATTCTCTGAACCAGAGGAAGCAAAAGCATAGAAAGGCTCAGGCCGGGAAAATACTGAGGGATCAGTCTGGAAATTAAAACCAGACATGGAGCAGGGATGATAGACAGGACCAGAATGTGATTGGCGATAACCCATTATTGACCCCCCTTGTCTGGACTCCAATAACCGCTGGGGCATGACCTTAAATGAGTTTTGAGACCAAGATGGATGGATATGTCTTTCCCGCTCTGAATGTGAAAAAGGGAACTCGAAGGCTGACTGTGCAGAATGAACTGGTGTGTGCCTGTTTCCTAGTCTAGTACCGCTTCTGCTCACATTGCGACTACAGTCAAGAACAGTTGATGCTGGTATATAGATCCGAGGGGTTTCTACGGGAGATTTATATGCACAAGATAATTGGTTTTGCAATGTGGGTTTATGGCTTTCTGAGAAAGAGGAAGAAACCAGTGAAAATTGAGGACAAGTTTCAGGTAGCAGCATTGGTTTGCTTATGCCGGCACCATGTTGCTGCATTGCATTATTGCGGCAGTCAAAGAAAAGTGAGGAAGTCTTAGAATCTGGAACCATCGTCAGCGGAGCATCTTCTGATGCCTGTTTGATTTTAGCTTTTGATAAATGAGTCACTGTTTCTTTCAGTTTCCCTAAAATGGGATGCACAATGTATTCAGGCATATTAAGTCTCTTAATGGAGGAAGCCTCAGTGGGACTTTTACCAGGTTGCTCTGTTGTGATCTGCTTGTCCGTCCAAAGCTCTCGATCCTCAAGTCCTTCCAGAACTCTTCCACCAACAGTAAACTCTTGACCCATCAGTCGCATCGTTGATCGAGCAACATGCAGTGAAATCTGATCAGGATTGTCTTGCTGCCGAAATATCTCATCTCCTGGATGCTTTTCAGCCTGCTCATTGTGCCTGGACTCAAAGTGGGACATTTTCATCTGGTCCATGTCTGACTCCAGAGAGTAAAACTGAGGATCAGATACCTTCATCACAGTATTTCTTCTTCCAAAACCGTAATGTTCAATCATATCTTCTCTAGAAGGCAAAGTAAAATCTTCAATCTCTTTGCCAGGGTACTTGATCCTACATGATTGAAGCTGGCTTTTGCACGGTGTCACTCCATTCCAACTTCTAATGTCTGTGTGGTTAACCACTGAGTTAGAGAGGATGCTGTTATGCATTGATGAATTCAAGGATGGACCTCTGAGGGAACTCATGCTCCTAGGATGATTAGATCCCTCTTTACCACTTGAGTTCAAACTGATAAACTCTCCTTGTGAATTGAGAGGCAAGCCAATAAAATCCTCGTTCACCCTGGTCTCTCCACACAATGCCACTCTTGAGTTCCAATCTGGAAGTGAACAAATAGTATGCATTAGCTCTTTAGGAGACAAATGCGGGAACCATTGGTATGAAAAAGCATGCTCATTTTGATTCTCTCTCAGGTTCTGCAAGGGAAAAAGAGGTCTAGTGTTGGCATTCTCATGTACCACAGAGGTGTATGGTGACGGCAGCTGAGGACGTGCCTTCAGATAATCCACTGAACAACCCAAATCAATTTCGGGGACAGCATCTCCCAATAAATCAAGCGATCTCTGACTGCTGCTTGAAGCATTTGATAAATAGCCAAACATTGGAATTCTCAATTTTGGAATATTATGTTCTTGAGTCATTGAAGGATTCCCAGAAGACCAAGCATCCGAAGCATCATGGGATGTAAATCTATTGCACCCTTTAAAACAGTCAGGACTTTCAATGTGCAGAGGCCCTTGACCAAAGGAGACAGATGTATTCAACAAATTCCCTTGACCAAAAGCATGCTGCCTCATGAAATAGTTCGGTTCACCAGCAACATGACATCTACCAGATAACTGAGTTTTAGTAACATATGGAACTTCATCATCTGCCGTGCAATTGCGAATATCATCCTCAATTTCCTTCATCTCTTGAAGGCTCAGAGTTTTTCCCCGATCTGAAGTGTTACTTTTTACCAAGGAAGAACAACTGAGGTCAAAAGTTGAATCACAAAATTTTTGCAACTCTAGTTCCACAGCAGGATATGTCTTCCTCCTTGGTTCAAGTACATCATCCCTTCCTGAGAAAGTGACATGCTTATTGACATGTTGAGTGGTTGAATGCTTTATTGTATTAGCATCGTGCAAGATAGAATCTGTGGAGCTCTCTGCTGGAAATGTTTTCATATGATTTTTAAGAATACCACGTACAGGAAACACTTCTTGTTGCCCCTTTGGAAGCAACTTGGAAGTGCTCGTGTTCTTGCACTTCGTCTTTTCTGTAGTTAAACGCTTAAGCCTTGGTTTCTTCAAATGAGTGGCAATGGCTTCGAACAGATCCTTGCTATATGTTGAACAATTTGAATTTGCAATGCAATCAACTGAAGTTTGCAGTTTGACCTTAGAGGTTTTGCCCTGAGAAATCAAGACACGTCTCCCCATGATATAGAAGACAAAATAACATACACATATATGCCTCTAAAGCAGTAAGGTTACAAAATGTGCAGAACAGTATATATCTGAAATGTAGTTATAAAAGTCCAACTATCACAAATAATGTCACTCCCCACTCTTTTTTTTTTTTTTTTTTTTTACACCCCAAATCAAGTTAAAATATACAGTGTTAAATAAAGCATCTCCTATCTTTAGCTCTTCTAAATCATTATCTCATGTCAGAAGTAATTCTCTTCCAAGCCAGTTTCCTTTTAAATAACTATCTACTGCTCTCTTGGAGATGATCTGGCATGCTCCAAAACGATTAAGATGAAAAAAAAAAAATTTACAACCGGTCTGTAAGCACTTAAATATCAAGGTGTCCACCATGGAATTCATTGAACTGCCATATAATCTAAGATCAAGAAGTAAGAACTACCATATATTCTAAGATCAAGAAGCTAAAATAATATCAATTTGTACTTTCATGACCCTATAAAATTATTGATATCATGAAGAAGTGAACCCCAATGTCAAATTGCCATAGACCATCTACCATATATAGTGTTTCCTTTAATCATTAAAACATTAATCAAATGATTCTATTGGAAAATTTATAGGTATCCTAAAGTTTCTAAAAGGAACTGAAAGAGCAGCACATAACAAACTTATCTAATCCATATGAGCAGCTTTTGGATACAAGCACAATTAGGCACACAAAAAATATGCCTACATAAACTTTATCTTGTGACAAATTGCTAAACAAACTCATCTCAAGAACCTATCCTTAAGCAAATTCCATTGACTAAAACTTAAATGAGGTCAGAAATTTAGAAGGCTTCAAAATTTACTTCTAAACTTACATGAAATCACAGTTTTAGAAGGCTTCAAAGAGACCTAATTCATACATGTGCCATCTAGTCATGTTCGTTGCATCATTAATTTACATTTTTTTTGGAGCCCCAAATGTAGCATGAGCTCAACTCCAATCAGCTCACAGTAAAATATATAATGCACATAAGCAAAAATCACAAATCAGGAAAAGTAAAGTCAGGCCCATCACATAGCAACTCACTTGTTAACGGGATGTCTTTTCTTTCTATCAACATCACGCCAGAGGACTAATGAACAGAAAATCTCAACATACCACTACATAAAAAAGGTTTCCATCTGTGTCGACAAGCCTTTATATACTTGCAAGCGGTCTCATTAAAGCACTCCCATTCATCTGATAAAAGGATTATGCAGGCAATACTGCAGCTAAACAACATCCAAATCATGATATCTATGATTAAACCAACGGTCAAACATAACAATCTGGTGAAAATGGACTAATGGAAGAACCCCTTAATGCTATGACAATGATGGCTGAGGAGGTACATGCAAACAGCAGAAAGAGCAGCACAAGTATTTTTAGATACGCAGAAAAGGCAAGGACAAAACTCTTAATCCCATGAAAGCCTTTTCTTTATCTAACCCGTACTGCCCAGCTGGAAACACCACATCTTCTTCCTCAACTAGCCCAAACCTTCCCCTACATACAAATTCCGTTTTCACTTTTCTCCTCATACCTAACCTTAAATCTTCTTTTGCCCCTGGGTTCACTCTTAAAAGTTACTATAAGATAATTCTTCAAATATACAGATCAGCCTACAACCAAATTTTCTAGCAGTAATTTTAAGCACAAAGTCTAAATAGGAAAGGACAAAATTCTGTGTATTCCAAGGATACTGAACCTAAATTCAAGTACTCAACAAATAAGAATCAATCAAGCTATGATTGAATTTTTTTTTTTTTTTTTTTGAGAAAAAACCATGATTTAAAGTTGAAACCAATATTTTATGCTCCAGATAATCTAGAAACATCACAATTCATTAAGGAATCATCAATATTTCATGTTCAGTACGACATGTACATCAAATTTACAATCAATTAAACAAAATGAACAACATATGATAATAGAAAATCACTTACCTTCTTGGGACTCTTTAGATCCACAGCAAATTTCTTCCCTTTTTCCTTTTTCTTCTTCCTCTTGCCTTCATCCTTATTCTTTAAATTCTTGATCAGCACCATATTTTCCTTCTTTAACATGCTTAAAATTCCCTTCTTCTTAACTTTCCTCCTGCTTTTGCAACTTAATCTATCTTCTTGACCACTACCTTCATTACTATCTTCTTCATCATCAGAATACTCTCCATTTTCATCATCATCCTCACTATTTACTCTCTCCACCTGCGGCGCCACCGCAAAAAGCTCAACAATGGACCTCTTCTTGGGAGCCTTGGCCTTTGGCTTCGCCGCCTTCTTGAAATTCACCTCTTTCACCTTCACTGACTTCCCCTTTTGAACCCTTTTCACCCTCAAGCATTCAAGAGTTTCAGACTCCAGATCGGACACCTCCTCCTCCTCATCATCTTGAACCTTGTTGTTTCCATCAAAAAATCCGATCTCATCAAGCCACCACCTGAATTTCTTGATAGTAATTGGAGGCAGCACAGCTCTTACATCTTCCTCATTAGCTTTATCAAATGGCCAGCATTTCCCCACCTCTACACTCCTCATCCTGGATGTATACTCTCTACAAAAGCCCAAAAATCAGCACACCCAAAAAAACAAACCTAAAGACAAAATGAAGACAACCCATCAAAAAAAACTTACCGGATCGAAAAACCCTCCATTGCTAAGGCCATATTCTGTTCAAGATTCCAGCTAAAACAAAAGCTATCCTGCAGGGTTTGATATAAAGTAGGTAAACTGATACAACAAGCTATGGGAAATAGTAATTATAATAATAAACGAAAAAGAAAAACATAGAGGACAAGTGAATGAGAATGAGTGAATGAAACTAGTAGCTCCACCAGTCCATTTATATGTAGATAAGGATGGATGGATGGATGGAGGTGGTAGTGATGTAAAGTTAATCAAAAACAGTGGAAGTAAAACTAGAGAGAGAAACAGAAAAGGTAGTAGTACTAAGTACTAGTAACAAACTCAAGAAACGCAAAATTAGGACTTAAACCTTAACAAAAAGAAGAAACAAAACAACAATAGTAGGTGTGAGAATCATGGGTTTTCCACAAATATTATCAAAATTTCCAAACATGCGTGAGATTAAGTAAAAAAACAAACACAAACAAGAAACAACAAGTACCTTACCTTGAACAACTGAAAACACCAAGCTATGGGAGTAAGAAAAGTGGGTTTTGGTTGAAGGAGAGAGACCAACAAGACTTACAAACTTCTAAAGACTTTTAACAACTAATTAGACATAACATCTCACAAATTTTACAAAGAGGATGAAACATGTTCACAAACATATATATCCTAGGTTATCAAACAAAATAGATATGAAGATGGGAAGCTTGGTGGGGGAGGATTTTGGAGGTGGAAATAAGGATGGGCGGGAGAGGCAGAGAGAGAGAGAGAGAGAAAGACAGGTGAGGAGAGAGGAGAGAGGAGAGAGAAAGAGGGTAAGGAAATGCTACTACTACTAGTGCAGTACTATACTTTATGCGTAAATTTCCCGCTCGAAAAGTGTGGAGTGTGGGGAATGGAATGGAGGAGGAGAGTAAACAAAAGGGGAGTGTCTGTCATTTGGCAATTTTCAGCTAAAGCCTATTTAAGACTGAAAGTGACCTATGAGACCCCAACCTCCCAAAACCCAGCCCACCTCAAAAGTATGCATGGTGGGGACTTTCTACAGAAATTATGGTATACTCACCATTTCTCATTCTTGCATTTATTTTTTTTTCCTTGTCAAAAGTCTCTCATTCTTGCATTTATGATTTTTCTATTATTACCATTTAATTACTTTTAGTACTAATAATAAAGCATATACTCTCCCTCCATCTCATAAAAATAAGTTTATTTCTTTTTTCATACAAATCAAGAAATGTAAGTAATATAGTTGCAAGAATTATTTTTTGTTCATATTTTTCTCAAATACCTCTTATTAATATTAGATTATTCATTCAAAATAAAATACATATATTACTATACTGTTCTTGAAACTTAAAGTACTTTAATTTTTCAATGTGCATTAAATATGAATACATAAATAAAATAACAAGTTAACTGCTCTTTAAAAAAAGAAATAGCCCTAAAATTTAGTACAAACACAAAAAAAAATTAAGTCATAGGACAGTACAAAAGGAGTATAGTATATAAATAATATTGTAGTGATGTGACGTTAATGTAATAGTATATGAAATTTATTATTATTTTACAACATTCACTATTTTATAATAAAATTATTAATATAAAACTTGCTATTAATTTTGACCACGAGCTACACTACATCATCTCTCTCCTGGTAGTGTTAAACTTTTTTTGTTTTCATTTTTCTAATGGTATCAAAGGAACAATATCCTTTAGAAAATTATTTTCGAGGATAATCATTGTCGATAAAGAAATACTATCTTTATACATGGTTCTATGTAAGATTCTTATCTAAAAGGAACAAAAAGCTAACATGTTTTCCGAATAATAAGTATTTTGCTTGACACTCTACAAAGGTAGAAACTTAAATTGTGTATCATATAAATGAGTAAACATCCTGATTTCAAATCGATAAATCAGCATTCAATATGTTTTCTCTTAAAAGAGATAGGTAATAAAAACTTTGATAAATTTTTTGAGAAAAAGGTCCACATTTTTCACATGTTTGTGGTCTAATTTCTCTTTATGTATTCAGATTTTTCAAAATTGCTAATTCTATTAAAAAGTTTCTAGGAAATTATTATAAAAACCTGTTGATAAACACTTCTAGTTTTGTCAATAAAAATTGTTAGACAAAATTCCTTGATCAAGTAAACTAAATAAAGAATAATTAATAGCTTGCACATAAATTCATATAAGTTAGAACAATTCCAAATAAATTTTTTTGGAGACATTCCAAATAACTTTTTTTTTTGACAATTTCCAAATAACTTTTAATCCAAAAAAAAAATGTATAACCACAAAAGGTCCTGTATTTTGTGGCTAAGGTTTGTGACATAATAATAGAGGAACCATACCTGTTTGTGTACAAAATTGATAGTTTTCAGAACTCAGAAGAAAGATTCTGGTTCATTAGTAGCATTCATATCAACGCGCAGTAATGAGAGCGTGTGGTGACGCACTTTACTTCCTCCATCAGGCACCATGTAACTTTTTTCTTTCTTCCTCTTTACCCTTTTGATTTTTGGGGATTAAGTTCCATTTTCCTTTGTATTTTCAGTTTAAAGCTTAAAGCTTTATTGCATGCCTAATTATGTCACTTGGTACAGTATATAGTCTGATTCTAGAATTGAACTCACTTTTCCCAATAGTTTTGCTTAGCTATATATTTATGTTAAAGATTATTTTTCAAGCACCTTATTTAACTATCTTTTTATCTTTCAAATACGTATATTTTAAAATACTACAATAATATATTTTAAAAACATTATATAAACATCATCCCTTACATTCTTGAAAAGGTTGAATTTGGATAGACACAAGTAATATCTGCTAATAAAACTTTGGAACTGTTTAGTTTAAATTTTTTAATCACTATCACTATAAATATCATTAACCTTACAATTGATATCATTCCTCTTAAAAAGATTAATGAGTTTGATAAAATAATATTTTAAAAAAATTATAAAAATTTCAATTAATTTCACTTTCATTCAAATTGAATTATAATAATAATTATTTTCTAAATATGAATGAAGACACTCATTTTTCTCCCTAATTCCTCTTGACCAAACACCTACTATATATGCTATGAAGAGCAACCTTTTTGAGGGGGCATCATTTCCAAATTAGACTCGGTGACATTGATAAACAGTTCCTGCTGACAAAACACAGGAGTAGTTGATCTGTGAATTTAGAGCTAATGCACTGCTTTTTTCTGACCCTGTTGTTGAATCTGACCCCATGATCAGTGGCTCTGCAATGCCCAGGAAGCAAAAAATTACTGGAACATTATATGGTAGTTACGTGGTAAAATTGAAGTTAATGCTTTACTTGGTGGAATGGGTGCCAGAACTATGTAAGATCTTTTGTTTCAATGGAAAATGTGCTTGTGATGGTACAGCGCCAAATGTCGACTCTATAAGAAAGCCATAAATACGCTACTTTATATTGTTAAATGAAAGTTAGGAATATTGTCCATCTTCGTCTATCCTTTGATTACCAAGCTATGGATAGAACTTTTAACGCGCTGAATGTTCAAGTTATTTGTATATATGAATAACTTTAAAACTCTTTATTTATTAAACGAATACAAAATTGTTGTTCGAATTTGATTTGTTTTGTCTATGAAAGTAGTTGGGTTTTCAACGTATTTATGTGTAACAAGTAAATTTTAAATTCAAATTCGAGTTTAAGTTTAAAATTGCAAAATTTTTAAAAAATATATATATTTATTTGGTATATAATAATACTAATCTTGTGTATATTTATTTTGTTTAAAAAATACAGTGTATACACAGTTATCATTCATTTTCATTTGTATGTGTGTGTGCCTATGAATTGTTTGATCAATTTACAAACACATTCAAATCGATTCCATTATTTACGTGTGTAATTATATATTCAAATTCAATTTATTTAAAAACCATCTAGTTTTTTTCAAACTCGATGTGCCAAATATGAATGTGTTATTGAACAGTTGGATTCGTAAATAAAGGAGAGAAGTATTGAAACATACAAATGGTATATATTAACACAACCTTAATACCTGCACATGATATAGTTTACCAAAAGAGATTCCCCCCCCCCCCCCCCCCCCCCGCTTATCCAAACACATTTTGAACATTTGAAAAGATTGGTACATGTATATTAATAGTAATGGCAGGTTAAAATTTGATTATGTAAAGTTAGATAAGTTGACAGACAAAGCTCAAACATGGAGACTAAAACAATGGGAGGCAATTTCTTGATGAGTTGTTTGTCATGATTTTGAAAAATCTTTCCAACAGTTCTAGAACAACCATTGACATCTCTTCATCCAGGCTAAATTACATGTACTTTCCCAAAATGTCTATCATTATAGAGAAATATATTATTTTTAAGGGGAAAAGAGGTAAATAAACAAGAAAATTTGATAGAAGAAACTCACCGCGGTTTGCAAAGCTACATAAATCTTTTGCAACTCATACTTATACCTACCAAAAGTTTAGTTATAAGCGTAACTAGAGGCCTTTTGTGGGTTTTTTTTTTTTTTGGTAATATAATTACTCCATTTGTTTTTTATCCAGCCCAAATACATTTCTCCAAGAATAATTATTAAAAAAAATAAAGAAAGACTACCACGAAATTACTCAAGTGGGTAAGAAAGTATACAACTAAAAGTGGTTTTACCAAGCAGTGTTTTCTTGTGTGGAATTTGTGTAAAAAAAAAAAAGTAATAATAAAATCTTTTTTCTTGTCTGCGAATTTTAGGTACTGAGTGAGTACTTGTAGGCCACTGCTTTGTCACAACCTGGAATACTCATTTGTAGGCATGTAAACATGTCAAAACTTAGGTCAAAACTTCGTTGAAATAGGATGGAATCGGGCCCTATTGGTGTCCTCTATAGTATATATAAATTCATTGAAATGTTTCAGAGATCTGAAGATTTCTTGTTTTGTCATCGTTATGATATTTTTATTGCATTTAGGCCTTCTGACTTGTACATAATGCACATAAATGTACAATAACATTCATAGATATATACAACATTTTTGCAACAGATTTCAGTTGCAGATACAAGATTTGAAGCATGTTATGGAACTAATTACAAAATTGGTAGGAAGTGAATCATTGAGTAATGGATGTCATAAACTAAAATGTACTAATTGAGTGAAAATCGAACTGGTTCATAACTATTACGAGAAGTATAGTTCAAGTGGTGATGACTTTACTTACCTAAACTGTGAAAGAGATTAGTCTAAAGTAAAATTCTCACATAAGTAACTTTGATTGCACATGTATACCTAAAATTAGATACTCATAATTGATAAGTAACTACTTTTAATTTACTCATTTTTATTTCAAAAAAATATACTATTACCTAGCTCTTTTTGTTTTTGCTTTTTTTTTTGGTAAGTAACATTAATTTTCTTTGTTGTAGCTTTTCATAATACAACAAAAGAATGCTAATCACGAGATATTTGATTCAATTCTCAAACTCTTTATGTGCTTTTCTTTTAAGATCATTTAAAATCTCATGGAACCAAAAAACAATTGGTAAACGTAAAAAGTCATAAGTTATCCACCAAAAAAACAACAAATTACAATTTAATTGGTAAAACGTTTCGCTTGAAATTTATAATCATCGTATTTGAGTCACAAATTATGTAGGGTGCACTCTACCAAAAGGAGGCGAGTGTGTGAATAATATAGCATTGCTGCAAGTAGGTAAGCCCCGAGAGCGGTATGCTTCAAAGTACGTGAACATTATGGGATGGTGAAGTAATGACTGTGACCACTGGTTTTTATACCTATTTCTGAGGCAACATCTTCAATAATATGCCTACCAAGTACTCCACCATTGCTCTCTATATACATAGATATATATAGACACACAACAAATATATATATGCCCAAAGTGTTGGATGCATCACATCAAATTCCCATCATCATACATGGCACATGGAACATGCATGCATGTCATGATGGTGACCACCGCTCCACTGGGGTACCCGATATGGGACCCAACCTAAACCAAAACATCATACAACTCTTGAAAACGACTCCATTTAATTATTTTTGGCATTTTAGCACAGTGTTTTTAATCTTTTTAATTACTTCTAAAATTTACCTTTAATAAAAATATGTTAGCCACTGTCAAAAAAGAAAAAAAAAGTTATTTATCCGTACCTTTCGCGAAATGAAATTTCTCATTTGAAAATTTTATTAGTTATTAGATTTTATAGGGAATAATACTGCTAATTATTTTTCTTGTGATTTCAATGACATGCTATTTTTGGTTCTTCCTCGAACTATTAAAAAATATATATACACACCTATATACTATATTTGGCTGTCTTTCCTTTAGGAGGGATTACCTGTTTAATTTTTCTTATTTATATTACTCATATTTATATAATTTTATCTGTTTTTACTTTCCATGTGTCTATAATTATTTTTGTCCTTTCCTGACAGCAGTCAATAAAGGTAGGGAAAGTAAGTCCACTGCGCCCAGTAGCGCGTGGTCGCAATCGCTGAGTGTCTCCTTGAACCCTAGATATGGAATATTGATGAATAAGGACAAGGACGTAAATGTAGCGCCATAAAGTTTAACAAATTCATACCTTAAAGCAAACCTTTTATAACTAAATTATGGATTTTTGTTAAACCGAATATATTATTTTCAAAATATTGGTAAAGAATATTATTGAAGTTAACTGAAGTTTGAACTAATTTGTGTATGTTATAGAAAACAAGATAAGACTTGTTCCAAATATCTCAATCAAGTCCAGAAAAGGATCTACATCTTTGTTTTATATAAAAATGTTGAGGGACTAAAATGTTATTTCTATTTTCCTTTTTCTTAATGGAGTCACTAAAAATTGCTTATTTCCTTTTTCTCTGGCCTACTCTAGATATATAGATTGCGATTTTTTTTTTTGATGGAATGTTTGTAGTTTATGGTCTATAGAGAATTAATGGCCATTAAATTTTAGATAGTGAATGGTGACCCTCGAGAAAACTGACAAGGAAAAAAGCTTTAAAGAGTTAGTGATAAGAATGTAATTGTTTGATTAACTGAGAAAATTTTGTGATTTATTGTCAAACAACCTAAATTGTAACATGGTTCCTCTTGTCCTTACTTTTGACTCACTTTCATTTCACCTTACGTATAAATTAAATGTCATTAGTTAAGTTATATTATATGATTGAAGTCATTGGAAAGTTAATAGATCATATCATGAAAATTTAATCATAATCATTCCAAAACATCTTTCTTTGGTATTTAACCTTAATTTTGGGCTTGAGCTGTTAAATACAATATGGTTCAAGGTAATTTTCCAATGTAACTCTCATATCACCTTATACTTTCTTAAATAATTAACATGAACGTAGAATCATCATTAACTATGCATTCATCCTTTTCATGATACCAAAAACACATTTGGAATAGTTTTCTCACTCCCACAATGTGTTTGAAAATGGTTATGTTAACGGAGAGTTATAAAAAGAGATCTATAGCTTAGTAATAACGCGACACTATGACATTATATGTGCGTGTCCCAAATCCTATATTATTGTCGTAGGAAGCAAACGGGCAGGTTGGAGACACAACATCACTTTATCTTTTGCTTCACTTTCATATGTAAAAACAAAACATCATTACATAGTTTTACTTACTAATAGTGAAATAAAGGAACTTTGTAAAAGTTAAGAATAATGGAATTGCCTTCGTTAGATGTCCTTTTTTTACAACCTAGAACTAGAATAAGTGTCGAAGAATGTCCATTGCCCTCCAGTTCCACTCTTCAATAGCTTTTTGATATGATACAAAGGAGAAAAAAGGGCATGTGAGTTGACAAGGGGTGGCCCAAAAGAGAGTGAGAGAGAGGAAGGGCGTCGTGGGGGATTGTAGCGAAGGACCTTTCTTTTCAGCTGAAGCATTTTGTTGCTTGAGAATGGACAAGTTATCTAGTTGTCCTTACGTATACTGAGTCCTTCGTATCTTTTGGTTCTTTTCTCACAAAAAGATATAATACTTATTAGAGAATACGACATTTTGGTTTGTACATATGCTGGAGCCAGGAGAATAAATTTGAAAAACAAAAATAAATTTAAAAAAAAAACCTAGGACATTGGACATCATAAGTTATATAGTTTGACAATCTACATTTTGCCTACTCGTCCTAGTTGCATCCTAATTATAAACAGTAGGTCAAGACAAGAGCATTTTGCGTCACAAAATTTAAAAAAAAAAAAATTAACACCCATGGAAAAGATTTTGACAGATGCATGCATTTGAAGTAAACAAGTATAGAACTTAAAACCAAAAGTGCAAAATATTAAAAGCTCTCTGCTCTGGTGTGTTGTTCAATGGTGTGTTTTGTCTAAAATATTAACTAGGAGGGACTTGTTTTGGTGGCCCTCAAGTCAAACAGATTGTGATGCCTAAACATGGCAAGCATAAAATAATCCAATCGATTTGCTAGCATTAGGGAAAGCACGTGCGTGCATCACTGAAACACTGTTCATGAACAACTAGTTTAACACTTTTTTAAGTGGTTTTTTAGGCAATAAATTACTAGCTGTAAATGGTCCTAAATGGAAGTCATATTATCCATATCTGATTGGACCGCAGACGGTTCAACAAGATTGCTATAGGGTTGGCTAGCTCCTCATTTCTCTACTAGCCTAGCCCTGCACTACTAGTATTACTTTAATAATTAAATTTCACTATTAAACGTCACCAATTAAACCAGAAGTACAATGCCATCAGAACAGTTGATGAACAGGTTAGTTGATTCCCAAGTTGTATCGACGCAAGCTGGAGATGAAAGTGTTTTGCCTCCTCCTTTTATTTTGTTGGGCCAATAGCTGATACTTTGAGAACTATGATGTGCGAAATGAATGATGTACAAATTGGTTGCAATTTAGAGATTTATATAGATTTCTTCCTCTGTATTCATGTTTTAGAAAGATATTAGTTCATCATATTTGTACAATGTAGAATCTTGGACTAATTCAAGTATGCACTATCAAACTAATTGATTGGCATGACTGTCCAAGATGCCTAGATACTAATAAATAGGAGTAGTGCTATACCCAATTATTAGATGATTATCTAGTTAATGAATAAAAACAGATATTTTTAGTAGTGCAACTTTAGTTCAAGATCAACAACCAAATGGATCAAAGTGATTAACGATAAGAGTTTTGTAGCAGGTCAAATCATTACAAATGGAAGCTTAAGATATATACTCAAAATGAGGTTATAATTTCAGAAGTTCAAAATTAACCATAGCATACTTAGTATTGTGGTACATATCATGCATATTGAATTTTAAATAAATTAAAGAAATGCTCTCATATGCTTGAATAAAGAAGCTCCCCATGTCGCACGTAAAAGGTTAAGCGCAACACAAATCGAGATCCCTGTCCCCTCTCTTTTCTTTTTACAAAGTCTTTCTCTCAAATATAGTATAGTGTAGTATGATGGATTGATTATCTATATACAAGTAATATATATTTAATAGCAGCAGTAATATGCGACCGTGTGAGGATCGAACTGTTTTCGCTCACTTTCATCACTATCATCACCTTCTTGAAATGATTGAAAACAGTTTGGCACCACCAAGGTCCAAGGATATTGTATAGTATTTTATGTCTTAGCCACCAGAAAAGTAACAATATCTTGAGCTTTCGTGCCATTTTTTAATTAACGTGTTTCTGTACTAAGACTCCTCCTCCTCCTAGTAGTTTTGTTACCATTGCTTCGGCAGTTCATGGACGAGAGATTACAGGATTCAATATTGTAATAAATCAGTGATTTTTGCATCAAGAATTAGTACTCATAGTTAGATCAACCTAGCTGGTCCATAAGGTTCAAGTTAGGGTTGACAAACATGTCCTTCCTGTTTTGCATTTGCAGCTCCCAGTCATGCACAATTCATCTCCAACAAGTTCTAAGGCTTCTTTCAGTTCCTTTTTTTTAACGTCTTTTGAGTGTCTGCTCCCACTTTGTCTATAGCAAGCAAGCTAAGATGTGCATTGATGATCTCATGTGTATGTACTGTGATTCTTCTGTTGGCAAGAAGCAATTAACAGCTTTGGACATTAATTCTTCTCATCATGATAATGTCATGTTACAGCTCATGCGAGAGATAGCAGTACAACCTACCTCGTTAAACTCCTGATGAACATGTTACTCCAGAGCACCAAGGGAGAATACTGAATAGAGCCATCTGTCGGTCTGTCGGTTGTAGAAAAGAGCAAGTTAGCATGTTTGCCACTAACCCTTTATTTTATGGTCGAATCTCGTACAAAAAGTGCATGATGATCAAGTCATCAACATGTTAGGTATTGAAGTTGTAATGCTGTAATAAGCCACAAACGAACGATGGGAAATCAAAACTCTTCCTTAGTTGTTCAAGTACATTGAATGAAGGGTAAAGTACTATGGAACATTTCAAATTCGCAGGTGGTTATTGCTTTTCTTGGTAATCTAAGCAACGAGAATAGAAGTTTTTGGTGCCAAGAATCCCAGTTCTGTTTGATCACGAGAGAGCTGTATCATTTGTTAGACTCTTTTGATACTTTGACTTACTGAAATATGTGGAGAGACATTAATAGTGGAAAAACTGTTTACTAGATAAAGTACTAAGCACATTAACGTTTAGTCAATTTTTAATCTATATCAGCACATTACTCTAACAACTTTGTCTGATTTTAAAGAATTGGTTCCATGTGTATAGGCATCATAAATATGTAACCCTAGTTTTAGCATACTGATACACAACTTTAAAGGTCATAATAGAGGATTTATCTGCAACAAGAAATTTTTGCAAGTCATAACGTGAGAATCCCAAAAAGCTGGAGAGAATCCATGATTCAGGCAAATTTCTTAGAATAATGTTAAAAAAAAGAGAAATCCGCCATTTGTGGGGAATTTTGAGTGGGTTCTAAAACTAACGTCGCCGCACAGCTCCTGTGCGGCGACTGCTGAAATATATATATATTTTTTTAGTTTGAAGTCCTTGAGGATTAAAGTGAAAAAAATGAGGGACTAAGTTGCAAAAAAAATTTTAGTTGTTAGACTCACCGCATGGGAACTGTGCAGTGATTCAAACAACAAAAAATTTTAGCAGTTTTTAACCAAAAAGCCAGTCAAATTGCTGACCAAACCAACACGTATCCTAAGCACAAACACAATGGCAGAACTGTTGGATAGAATTGCACTGAATTTGTGGTGAAATGGCAGCAAGACAACGCATCCAACAAGTGCATCTTCTGAATAAAATAAAATTTTTTTTCGTTGACCATGCACCCCTGAGACATAGGATAGGACAGAAAAACATTAGAGAAGCCTTGTACAGTAACTTGTGTGGTTGCGTGTCACCCATTCATTGGATGCTTCAATTGCAGGATTGATTGACCAAATCTAAAGTTCTACGACGACAAAAATACAATCCTACATTTATTAAATAGTCACCGAACCCACTAATAAAATGGTAAATTTTATATAAATTTATTAATTTTATAATAAAACGTATAATGTTTTTCATGCATCACTACAAAATCTATTATGTTGTAATGATTATTTTTTGGCTTGAAAAGGTAGGAATAATGAAGAAAATAATTAAAAATATATGATTTTGTAATGATTTTTTTTGGTTTGAAAAGGTAGGAATAATGAAGAAAATAATTAAAAAATAATGATTTAGATAATTAAAAAATAATAAAAAATAATTAAGAAAATAATTATTTTTTTAAAATATTAATTTAGATAATTAAAAAATAATTAAGAAATAGGAACAACTAGGTAAATAATAAAAAATTAGGGATAACTAGGAAAAAATTGTTATAAAAATAGGAATAAAAGAGTTACCGGAATAGGAATAAATAGGAAAATAGTTAGTAATAAAAAATAATGAGAAAAATAATTGATTATTTTCAGTATAGCTGTATTGTGTTGAATTGGTTATTTTACGATTTGAAGCAATATGTAATTTATATATGTAGAGAAACAATTTAAAATTAGAAATAATTAGAAAAGTAATAAAAATTACATACGAAAATTAATGAAATGATAATTTCTTATATAGTTTTATTGTGGTGTATTGTTTTTTTGTTCAAAAAATTTAATTTCAATAATTAAAAAATATTTATAGAATTAGGAATTTAAGATAATAACTAAAAATTAGAAATAATAAAGAAAATAAATTATTATGTCTAAGAAAATAATTATGGAATTAGGATTTTAGTGCCATTCTAATGCGGAATATAATTAAAATGGTGACCCTATTTCAAGAAATTATGGTCTAGTTAGGTATTTTATCTTCTTAATCTTTCAGTAAAAAATGAACTTAGCCAGTATTAATAAATTCTATTCTTTCGTTTTTGGGGTGAGGAAATAAAGAAGTGTTGGGTGGATTTTCGAGATGGGGAAATAAAAAAGCATAAAAAAATGTTGATTTGTGCCGTTGTGTTTTTGCATAGGTTGCGTGTTGGTTTGGTCAGCAATCTGACCTGTTAAAAGCTGTTGAAATTTTTGGTTGTTTGAGTCACCGCACAGCTCCTGTGCGGTGACTCTAACAACCAAATTTTTTTTGCAACTAAGTCCCTTATTTTTGCACTTTAGTCACCAAGCATTTCAAACTTAAAAAAAAAAAATAATTTCTAGTAGTCACCGCACAGGAGCTGTGCGGCGACGCTAGTTCTAGAACCCACCGAAAATTCTCCACAAATGGCAGACTTTTCCTTTTTTTAACATTAATCTAAGAAACTTGCCCCATGATTCATCATGCTTGATATTCCTTCGGTTCTGGCTTCAAGCAAAATTATCGCCATAGCAGTAATCAATTAAATATCACACCTCAATTCAATTGTTGTAGGAACAAAAAATGTACACATCTTCACTTTTTGGGGATTCTTGAAAGTTGATTTTATGTGCACAACTAAAACCTATTTGCTTGTGGTAATAGGAACTATTGAAGCACTAACATGTTTTTGGTACGACTGAACAGATCTTTATAAGCCAGTAAGTCATGTTCACAAGATATGTCTTTTGCAGGAAAAGTGTCAGTCATGCAGCATCAACTAAACATATTGGCATGGATTTTTCTGTAGATGACGCTGAGTGTTTGACACCTTTCTTTTCAATTCTTGCAAAAAAATCTTGGAACACATTCGGATTCTAGGTTGACGAAAGTGCTTGTGGGAAGTACTGGTGGTAGTTGAAATAGCAAAGATGCTAGGACAAGTGTTCACAACAGGCCTACTAGACGACGGCAAATTAATCAGGTGCTGGGCCTGAATAGCTACTAAATCAAGAATTATGAAGGTTAGTGTAAAATGTATCTATACAATTTACATCAACTACTCTAAATCTATCATCAAATAAATGTTGAGTTCGTCTACATAGAACAGTACATTTCTCTCAACCTCAAAAATAGAAAGAAGCAATATAAAAAATGAAAGTGGTATGCGTACACGGCGTAGTTGAGGACAGATTAGCTCTCTTGTCAATTTTAAGTTCAGTACATGTCCAAAAGACTGAGAGGCAAAGTGCTCCACAAATGGTGGAGAACAAGTGTTGCTGCGTACTTTTGTTTGTTTCTTCTCACCCAAAGATCCCTTTTTGAAATAGACCTATTGGGATATCATTAATGTGGAAGATTTGGTGGTTGTTTGCATATTAATGCTCTTTTTTTTAAGCATATTCGTCTTTGTGAACCCCTTGGAAAAAAAGTCATCCTGAAAACCTTGATTCTTTACAATTAAATCTTTGGCACCAAGAACTTATTCTTCACGAAGCCTTGATTCTGCAAAAGTTTTGTGAAAATTGTTTCAAATTTAATTTGCCATTTTTCGTAATTTTAATTGATATTTTACTCTTATATGAAAGAGTATTAGGTGGGTAACTTCTTTTATTGCTATCCACTTTTATATGTTAGCCCCATATTTCTTCTAATAATGAAACGAACCCTTGTATTTAAGAGTCGAACCAACGACATAACGGATGAATTAAACTAAAGTATTGTATTATAATATCCTGATAGTCTCTAAATGGAATACTCATAGCCCAGTCAGGCCCAACAAATAATTGTCCCAGCGAGCTCAACCTAATGGGTTCTACTAAGCACAGATCAAAAACCCAATTTCAGCTATGTGCATATGAGACCCAAGCTCTAATTAATTTGGGCTCAAACCAATTCGTCAGGACCGCTGTCCACAGTCCTCTAGGCCCAAATCACAATCATTGGCGCGTTTTGGGAACCCGAATTAGATGACTCAAAATCTTTCAATTGTCCATTGTAGAAACTAGAAATGGAGGAAACTTGTGGCCTGTGCCAACGTTGTTTTATTAGAGGATTCCTAAAAAAGATGAGAACTCAACTGTCCATCCCTTGTCCACGCAATCCTAAGAATTTGGGTAAGCAATCTTTTCTTTTTCTAATATATTTTTAATTCTTCAGCAGCATGTTCATGTTTTCAGTAGGATGCAGCACTAGTATTTTCATTACTTATTATTAATAATCATAAAAAAGATTCAATCTTTTGGTGAAATTTAACTGACCCAGATGGTAAAAGCATGTAATAATGTTGTAGTTTGAGCAAGTTTGTGTTTGCATCAATGGTGGTAATCTTTGTCTCTGAAAAGCCCTGATTTTGGATGGAAGTTGTTGGAAGTAGAAGTGATTAAACTTATGTGATCATGTTGTGCTATTTAATTTAAGCACCGCTGCTCTTCGTGGCCGTGATTCTTTATGAAGGTGTAGGTGGATTTTAGAACTGGTGGTGTCTTATTTTTTTTCGTTTGAGTAATATTATATATTGGAGAGAAGGTAAGGAAGGTGAAAAAACGAAGCCGTTTTCCCACTCTGCTTTAGCTATATTGAGATATTATTCGAGTAGCTGAAAATGGAGTAAAGCTAGTTATACTACATGTATCAGAGCAAATGGAATGATTGTGCTACCTCTAGAAAGCCTAATACGAAGTGGAATAATGAGCAATCATAAGTCTTGAACAAGAGCAAAATGAATTGTTCTACAACACCTAGAAAGCCCAGAATGAAATGGACTGATGAGCAATCATAAGGCTTGGGTGTCATTGTGGAAGGAAAGTTTGTATTCGTCAGTGGTTCATCAGGGACCCATTAAACCGCTCTAATTGAGCATTCTATAAAGAATTTGACGAAACTTCATGGTCGATCACAGGTTTTTGTGATGGCTTCTACGGCAGTTGCTGCTTGCGCCTTTAATGGTATGACCCTTCGCTCCTTTGTAGGCACTGATCTTGGTGGTGTCAATCGAGAAAGTCAGCTACCTAGGGTTCTTTCATATAGGAGGGCATATCGGAGGTGGAATAAGGCCAAAGTGCTAGTCATTGATGAAAATAGTATGATTGATGGTGAGTTCTTCAATAATCTTGAGTACATTGCCCAGGAGGTATGAGGTGAGGATCTCTTGTTTAAGGACAAGGATTGGGGAGGAATACAGCTAGTTGTGTGAGAGGAGACTTTTTCAAGTTACCTCCTGATCTCAAAAAAGAAGAAGGGGCAAAGGAATTTGCTTTTGAAGCTGATTGTTGGAACTTGGAATACGAGTTTGATTTGCAAATTGAACTCACAAACGTTGTCAGGCAATCAGAGGCTGATCTTGTGAAATTATTGCCGGGAATATGAAGAGGAGAGAGTGATCTTGAGGACCTACAGCTTTTAGACCAATGATGTTTCTCATCTGAGGATGATCCTTCAGCTGTACACTTCCCAAGGATTTTGGATGTGAATAGTATGAACAAGAAACGCCTGCTGAGCTTAGGTGAGCAAATCTTTGTTATTCTATTCTTGACACTGGTGAAAAATCTGCAAAGAAACAGCTTGGATAGGGAATTGCACAAGATCAGCTTGAGCTCTGCAACAATGCAAGGGTGATGCTCTACAAAAATATTAACCCTTGGCATAGACTTGTGAATGGTGCCACCTGGTACAGTCATAATTTTCATAACAAAATTGATACATGGTCTGATGGTGCTGGAGACTGTGATGATAGTGATATTCACTCTGTTTGTGGTGGTGGCAACCTAGTACCGTCGAAAAATTTGACTATGGACAAGTATCTAGGATTGGTCTAGAAACATCGTCATGATAAATGGAGAAAGGGTTGTTGCTAAGCAAAAGCAGACGCCCCTCATATTATCTTGGTCTCTAAGCATTCACAAATGTCAAGGAATGACTCTTGACTGCCTTCATACTGATGCCTGTCGAACTTTTGGCTGTGGAATGGTCTATATTGCACTTTCACGGATAAAAACTTGACTCCATTTATTTGGTTTTAATCCTTCTAAGATCCTGGCGGGCTCTGTTTGGATAGTTGTTTTTTGAGCGTTCTTTATAAAATATTATTATAGTATTTTTAAAGATTTTTCTCAATAAATGTGTTTGTGAGATAAAAAATTAATTGAAAAACTTGTTAGAAGTTTTTCAAAAACTTTTTTCTAAAAAAGGGGACCCGAAAAACGAAGCATATTGTGAAGTTCTATCAGGAGCTTTCATCTGGACAAGCTAAGAAACATGAGGAAGCGAATGCTGATGGCTGTAAAGCATTTGGCGACAATTTATCTACTAGTTCATATAAAATAATCAGCAGCAGCCCAAAGAAGAAGGTTTTTAAATGGTAACTCTTGGAATTAAGTACTGTTTATCATTGATCGGAGGCAGCAAAGGCAAAAGATTCGGTGTACATTCAACATTTTTTCTGATCTTGCCTCATGTAGAGGGATCTTGCATTTATGCGAAAATAAGATCAACACAGTATCCATGCGGTAATGGAATTTTATATTTTCATGGTTATACACAAGCAGTTTTTTACTAATTTTTTCACCTGCTCAGCTTAGGTGAGCAAAAATTTAGATGTTAGACCTCAAAATTTGGTGTGCAGGCACAACTGACAAGATAAATGGATACCTTAAACCAGCAGAACAGAAAAAAAAAATAAAAAAAAATCTGCTCTTTACCTTGCATTCATGTCTCTTGTATCAATCTCAATTAACAATTGTAACAAATACTACTTGATGGATTACAGACGGTTACAGCAGTTGGTAAAATGTATGTCGAAGAAAATGAACAAATTTGCAATAGTTCAGTGTCGATTTTAAACGGCTTATTAGGGAAGTTGAGATTGACTTGTCTTGTAAAATTGGAATTAGTATGCTTTTGACAATGCGTTAAATAAAGCAATTACTGAGTTTTGTTGCTAATTGTAGTCGGGAGGAACTATGGTCCAAAGTCGTTAAATGTTGCTGTACATAATTAGCTAGCATGTACAATTGTACAAACGGTATTCTGAAACAATAAAAACGAAAAATGACAAGAATTCGAGGTATTTGAACAAGCGAACTTAGGTTTTAAAACAATTACAGCCTATCAACACAGAGACGCCGGGGACATTTGGCTTCTGTATTTTATCCAGCGGTGGAGAGGGTTGAATGAGACGACTGGCTTTTTGAATTAGAATGATCTAGTTTCAACATGGATTCAAGGTTTTGGAAGCACTTGAGCGCCTTCGCCTGCAAGGTTACAGAAGTAGTAATCTTAAGTCAATGTGCCTTAAATTTCAAACATGAAACTTAGCCATCCCAAAGGGTTTCTATTTTGTCAATTGCAATCTTCAGAAACTTTACAAGAAATATGAAAACTGAAAATCTAGAGAAAAAAGAATTAAACATAGATTGAATTATAGTACAATTCAGCCTAATGAAAAATGTAGCATCTTTTGTAATCTACCCATAATGCTCATTACTACTACGTTTATGAAGGATGCACAGGGTACTACAAGCCACTGGCGTGAGAGATGACAGTGAAAAAACGTGTGTGTGTGTGTGTGTGTGTGTGTGTGCACAAGAGAGAGCGAAGGTCTCCAACCTTCCATCGTCTTCCACGAATGAGATGACTATTGATTCCGTCCAACCTGGAAATTATTTGCCTAAAAGTAGGCCTCCTAGAGGGGTTGTCATTCCAGCAGTCTTCGATTAAACTGTCAGCAAGTCATGCACTAGAATTGTAATATCAGCCACCATAGTTTTGGTAATGGTTAAAAGAAAAGGAAGTAACCCCATATCTTTTGGTTATGTTCAGCTCAAGGATACAAGCACCATACTCACAAAATGATAACAGCATTAAATTTATTGGCCCCTAAATCACTGATTTTATTATACAGGTGGTAAGAGTTTGGTATACTTCAGAAAATCCAGAAAACCAGGAGATAAAGAAATATTTTTCAAATTGAATTGCAACCAACGCAATGTCAAATCATCCTCAGCACATGTATTTGTAATCTTCAACAAACAGAGACACATTTACCATTACGATACAATTGCTCATTTTCCACCTATAAAGAACCTAAATGCTCGACAAGTTGTGCATCTGAGTAAAGAAACTACATGAATTCATACAACGCCATTGGCTCTAGACTTTTCTGTATCATTTTATCAAAAAATCTCAGGCCTAAATCACAAACAAGTATAATTTTTTGGTACACCCCCTTTCATCCTGGTCATCATTTTGAACCTTCATAGTTCGATTCAGACTTCCTATCCACCACAGACTTGCACATCAATTACACAGTTAAAACAACACATATATGCAGAACTTTGCAAAGATGCAGGAGTAGTTAATCACATTAATATGCCATTCTATCTCCATCCTAGCAATGTTATGAGACTGCATCCTAAGAATAATATAGAGTTTCTATATTGACCGTGTAAATGTACTAGACACAAGGATAATAGTCATGCCAAATTTGTAGTTCTAATGTATTATAGGTATTTGGCTTGTAACTCATCACTTCTTCTTGAATTGAATGTAAAAATTTGGACGGAGCAGAAACATCAGGTCTTACTCTCTGAGCCCATAAGGATAAAGCTTTGGCGGAGCTCTGAAAGGAGGGCGCTCATTTGCAACATATAATTTTGGGACTTCTATCTCTTTCTTAGCAGAAAATGGAGGACAGCCTTCAATCATCTGTAGAAATATTGATGACACAAATTATCAATATAAAATAATTCAAACGTTCATTAAGTGGCTAGTTGGATTATCATCACATAATGGCACAATAGCAAAGCCAATCTTGGCTCCAAGAGTACTGTGCAAATTAGAAACATCCAAAGAATTGTGCTTTCAGCATTGTCAAAATTATTAAATTAATGGTTCATTTTTCAGAAGAAAAGGTGGAACAACAACAGTAGGGATCACAGACAGGCAATACACAGAATATCATAGAGAAGAAATGAATAGATCTTGCGGTAGACTAAGAAGAAAAAGAAGAGCCAAGCTAAATCGACCTCAAGTCAGCAACAACTTGTACAGTTTCACTAATATTCTCATCAAGGAAACAAGGGAGGGAAGGACACTAAAACAACTTACCTCCTGCAGTATTAATGCAAAAGAAAAGACATCAACCTTGGTATCATATTCCTCATTTTTATGAACTTCTGGAGCCAAATAGCGCCCTATTCAAGAGAAGGAGATCTCATTTAACTATTTTATTTACAGATTGTACTTTTTGCAGAACAAAAAATTTCATTGACCGCATAGCATGTCACTAGATAAAATGCTTACAAGAAGTCTCTTGACATCCAACAAGTTTATCTTCTTTAATTGTTGTTGAAACTATCATCAGCTTGCTGAGTCCAAAGTCTGCAACTTTCAGATGTCCAGAGTCATCTCGTAGAATGTTTCTGCCATCTCACTAACACAATTAGTATAAATACTAAACCCTCTAAAGGCAAACTCAAAATGAAGTGAATTGATTAAGAAACAATTACATACGAAGGCTCCAGGTCCCGATGAATTATTGCTTCAGGTTTATGCTCATGCAAATAATTCATTCCTCTGCAAAAAAAATAGAGCTATCGAAGTTCTAATTCTGTATATGTATTATAATGACACAATGACCATTCACAACTAAAGTTTACAAATTGAAAACCAATTCTGTTTATCTAAGCCTGAACAATTGATTCCATAGTGTTTAATCAATATGGTTAAGCAACCCTTGAAGCTCACTTGGAGAAGACAGAAATCAAGGTTTAGATTAACATCTGAAATAAATTAAAACCAAAAAAATGGTACATAACGAAGATTAAAACTGAATCTACAGGGGAGAGAAAGGAAAGGAAGAGGGCGGGGGGGGGCTTGTAAAATTTCTGCATGCATTATTAGAACAACATTTATATATAAAAAGCCATAATGCCAGCAACAATGTGAAGAAATCATGTTATTCACAGGAATCACGCATTTCAAGTGGTTAACTAACCTTGCAATATCTAAAGCAAACTTGACAGCCAGTGTTGGCTTTAAGGCACCTCTTCGTCTTAAGTATGCACAAAGATCTCCCTATGGACAGTGTGGAATTAATTAAAGTACTTGTTAATAAGATTACTGTCAATGAAAGATAAGCAGTATACAACAACTTTATCATTTTAGAAGGAGCTTTCACTTAGATAACTTTAACTCCGTTTGGATAGCATTATTTGGAGTGTTTTTGGAAAATTATTTGAAGTGTTTTTGTTGACTTTTTTGAAAAGGTGAAAAAGTGTTTGGATTGTGATAAATTTTTTGGTCTGTTTAAAAACTCTGTAACAACTTTAGAGACTTTTGACACAATTACTTACAAAAGCAAGCACGTTTATGTTCAAAATTTGTTTAGAAAAATGGAAAAATCGCAAGTAACAAGATGGTACCGAACCCGGGACCAGTGTTTGCTCCACAAAACCCACCGACAATGGATCTCATCTTGTTACTCGTGATTTTTTTAATTTTTCTAAACAAATTTTGAACATAAAAGTGCTTGCTTACCAGTGCTCGTTCCACAAAACCCACCTCAAAACCCATTGACAATGGATCTCATCTTGTTACTCGCGATTTTTTCAATATTTTTAAACAAATTTTGAACATAAACGTGCTTGCTTTTGTGAATAATTGTGTAAACATTCCCTAAAGTTGTTACAAAGTTTGACAAAACAATTGAAATTTAAAAGGAAAACTTGATGGGAAAATTTGAACAAAAAAATTTTAACTTTTTCTCAAAAAATTTTATATCAACCCAAACACACTTGTAGAAAATTTTTCCCAGAAAACTCCAAATAGTGGTATCCAAACGGAGCTTTTATCACTTTAGAAGGAGCTTTCACTGAGATCTTTAACTAGTTCCACATGAAGAAGCAATGCTATAGAAAAACAGAACCCAAGATCCTAACGCATGACATTGTCGAATATATCGAATAAAAGATACCTTCGGCAGATATTCCGTCACGATCATCATTGGACTGCTTTGTGTTACAGCACCAAGAAACTGAACAATATTTGGATGACGCAACTTTTGAAGCAAAGCAAGCTCATCCCTAAATGCCTTTCTGAAAAACCGTTCCAAACCGGTAAAAACAAAGGTTAAAAAAGACAATGTAACTAAAGGTTGTGCCAAACTACAAGTAAAACAACTCAATACCATATGACCAACCCACACTTTATCTTCGTCAGTGAACAATTCCTCACCGAGTCTCTTAACAGCAACCTGGGTTCCACGCCAAGAAGCAATACAAAATGTCCCCTAGCATATATAATAAACAGCAGAAAGAAAGCAGAGAAGTTACTGAGATGCAGCTGGAGTCATCTGTCAACTTGGGCACAGTAGTGGCAACAGCTCCAATCATCCAAGGGGAATGGGGAAAAAGAACAAGGGGAAAAAAACATAAAATGATCGGGACATAGAACCATGAACACAAAAGATTCGGAAAAGAAGCAAGCTTTATTCAGTTAGTTTACCAGCTTTCTTATGTTTGATGAGGTGTAAGCTGTAAAAGAACAATCAATAACAATAAATGAATAAATGCAATAACCAAGGATCAAGATCTCTCATGTTTGCCACAATAAAACACACAAAAAGTTCTTATTGTCTACAAATAAGAACGGTACATTTTAATCTAAAATAACAGATAGAAACAAGAAATGTTCAATAGAAGTCACGGATGTTGAACAACTAGAGACAAGATTGGTTAGTAATAGAGAAAAATAATCTTACTTTTGTTATATCGACACTGTGGCTAAAATCAAGTTCTCGGGGATTAATTTCATACTCTGGGACTTCACGAGCATTTTGCACGTGCATGGGAGCTACCTGAAAGAACACAAACCAAAATATTTGATGCTCAGCATACTTTAGAACCAATATATAGCTTGCAAGGAAAACAAAGATTAAACAAGTGTTCATACCGGAGGTCTTGCTCCATGTGCCTCCAGAAGTTTGATGACATCATTATTTTTGTAATAAATTGCATCTGCAAGTGGCTATTTAACCAAAGTTTGTCATTTCAGTATCTGTAACAGCTTGGTACCTCAACTGAAGAGCACATTTACATTGTAACGGGTGATAACTAGCTAGATAAGTTAAAATGCTATTCCAGAAAATGAAATGTGCAGTTCATGCACAAAAAATAATGCACAAGATTTAGATCTGACAATTAGCTCTTGAAATATCTTCAAAACTAGTTACTTCCAACAGTTTTCACTGGCAGTCCACTATATGCCAATGAAAACAAAGAATAATGGATTTACGCAAAAGGAAAATCTAATCGGTTCTTTTAAGGAGTGAAAAGGAACATCTAATCAATTCTTTTTAGAAGTGAAAGCATCACCTAAAGCAATAGGAAAAGGACTACATAGATTCTCTCAAGATTCCCTTTTACTTAGATATCTAAAAGACCAAAACATTGAGTATTGAGACTAGCCAAAAGGGAAGCTTTTTCGGAAGAACCAGTCTTCATCTATGGCTTGGTTTATGACATGATTAGCTGGAGTATTCTTCTATCCTTCAGAAGCTCCTCTTACTCAAAAAAGAAGAGAGGAGGCGCAAGGGGGAAGGGGAACAACCTGCACCACCTAAACTCACAAGTTTTTTCTATTTCTGATCAACAATCTCGCGCAATTGGTCTATCACAATGTTCCTCTTTTTGTTTAGCTCACCCCGCTTCTAAGGACATATAGGTGAGAAAAAAGAAAGGTGCTTTAATAAGTTCAATATTTCATCTCCGTAAAACCAATATGTTGTTGCTGTCCCACCTTCAATTATCCATCTTTCCATCCATTCATATAAACCATTTACAATCGCACTTTCCATATCTTCTTTCCATCTAACTACCTAATCTTCTTCAGCATCCATTAGTGCTGATAATATTCTATACTACTTTCCGTCCTTCCAATAATATATCTTCCACACAAAACATTGACACATCCATTCTATTTATGCAACATTCCATTTGTCATCAAACTTACCAGGAACACATTCAATGGAGCCTAAAGGACACCCAATTGTACTTCAAAACTGCCTCAATTGAAAAATAAACAATTTACTATGACAAAAAAAGAACACACACACATAGAGGGGGAGAGAGACGTAAATCAACACCAAAATCAGGAAATTTCCAGAATTACAACATAATGTACATGAGTTTATGAGTCATAAGGATCATAATCCTAATTATAACTTACCTTGAGACGGAAAAACACAGTAACTAATGAAAATTAAGCAATTGATTACTACATGAAAAGAACATATATAGCTAAATGAACATCAGAATCACGAGATTTCCAGAATCACAATATAATATACCCAAGTTTATGAATCATACTAAATAATTTCAATTTACAAAACCAAATTAACCTAATGGAAATAAACAATTTGTTACTAAACAAAAAGAATATATATAGCTAAATCAACATCAAAATCATGAAATTTCCAGAATTAAACTGGAATACACGCGAGTCTACCAATTATACTACCCGTAATTTTAATTCTAAATTACCTCAAACTACCAAAAAAATAATAATAATAAAAATTTATTACCACAAAAATCACAAAATTTCCAGAATTAAACTACGATACACCCAAGTTCAAGAATTATACCGTGCTGCCCCAACGATCCTTGACGTCGACCTCCGCACCACGTCGTAGGAGCAACTCGACGACGTCGCTTTGTCCTTGACAGGCAGCAACATGCAATGCCGTCCGACCATCAATATCACGGAAGTTCACACTCGTTCCGGAGTCCAAAGCCTCCTTAATTCCCTCAACATCACCTTCATTCGCCATATACATTAGCCTCACTCCCGGATCAGCTGCAACCTCGGCGGCATCATCGTCTCCGCCGAAAGGAACCATAACGTCGTCGTTTTTGCGCTCCGGAGCAAGTGACGACTGCCTCCCTAATCCAAATCTCTGCAGCGACTTCGACTCCATAGTAAAATTGCAATTTTGAGTTTAATTTATTAATTAATTTTGAGGTTTTGAGTAATTTATAAGCTTAATTGTTATAATGATGGAGATGACTTTTGATGAAGTTCACAGGAGTAGAGTGAAATGGGGTGAGTAGGTTGATTCGCTTTTTAGGAGTCTTCCGGGAGAATTATCTCTTAAATTCTTTTTATTTTTATTTTTGGCAAATTTCAGAGTAGGGTGGCAATATCTGACACGACTCGAAAACCCAACACGAACCTAATACGAAAATAACAGGTTTGGATTGGGGGTTTTTGGGTTCGCAGGTTGGCGGGTTGGACCCGACTGACCTGATAAAAAAATAGGTCGGGTTCGAGTCGACCCGCGAACCCGAAAAAAAAAAAAAAAAAACTCTAATATTTTGTAGCTTTGTTTCATCCATTCACATTCAAACATAACAAATTTCACTCATTGGATAATTAATCAAGTAAATTGTAAGAAAAAGTAAGAATTTTACCTAGATTTATGAAAAATAAATTGTAAGAGGAGTTAAGTGTATGTTAATAAGTATCTTTAATATTAATGTGTGCAATTTACTTGATTAATTATCCAATGAGTGAAATTTGTTATGTTTGAATGTGAATGGATGAAACAAAGCTACAAAATGTTAGAATTTTTTTTTTTTTTTTCGGGTCGGCGGGTTGACCCGCCAACCCGATTCGGGTCGTGTTCGGGTTGGCTATTTTCGGGTTGGCGGGTCGAGTTCGGATTGACAGGTTGGCTGTTAGATTTGGGTCTCAACCCAACTCGCCAACGTGCCAACCCGACCCGTTGCCACCCCTATTTCAGAGTGTAATTCTTCTAATCTTTCTCTAAAGAGACAGAGGAAAGGGAGAGAATATGGAATTTGGGATGGGCGGAGTGGCCAATGCGCTTCACAATTGTCATTTTCTATAATTTTATGCCCAAATTTAAAAAAAAATTGAGATAAAATTGGACTAATAAAGTTAAATTAAAAAAAAAAAGTTCGAGCGAAAAATAATTACATCACACTTCAACAAAATTACATAAGATTCAAATTGTTAAAAATAGAAGTGAACAAATTGTGAGGCACAAACCGGAGGGCGAGGTAGGCTTAGATTTTTTTTTTTTTAAAATCAAATTATTCAACAATAGTAAACTCCCTTTGATAAACAAGAATTTTGAATTTTATAGACAAATAATTGTGTTTACTCACAAAAAAAAAAAAAAGAGTTATTGAATTTGACTTGATAAAAATTATACAATTGGCAAGTTAAACTTATGCAGGATAAAAATTATACAATTGGCAAGTTAAACTTATGCAGGGTTTTAAGTTTTCTAGGAAATTCAAGATAGATTCAAAATAGTTTGGCCTGAACTTCATTTGATAAACAAGAATTTTAAAATTTATGTACAAATAAATGGGGTTACTCTGAAAAAATAAAAATAAAAAACAGAATTACTTGAATTCAACTCGAGTTTGAGTTGATAAAAATTACACAATTATCAAGTTAAACTCAAGTAAGATTTTAAATTCATTGGAAAATTCAAATCGTATTGAATATATAATTTGGCCTGAACCCATTTGGTAAACAAGAATTTTGAAATTTATGAACAAGTAAATGGTTTTATTTAGAAAAATAAAAATGAATTCCTCGAATTTAACTCGAGTTTGACTTGATAAAAATTAAGCGAGATTTTAAGTTCGTTAGAGAATTCAAATCCCTATTTATTTGTTGGGATTTTTTTTATTAAGATATTTAAAATAAGAAAAAAGAATATAAAATGTCTTGAGTGCATTGAAACGTAATTGAAAATGAATAATGAAATCTGTACAAGTAGGATTGTCGTAATGTTTTAGAAATATAGATTGAAGAAATCTTCGAGAGAAAATTATCCATGGCATGAGTATGTAGTTAAAAAAGTTACGAGCTTTATTGTGTTTAAAGATATCTAGTTGTAAATTTGCTTGATGGTTAAGCACCTTAAAAAAAAGTGTGCAACGATTGAGTGAAGTTAAGATTTTCCATTGCTTATTTTCTAGATTGAAAATCAAATATTTTTTAACAACTGTTTATTATTGTGGCAGAAGAATTGAATGATTCTTTCCTTTTTTTTTTTTTCAACGAAATACAGCTAGTTCTTACCTAAATAAATAATGGTTATAAAATTAGCTTTGTGGATGATTATGAATTTAACAAGAGTTGGTTGGCGGCATGTTACTTTTCTCAAACGTTGTTTTCAGCATTGGAACGTCAATGACTAAGTACAGCTTAATGACAATAAATTATTCCTCAAGCACGCAGAAAGTGCCCAGTTTTTTCTATGAGAATCATAAAATGATTGATCCCATAGATCACTTACGATACTATATCGTATCACTAGATAGAACGATATAATTTTATATAATTTTACATTAATACAGCATAATTTTATATCAGATACTATTAGACACAAAAAAAAAAATTAAATAGAGAATAATATGGACTATACTAGTTCCATACTCTAGTATTTGTTGAGTTCAAATCCTTAACCTGAGCCCCTATCAAGCCCCTCTAATACAAATGCGCCACATAATCTTCTTCTTTAGTTTGTTTTTTACTCAACTTGATAATTCATTTCTATAAATGAAGTCGAGAATCTGAACTATCTACGACGACGTCTTGTTCGTCTAATAGTTACTGAAATAAGACCTTTTCTATTATTTACGTTATCAGCACAACGTCAGAAAGGAGTACAAAACACTTTCTAGTTTGAAAAAAATATCCCATCACGTATGTCTTCTTTATCTATATTTGGCAAGAAAATTTTACACTTATGCTGTTTAAATTAAATTCGGCCACATTATTACATTATAATACGCATAATAAAAGACCTTGAAATAAAAAGCAATTAAGTAAGGACACCCTTAAATATGTACTTGAATCACAATGTTCGAAATGGTAGAAGAATTGACCTACACGAAGCCTTTACTTCAAAAATCAAAAATCAAAAATCAATTCTTACATTCTTTGTGCATATTCTTCTCAAGTTTATCCTTTGAGTAACGCACATGCTTTGATTTAGTCTATACTCTAACAAGTCAGAGGTCGTGCTTACTAGAGCAATGATTGAAACTTAAAAGGCTTTTTAAAAAAAATTCCACTATTTAGACAGCCAAACGGGAATTTAATATGAATTTGATCAGTTAACAAAGTGGTTGAATGGTTGGCGAACAAGGCAAATTGCTTTGGGTCATTGGCTGTTGGCAATGGAATTGACAGAGCAATTGTGTGCAGGCCAGTCAGTACTACATTGATGGCATTACGACTAGATAACTGGCACATGGTTTTGACAGTTACGTATCCCCATAGACCTAAATTCCTTGTTGGAAAAATTGCTGAAATAGTCTTGCACATTCTTAGAAAAACTCAACTTGGCTCATTTGTCAAAAGCCTATGCAGAGTCTCACTGCATTCATGATCACATCAGTTGGCTAAAAACTAAAAAAAAAACCATTTGTAATTTCATGGTACATTCTTATTCTAAACAAATGGATGCTCAAACAATCACGGGCGACGACATTTTTAGGATCTATAATTGTAACCAAAACTTGTTATCTATCTGATTTTAACGATGACCAAGAAAAGTGGCACACACTGATAGATGCACTATGTATAATGCAAGAGTTCAACCAGCTATTTTATCCCAAACGCAATTCAGTTCACCTATTTTGTAGTCTTTGAAGTCAGACTCCTCCGATAAGGGAAGCCACTCATTGTTTTCTGGTTGAGGCATTTGAGCAAGATGAGCATGAAGCGCAGGTAGAGTTTGAGTCATCCAAGTTGAGTGACTAAAAGAAGAACAAAGTCAGCTTTCAATTAAATCATGGATTGGGGATAATATACGTACGTTGTAGATTTTTTGAACAGATGTTATGAAGGCAAAATATAGACTGACTCTAAATTTACTGTTGACTTTGCTAAGCTTCCTATGAGTGTTTATCGATTAACTTATTGACCAAATAGTTAATCAGGAAGTAATGTCCACACTCAACCCCTTCAAACCTTCGAAGATCTGCACCTCTCACATAATCCTTCCAGTTCGTCGAGTGATGCAGGGGACTTCAGTATAGTTCAACAAATTAAAAATAAGAAGGAATCATGTA
Organism: Mitragyna speciosa; assembly: GCA_024721245.1. NCBI lineage: Eukaryota > Viridiplantae > Streptophyta > Magnoliopsida > Gentianales > Rubiaceae > Mitragyna > Mitragyna speciosa. Next base: position 5,076,676 of record CM045572.1, read on the forward strand.
AACGTTTTCAAGAAAATTTCAGAAGAAAATGTGTCTTTCAAGTATGGCAATCCAAGAAATCTAACCAGGCTCCATCTTAATTAAATCTTCTTCCAACTCCAACATCAATGCTTTTACATGCTTCAAGAAGCTCTAAAAACCTGTCTGCCTGCAAATGTGATTCAAGTAGTGACACCACTCGAAAACGCAAGTCTGACGTATGCTCTCAGAGCAGTCCAATTAAATTCTGGAATCAACTTTAACAAGGAGTACCTGATGGACAGCCCTCCGGCAAATACCCAGAGCTCTGAGAGCATCCGTGCACATCATCTCTAAAGACTGTTAGGATAAAGGTTGTCATAATTATAATGTTTTTTACACTATCGAGATCAAGCTATTTATAAGATAAATACACAAAATCAAAGCCAACATTGTTTATCAAACTAGCTGTACCGTACTAAGAGCAATGTAAATTTTGATGCCTTCTGAAACAACCTGCAAACGATAATAGAAGAGTATATAATCAGAAGAAGAGGAAATCAAATGATGCTTCACTCAGAAATTGTGACAAAAGCTAACCTACCATGGAAAGTGCTGACTGAATCAGAAGGTTGGGAGTTGCTACTCTTTGTTGCTGCATAAACATCATTACTTGCTTCCCTTATGTAGGATTGTGCAGCTATGGTAGTTATATACAGGACAATTACAGAGGTAATAGTGCTGTATGTTTGTCATTCTAGGTGACTGTATTCAGCAAAGAAAGACACAATTGACGTAAAGCAAGCAAAAATTAAAATTTACCAGGCAACCAAGAACTCGAAACAGATGTTGCTGCAAAATAGGTAATTGTTAAAGCAGCTTGTAAGCTTCCAAATCTTTGGTTCTCTGGGTAAGAAAAATGCAAAGACAAAAGCCGTAACAAGAGTTATATCCTTCAAGAAAATTTAGAGAAAATTTAAAGCAAAGAAGTCAACATAAATGCATTAGCACTTCATGAGCTAAACGCCATTACCTTAGCTCTAATTCAGAGAAGTACCGAAACTAATAAGAAAATGGTTAAAATTACCGAGAATAAGTTGAGAGAAGATTTCAGCTTGCAGCTAGAAGCTTTTTTAGTCTTAGTACTGATAAAGAATCAAGATTTATAATTTTAGAATAAAATATTTGTTCTACCATCACAATGTGTACAGTGGTGCAAATCTTTCGGAAGCTGATGACCCTTCCAGGACAAACAGATTAAGGAATCCACACATCTCTTAACGTGGTGTCCCCAAGTGAACAGACATTTGTGGAAAAGAGATGCATCCAAAGGATTGAAGACACCATAATCAGCAGAAATACATCCCTTACCCTCTAGAACAGTCAAATTCTGAGGTGAAGCGAAACAAAACCATGTTGAAACGTGATTAATGAACCTCGTAATTCACAATTGATAAACAAAAGGAAAAGGATCCAAAATGACACTCATGAAATGATGTCGGCTAATATTGTTGCTAAAATCTCCTTCTCTATGGATACTACCTATGGACGGTGCAAGCCTTATTCACGAACTTCTGTTCTACGCCATAGTTTTCCCACAAGGGGGAATGACCACAACAACAATTCCACGTGATTTGCACTCCAAACTCCCCAAAATAGACTTTCTTTGTGTAAATGAAATTTCTTCCATAAATTTTATCAGTGAACCCTGTCATTCAGTATTTAAACCATGGAAAGAGAAAGAATTGTAAACCAAACACAAGAAATGTTCTTCGTGAGGTTCTTACGGGACTTTCAATTGCAACATCATATCGCAGCTCTCGGTAGCATTGAAGCTTTTCCTCCAGAAACTAATGCATAGGTTCGGATGCAAGCAGAATAATCCCATGATTAACATTAAGATTGACAACATCTCATGAATGAAGGCTTTCCCTTTTAAAGTTTCAATGGACTAGCGAATGAAAACAAAAAAACCATACCATTTATGCTAGAGTCATCCTTGAAATGAGTCATGTTGCACACGACCGGCTCTTTCTCTACAATAAGAAAGGAATTCATACTGGAATGTTTGCTGCACCTCTCTGAAAGCACGATGAATGACTATCAAAGTTTTCAGGGCAACCTAGGCTCCACCAACCATGATTCATTCAAAATCAGTACAGGTAAGTACTGCAAAGAATGCTTTATAAGCTAGTGATTAGTCAGTAATGGAGGAGACATACATGGGTCCAACGGTTGGGAGTGCAATAAGTAGTAATGAGATCCATCACCCATCTGCTATAGCTTTTGAGGTGCAATGGTATCAGAGCCAAGTGTTCTCCCCTTCGGGAGGTCCCAGGTTCGAATTCCCCGCGGGCGTTGAGTCCTTAAAAATGGACAATCCGTCAGAGCCCCTGCAACACACAAAAATGCAGGAGGAATTACTGGTTACTTGCATTTGAATGCTAAGTTACTCCTTACCAGCAAAATCTACTCAAAAAATATATATATATATGAGCAAAATATTTTTCCTGGTACCTCTAGTACTAATGCATATTTTGTGAAAAGATGATGCATAAACCATCTAGTATAGAATTTATAGTTCATACCTTAATTTGGAGATATTTTATATTGCAACTCGTGCACGAAAGGATCAACATTACTGATTCTTAACAAACTAAGAAACAAAAACAGTAGGGGAAAAGAGAAAAAACAAAAGAACAGCTCTGGGATTGCAGATTCTGGCTTTATGTCCAACAAATTCTTTTGAGCTTCCATCGCCTGAACCATGTCAATTCACCATTTCACATCGTACGTACTAGTACATTTTAATCTTCCAGGTTAATATCTGGTTTACTGATGAATACTCCGTAATTTCACCAATTCTCAGAAAATAGATGTCTTGGACCTAGTATTCCTTGGAAAGTTTTTAGGTGAATTAGGTTCCACGACCTTACTTGTAAATTTTGTGGTCTAAAAGAGTACCACATAAATATATTAATAACTGCATGCTAACATAAAAAAAATAATGTAGAGATAATTATGTGACTACAAGATCTACAGATGAAATCCGTGGAAATTTTTCATATTCTTTCCTACAAAGGAAAAAAAGTCTTCAGTGAGAAAAAGAAAATCTTTTTCACAATGAATTCCGCTCAGGAAACCTTAGGCCTATAGGCTATAACACTGGTTATCAATGAAAAGAAGTTTCAATTGAAGACATACCACCCAGCAATTTGTCCGTGCCAATTGTCTTCCGAAAGCATGAATGCAGTATGCAACATCAGCCTGGGAGTGAACCGGTTAACGAGTCAATCCATCTACCATGGGAGCAGCTGGGAGTGAACCAGCTAATCGGAACCAATTGTACCGATTTGCTTAATTTGTTAACTACATTTAATCTTCAGTTTTTAGTTAACTGTTTGTCGGTCACACAGTGAAAGAGTGTTAGGTACCATTTAAGTTGATTTGCCAAACTAAGTAAAAATATCACAACATAGACTAATCTTTTCGATTTGTTAATTTTTCATTTTTGTCCCACTTTTTTTTTCTTTTTGTGAAAAAATACTCATTAAAAGCACAATGCAAATGTAGCACATTAGACATATATGTGTGTGTTTGTGTGTGTGTTTATATATAGACACACACATGAGATAATTAAAAAGTTTAATTTTAAGACAAAAGATAGAGTACTACAATTTACCACGCCAAGTGTCTGCACACATTGCATCCTAGAGAACACTGACACAACAACAGCAATCGTGGCAATGGAGGACGCTAAAACTGAACCACATTGCTGCCACGAGTCCTGTTATCCTTCTCCTGTTCCTGCCATTTCACATGAATTTTTTTGTCGGTTTCAATCATGCCCACGCCTTTAAAGAAACAAAAAAAAAAGCACAGTCGCAGAGAAAAAACCTTACCTATCAACGAAGAAAGCTTTTCCATATACGAGCTTTTAGTATATTTTTGGATATAAAGCTATATTGCCTTTGCCATACTCATATATCTTCTTGGGAAAAGGTGACAGAAAAAACAACCAAGAAAAAAAAAAAAAAAAAAAAAACCAAGGAAGAATGAAAATACAGTGCAGCGGGTGCAAGGTGGAGGAGGCGCGGGTGTTTTGCTGCGCGGACGAGGCGGCGCTGTGTTACGGATGTGATGAGAAGATTCATGTAGCTAACAAGCTTGTTAGTAAGCACCAACGTGTTACTCTCTCGGCCTCTCCTTCTCCCATGCCCAAGTGCGATGTTTGTCAGGTTTATTTTCTCTTCTTTTATTTCTTCTTTTTTTTTCATTTTAAATTTATTTTTATTTTGTTAGGAAGTGAAGCTCATAATTGAATATATACGAGGTTTAATTTTTTTTTTTTTAAATAAGGGATGGAATTGATGATTAGCTTATCCTCATATATTTTTTGTCAATGGTGTTCTTTTAAAATTTTACTGGGGAAGTCATGATATAGCTTATACTTTCTTTGTCTAATTCTTCCTTGGATAATCTCGTGTCTACTATATAATTATATCTAAGACAACCATTTCAAATTATGAAAGATTCGAGAATTTAGTAAATTAGTATAATATCTTATATATACTTTGTACTTTTGTAGGGTTGTGAAGTACTAGGTCGTATAATTGAGATTGAATTCATCCATACCAGAAATAGAAAGGGTTTCAATATCTTTTAATTACTCGGATGGTTCTTCTAAAATATTCCTTTATTACTTGGAGGGTTCTAAGATATGCATTGTGATATTTTCTGTGTGTTTTCATCAAGTGGTTATTATGATGATTAAAACAAAAAAAAAATTATTTGGCCTTCTCTCAATGACTATTGAAGCTAGGACTAGTTCCTTTTAATCTTCAACTTCAACCTAAGTTTTCTAGATTTGTTTTACCATATTAATTTTACACCAACCACAGCAGTCCAATTGTCTCCTTTTTAAGCATATTTGATTTTGTGCTTTGAACATCATCAATATGATTAACTTAGCCATCAATGCAATAGATATTACTTTATTTGAATTATTTTCACTAAATTTAATCTCATTTACTTTGTACCATAATCTTAATCCCAGGAGGAAGAAGGATGGGAGATCATATTTTATCGGCTTTATACGAGCCTTCAAGAAATCCTAGAAGGAATAAATCGAGTTTAATTCCCATGGTGAATTGGGATTTTGAGGAAAGCATAGGCTCCAAACGAAATTTTATCTATTTCTATTTTCAAACTTTTACGCTTTTCGGAAAAGAACTTACAAATAAGTACTCGGCTCTTTAACTATGAAATATATTTCTTGCTATTTTGCTAATGAGTGCGTGCGGAGTTATAGAAACAATGATTGCTTGATTAGGTGTTACATTAATTATTTTACATGAGATTGCGAACTTGCAATAGTGGTTTAATTATCGCACTAACTATTGATTAGTCCATGTCTTCTCGTCATGATTGTGCAAATATTTCCTGGTTTTGTTTAAGAATTATAATGACCACCTTTCAGTCATGGTTAAAGTACTTGTTTGTCTCTTCATTTATCATTAGAATCTCCCTTGACATCCTTCAGTTAATTGCAGGAGACTTTTGGCTACTTCCTATGCCTAGAGGATCGAGCATTACTTTGTAGAAAATGTGATGTTGCCATCCACACTATTAACTCGTTTGTATCCCGTCACCAGAGGTTTTTGCTCACTGGAGTGAAGGTGGGACTGGAAACTACGGGGATTGGCAAATCTACTGAGAGAGTTACATCACATCTGCACATGCCTAAGACAAGCGGAGACACTTCAGCTGCACCACCTCAGGTAGTAACATTAAGCAAAGATGGCGAAGTGGTTGAAAAATGGAGCAGTGGGGCTTCTAATAATGGGGTTGTAGCATGTGGAAATCCCACAACTGCATATTCACAGTCTAAGGAGTTTGCGGGTTTAACAGATTCCAATCAAAACAATCCCTCTGGTCAGGATGCATTGCCCAAGGTATGCCATGAACTCAAGGGCCAATTATGAGTGATCTGGTATTTATGCTTTATGAATTCTTATCTTCTATTAAAAAATAATAGCATGAATAATATAATAAGCCATGAGTAGATGGTGAAAAACTCACGATATGCTTCTGTCCTACTAGAATGTTATTTCTCAGTCACAAGTCATCCAATGCAAATATGAGAATGCTTATTTGTCAGGAGGAATTTGCCCTTCGTTCCTTTTAGGCCTTCGTTACTTTAGCTAAAGTTTCCATAACTTAGACCAGATAATTAATGACAGATATTTGAAATAGTTGTATTGATTTCTGATCACACTTTGCTTCATAGTCTCGGATCCAGTTTGATCCTATATGATTAATTCAGGCTGATGATAAGGTCCATAGGAGTTCTGAATGGTGGAAGATTCTTCGTTCAGCTGAGGAGCAGCTGCTCAACGATGAGTGGGGGGCATCTGATGATGTATCTTGGACGGTTCCTGAGCTTCTTCAGCCATATTCCCTGCTAGATTCTTGTTCGCCCATAGAGACCACAAATCTTTCTGGGAACACTGTGTTCAACATCTCTGATGCTGGCTGTCCTTCAGGAGTCAACTCCCGATATAATCAAAATTCCCTCTCCACAAGGCGCGGGAGTCGTCAGAGACGGAAAACTTAGGCCAATATTTCTTTTAACTTTTTCTTGGTCTGGGTTTTGTGGCATCAGGCATTTTGCCGTAAAATGTATGTCAAAATGTTTTTGCAGTCTTTCTTGTTGAAACTTAGTTGTGACAAAATGTTGCTGATGTTAAAAATGATTGCCATCGTTTAGTCGTCTTTGACATTTGAAAGAGTTGTGAATACGAGGAGAAGTACTTTCTTGCAGTCGTAACTTCTTTTTAATTTTCCCATGAAGGTCTACTTCAAACCAAATTCAGCATAAAATATTTGATCTGAATTTGATCCATAACATCCACGGATTAGATAAAGGGAAGGAAGCTAATCATGAACTGCAAGAAGGCCCGATGTCATTACCAAGAATTTGATGTTCAAGGTTGTTCAATATTGTGACAATGCTAAACAAGAAAAGAATCAAAGTGCAGGCACTTGTGAGGTGTACTTTTATCCTAAACTAAAGAAAACTTTTTTCTGATGACGCAAGTAATCATTGATGGCAGAATGGAAGTCATTTTGGTTCAAATGTCTTGCCCCGGAACTAAATTGCCTGAAAATTAGTTTAGAACATATATGTGGCTGTAAATAAAGCATTTAAGGCTGTACGCTTGACCACTTTTTTAGGTCCACCTTCCAAGAAGCTTCAAAAATGGCCAAGAAGTTCCCTTTACATGGTATCAACCACTGTCAATAAAGCATCAATCCAAACTATTTGTTGGATTTCATGTTCCATGCAATTCAGGTTCAATTGTTGATTGTTGTTGCTTTTTTAATTATTGCAACAATAAGCCAATACTTCAGCTACTCTGCAACTGTGTGAAATGATCATGTTTACAAATACTATGTACAAGGTTAAGGAGTCAAAAAGTTTCCACTTAGCAAAAAAAGGTTGAGGACATTCTTACTGCAATAATGACGAGTTAATTGTCTTCTCACACAACTACCTTGAGGCAAAAAGTATACAAAATTCAACTGCAGAGTAATTTTGACGAATCCGATAATCATGAAACTACACTACTACAATAAATGTTGTATATAAACTCATCGTCATCTTACCGATATTCTTTTGATTTCTTTTTTTCACTTGGGAAAATTATTTCTTTCCCAACTTCTAACAACGACGAATATTGTACAAATACTCCCCAACCCCCCCCCCCCCCCCCCAAAAAAAAAAAAAAAAAACTAGATCCTTAATATAAGATAGCAGGACTGAGTTCAAATCTCCTATATTTATCAAGTAAAAAAAAGAAAAGAAAATGATAATTAAAGTTTTACGTGTTATTTTTTTTTAATTTTAGTGCAGATGTATTTTAAATTTGGACAATAAATGTGAAGATGTATTTTAATTTGATAAGTTAACAAGACTTCGAGATCCTGAAACAAAAAAAAAAATCCCAATATTCAAACTTTATTGAATAAGTAGCTCGGGTGTGATCATTATCTACTCTTCCCTATTTCTATGCTATGGGTTAATAACACTTTGTCCGCTAAAGGCATAAGAAAGTCACATTTTGCCCCCTAATCTTTAAATATATACATTTTGCCATCCTAATATGTTAGGTGAGAGAATGTAGTTAAATGAAATAATCAAATAACACAAATATCTTTATTTTGGCAGAGAGAAAAATTTAAGGAAAAAATAAATTCAACTGTTACAATATTTTTTAAAATATTTCTAGAAAACTTTCAAAATCAAATAAATTAGTGAATTTTAGATGAATTAAATATAAAAATAATTAATAATAAATATAACAATAATATCATAAAAGATTATACTTCTTGTACTATTAGAGAGAGCCTCCACTAATTTCATACTAAATAAAAAAATTGCACTGTTATTAATGCAAAGCTTAAATTAAGACTTTTTATTTTCTTTTAGTTTAAGGAAAATTCTTAACCAACAACCTCAAAAATCTTCTTTTAGCTTTACATTCATAACAGTGTGATTTTCATTGGTCACTTAGCTATTTTTCATATTTAGTTTATCTAAAATTCAGTAGTATAATCCTTTATGATATCATTGTCACATTTCTTGTTAGCTACTTTTCATATTTAATTCATCTAAAATTCAATTGTTTACTTTATTTAGAAGTTTTTCAAAAATATTGTAATGGCTGAGTTTTTTTTCAAAAATTTTCTCTTTGCCAAGTCAAGCCTATTTGTGTCATTTGACTATTTCTTTTAATTACACTTTCTCTAACCTAACATATTATGGGGAAAAATTTTATATATTTAAAAATTAGGTGTGCAAAATGTATATATTTAAAGGTTGGGGGTCAAACTGTGACTTCCTTACATCTTTAGGGGGCAAAGTGTTATTAACCCTTCTATTATTCCTGAAAAAGTAGCTCAGGTGTGAACACTATCTACACTTCCCTATTTTGCTCAAAGTATATCCAAGTTGAATTTTATGTTACTGGTTGATAACACTTTGTCCCCTTAAAAGTATAAGGAAATCACATTTTGCCCACGAATTTTAAATATATACATTTTACCCCCTTAATGTGTTAGGTGAGAGGTAATTAAATGAAATAATCAAATGACACAAATACTCTTGTCTCGGCAGAGAGAAAAATTTAAGAAAAAAAGAAACCCAACTGTTACAATATCTTTTAAAAATGTTTCTGGAAAATTTTCAAATAAAATAAACTACTGAATTTCAGACGAATTAAATATAAAAAATAATTAATAAGAAATATGACAATAATATCATAAAAGATTATATTTTTTATACTACTTGGGGAAAGCCTCCACTAATTTCATATTAAATAAAAAAATTGCACTGTTATGAATGCAAAGCTAAAATTAAGACTTTTGATTTTCTTTTTGTTTAAGTAAAATTCTTAACCTACAACCTCAAAATTCTCGTTTTAGCTTTGTATCCTATAATAGTGCAATTTTCATTTGGTCACTTGGCTATTTTTTATATTTAGTTCATCTAAAATTCATTAGTATAATCCTTTATGATATTATTGTCACATTTTTTGCTAGCTATTTTTCATATTTAATTAATCTAAAATTCAGTAGTTTACTTTATTTAGAAAATTTTTAAAAATATTTTAAAAAAATATGGCAATGGCAGAGTTTTTTTTTTCTAAATTTTTTCTCTCCCAAGTCAAGAATATTTGTGCCATTTATCTATTTCTATTAACTATATTTTCTTTTACCTAACAAATTAGAAGGTGCAAAATATATATATATATATATTTAAAGGTTTGAGGGTAAACTATGACTTTTCTATGTCTTTAGCGTGGCAAAATGTTACTAACCTTTATATTATTTCTGAAAAAGTAGCTCAAGTGTGAACACTATCTACTCTTCTCTATTTTGCTCGAAGTATATCCAAGTTGAATTTATACTATTTCGAGTGAAGCTTTAATATGACAACAGCAATAGTAACGTAAACTAACAAGAGCTGCTTAGCCAGAAACATCTAGGGCTCCTCTCTCACACACACATCACACACTGAGTCATACAAACAGTCAAGACTAATTTTATTTCTTCCTCTTTCCCCATCGTCACTCTTTCCAACTAACAAACATCCAACCACAGCACAATATCAATCACAACCTCAAAAACCCACAACCCCAACCGCCACTCTTCATCTCATGATCAAGAAAACCATCCCCAGATTTTAGAAAAATCAAATAAACCCTCCGAAAAGTCAGCAATTTATCAGTATTATGCCCACAATGGACCCGGAAAATTCTAGCCCTTCTCGAGCTGAAGAACTTAAAGTCCTTGCCAATGAGGCCTTTAAAGGTAACCCTTTAAGCCCTTTTAGCCCTTTTTGAATTTGTGAGAGTTTTTTGAGTTTTAGTTTTTTTTTGGGATTTTTTTTTTTGGGTTTTTGCTGATTGATTTAGTTTTTATTGGTTTTGTGAAGCCCATAAATTTGCCCAAGCTATTGATCTGTATACCCAAGCAATAGAGGTGGATGGTAGTAATGCGGTTTACTGGGCTAATCGTGCCTTTGCCCACACCAAATTGGAGGAGTATGGGAGTGCAATTCTTGATGCTACTAAGGCTGTTGAAATTGATCCTAAATACTCCAAGGCAAGATTTTGAGTGAAAAGATTTATTCTTGTTGCTTGATGTTTGATTTCTATTGTATTTTTTTATGGATTTGTGTTAAAGGGGGTGGTGTTTTTAAGGAGATTTTGATTGGTTTTGGCAGGGGTATTATAGGCGAGGTGCGGCGTATTTGGCAATGGGGAAGTTTAAGGATGCACTTAAGGATTTTCAGCAGGTAATATTGTGTTTAATTTCTGTATTGAGTTATTAGCTGTATGTTGATTTTGTTCCCTTTCTGAAGCTAGTTTTAAGAGTTTGTATTACAAAGTTTGGGCTTTTAGTTCTTTACTGTAGGTTTTGCCGGCAAATATGCTGTAAGTTGCATGAAAATCTCAACCATAGTTCTTTTGTTCTAAAATGGAATTTGGTTTCTGGAAGAAAGCTTTCAAGAAGTATTCAGATGGCAAGGGATCATTATGATAGAACTGTAACTGTTTTCAGACCGATTGAGATGAAAACAAGTTTAAATAGTCAAGCGTATCAGAAAGAAGAATGATCTAGATTGATTTTGGGTCTTTAACGGCTCAGTTTTATAGAGAAAATCAAGTATTATTTGCAAATTAATTCACCATTCATGGATAATATGCCCTTATGCTGAACATTCGAATTCAGCGCCGTACTCCAATTTCCTTTCTTTTTTATCATTTGATTGTCCATGCAACGTACAGTGGCAGTCTTTTAGTGCATGTGTACAATTCTATTTTGATTATGAATCTGTTTTTCTGCATGAATGTAAACTTTTACAAGGTGCTAATTCATCTAGAATTTGTCATGCATACTTGATAATCTAGGTCAAAAGGTTATGCCCTAATGACCCTGATGCCACAAAGAAATTGAAAGAGTGTGAGAAAGCTGTGATGAAACTCAAATTTGAGGAAGCCATTTCCTTACCTGAATCTCAAAGACGATCAATAGCTGATTCTCTTGATTACCATACCATAGGTACGACTACCATAATGAAATTATTTTTTGTTTGATAGCGTACAGATATTAATTTCTGTTGACCAAATAAGGTAGTTTTATTCAATACTGCTTATTGGTAGATGTACTTCTGGATTTGTATAATTGGCTCTTGTGTTTTTTCCCCCTTATTGGAGGATAGGTGTTTTACATGGTTGCTATAATAGAATTTATGCACTGAATGCATGCTTTATATAACAAGTAAAAAGAGGTTTCTAGTCTTCACTTTGATCACATCTATACAGTGTCTTGCGTACTGTGAATTTTATCTCTAGGTATGGAAATGTTGTGACTTATTAGTATATGTTTTTATGAGCATTATCACACTTACAGATCTCCTAGTGTTAGCTTTAGGCATAAAATCTGGTTGCCACACCCGTGATATATTCATCCTAGAAACATTTTGTTCGTGCACCATGCATATTATTCTTATTAACAAAATTTGATCTGCAAGTTGGTATTCCGGTCATATGCTTTGGTACTTGTCATATGATTTCTTTTTCTGTTGACCAAGTTGAAAAGCTAAGTGATGCAATTCTGTTTCAATTTTGGATAAGGAATAAGTGGTTGTTGATAGTTTAATGAACTGTTGTTGCATTATCTAGTTCCTCCACTAAAGGAGTACTAGTATAGGACGAGCAGATAAGTATAACTGCAATTGGGTCTTTTCTGGCTACATGGCTCATGGCTCATGAACATGATAAGACATCTTAATGCTTTGAGGAAAGATGGCCTTTTTAAGGGATTCTTTAGCAGATGCGGGCATACTGTGATATCAGTGGTCAAGTATTTTGATTCTTTGTAGAGTTCCTTCCTGAGGTGGTTTCTATAGATGTTTGCACAAGAAAGTAGCTGTTACGTGGAATATGGACTTTCAAAATATCACTTTCTAGAGAATAACGCGTTAAGTACCATGATATATTTACCTATATATGCTTGGTAGGATATCTTTTAGATAGATAATGAAATGAAGTCGCTATTGAGATGGTGGCCTATTATAGCGACTCTAAAGTTGGTATATCCAGCAGTGACTTCAAATTGAAACACACACAGGAGAGAACACACATGTGATGGAAGTCACAGGACATCCATTTGTTCTCCATCCATATCCAATGAAAAGACTAAGATATAAACAGTGGAAGCTACAGGGAAAGAAAGACCATAACTCCAGGTTCAAGAAAATATGCAGTATTTGGTATTTGAATTAAGAAAGCCCAAAAAAAGCAAACAAAACATAAACTTTACCACCTTTAACATACATTGGCAAGCAAATTCAGACAAATTAGCAGCTCACATAAGGCTGCTGATCAATTCCGTAAGAAACACGGCATTGAATGCTCTGGAATATGGCGCCTCTGAAAATTCTCTGGAGTAAGTTATGAATCCGAGAGAGAACTAAATTAATGATCTCAGGTATACGACTACCCTAAACTATTTGTCCCTGCCCTCCTTTTCATTATTGGTTCATGATTTCTTGACATTCACTCTATTCTTTTGTATTCAATTCTGAAAGAAAATTCCTTCAGCTTTCTCTTACCCAATATCTTGCTATGTATCAGTTATACATACAAATGAACAAAGTATTCTTTTGGATTCATTTTGAAGGGAAATTCCTTTCTGTTTCTCTTGCCAAAAATCCTATTATGCATGAGATGTACAAATAAATGAACAAAGGTGTAGGAATAGACTCCTTGCATTTCATGGAGGGATGTGAGAATTTACCCTTGTTAGTGGTCTATGAGATAAAATGAGATTCCAACCTGACTTCTGGAATAAAGAAGATTATTGGATTTTTTTTCCTTTTGTTTTCCTCCCTTATTTGATTTTATGTTCTTGAAACTCCAGAACAAACTTTCTTTTTCAATTTCAAAATAAGCCTGTTCAAATGAACTCTTGTAACCGTGATCATCTAGCATTCTGTAAGACTGGGAGAAAGCTGCCTTTGCTGGACATGAATTAGCTCTGAACCTTGAGAAAGCTAATTTTGTTCTGCTATGTTGGGTCTGGACAAAGCATTTTTGAATGATGCTTAATCCTTAAGCTTAAATGGGTAAAATGGGAAGCCAAAAAAGTGTTTCAGTACCAAAATTTCAATTTTCACATTAGTCAAATACTGTTATCTACAGCAGTAGGTGTTAATATATCATTTTTCTTTTTACCTATTTTATCATTCTAGGAACGGGCACACAGTCATCTTATTTCCCCCCCAAGGTAACTGCTGTAGCAGCGGCAGTAGTTCTACTGGCTGTGCTGATGGCATATGTGGGAACTAAAGCAGCCATAGTGATGACAGCAGCAGTTATGGCAACAGTATTGGTGTTCTTGGGGGCTTGGTGGTGTCGCAGCAATGACCGTGTATTTTCCAAGAATCCAAGACTTGACTTAGGTTTGAACCTCTTTAATGATTTAAAAATGAGGAAAGATGACAATCAGATTAAATTTTAGGAGTTGAACGATCTCTAATTACATGAGTGTAGTAATGTACTCTAATTGAGGGAGTAATCAATGAAGAATTTCTCTAACTAATATTGTTTTGTAATTTACCAATGACTATTCTCCTCGAATAGCATTTTCTTGAGCTTAAAGGACTGGTTTGTTTCTTCACGTAAGGTTTCTGCTTGTGATGCTGATTGATATACAGTTTCTGATCTTATTCAACCGTGATATCATTTGTACATTAGAATGGGTGGTTGCTTCCCTTTTCCCACTGCTAGGCCTTACTAGAACATGTGATATGGTACTTTTCTTTGCGTGGTTTATATATTGAAGGCTATTCCTTTTGTAGCTTCTAACCTCTAACATGACTGAAAAATCAGGACCCTGAAAGTAACATAAGAAGCTTGTAACCTTTGACTTGTGTATTAAACAATTTAGCTTAACAATCGGTGGCAGGTGTTGTGGTCAGAAGTCAATTTAGGGGATCTTTCATTCAATTCCCAATTCTACTCTAAGATGTCACTGCTGCTGTTTATCGTTGACGTCGTCTTCTGCTTCTGCTTCTTCTTCTTCTGCTTCTTCTTCTTCTTTTCAGTGTCCTCCTTTATTCTCTTTCAAGTGATTCTTGGACAGTTACATACTCAAGAGTTACTAGATGGCCTAATATGACTTGGAGGTGGATGATCCCTACCCTGGTATAATGAAGCAGTTGTGCCTAACGAGTGATTGGCATGTCTGAATCGCAATACTAGCTTACTTGGAATGAGTCCCCCTTGTTTGTTGCATAGTGATACTAAGCTATTGGTATAGCTGCGGTAAAGATCAAATAATGAGTACAGATTTAACTCAAGTTGGTCGATTTTTTTTTTTTTTTTTTTTTTTTTTTGTGATCTGGGATTAATGGGTCTACAATGCTTGAACTACAGATGTGGAACCAGAATATGCTGGTGCAAGGATAGAGGGAGATGTTGTAACTTTGGATTTTGTGAAGAAAATGATGGATGACTTCAAAAATCAGAAGAGCTTGCATAAACGGTATGAGAAAGCTCAATTGTTCTATAAAAAGTGGTAAAAAAAATTTCATTTACTTAGAAATCTTGGCCTTTTATACTGTAGGTATGCATTACAAATTGTTTTACAAACAAGAGAAATGCTGCGTGCACTGCCTTCTCTTGTTGATATTAATGTTCCTGATGGGAAGCATTTCAATGTCTGTGGTGATGTACATGGTCAGGTAATGAAGCTTTTTCCATTAGAGTTATGCAACATTAGTGTTTTAGTTATTTAATATTGTGGAATTTTCTTTGTCCTGATTTTTACCTAGACTGCTACATTTAACATATTTGGTCATTGATGTTAAGAATGTGCGTGTAACTCCCTTGAGAAAGGACACAGGTTTAACTCTTAAAATAATGGGGTATAGGACAATTTTTTTTTTCACCGTTCCTTTTCCTCTTTTGTTTTTTTTTTTTTTTTGTTGCATCACTCGCTGATTTCATTTTTTTCCCCCTGTTGTTTTGCAGTTTTATGATCTATTAAACATCTTTGAGCTAAATGGGCTTCCATCAGAAGATAATCCCTACCTTTTTAATGGTGACTTTGTTGATAGGGGTTCTTTTTCTGTTGAGGTCATACTCACACTCTTCGCTTTCAAGTGCATGTCTCCGACAGGTAGCTTCATTTGTCTCTTTGATATTCTAAAAGTATTGACTTTTTCTAAGAACCAGTTTGGGAGTGCAATATTTCTGGCTGAATTACTTCTATTAAGGTGCTTCTAAAAATGTTTTGGCATCACTTTCTTTTTCAAGGTTGGGCATTTTTGTTTAGAATACATTTTGATGAAGCTCAAACTAGGCATTTAAAGCACTACATTTCTAGAAATTCGTTAAGCTCTATGCACTCAAGATTAATGTTGGACTTAACCAACAGTGTGAAAACACAGTTCCCTTTAATAAAATTTTATTTCTTTACCTTTTTTCCTTTCAACAGAACCATTGCACATTGCTTGTCTTGCATTCTGATTTGACAGATTGATTGGTTGAACATCAGGGGTCATCATTAGCTTATATAGTAGTAATGTATTTATTTTGTTGTTGACAATCTATTCTGTTTAATCTTGCTCATGGAATTCTGAGAAGATGTTTTCTTGCTTAGTAGCGTTGAACATATTATTTTATGTCACAACTTCAGCAACCAGGAAAGAAGGGTACATCATCCAATCTATTTGAGAATTTTTATTAGCCCAAACTTATCTGTATTTGTATCTTTCTGGAAATTAAGTGTGGAACTAATTTAGTGGTGACATTTCCAGCCGTATATCTCGCTCGAGGGAACCATGAGAGCAAGAGTATGAACAAAATATATGGCTTTGAGGGTGAAGTCAGATCCAAACTAAGCGAAATGTTTGTGGAACTGTTTGCGGAAGTGTTCTGTTGTTTACCTCTTGCACATGTTATAAATAATAAAATCTTCGTGGTACATGGAGGGCTTTTCAGTGTTGATGGGGTGAAGCTGCCTGATATTAGAGCGATTGATCGATTCTGTGAGCCCCCAGAGGAAGGTAACTCCAATGCTATTTTTCTTTTTTCCTTTTTATACAAGTTGCATTTCATGTTTGCATGGTATGCTAGCAGGACTTTGATTTATTACATTTACCGCTGTTACCAGAAATCCTCAGTGTACAGTTTTCTGTTTAATATTTGTTTAATGCTCTTTAACTCATCTCAAACAGTAGTAGTGATTCTTGTGAGATCTCTCTCCAATATATGAAGCTTAGGAACTGCATGGTAGCTTTCAAAACCATGTGACGCCCTATCCACTGGGGGTTTGGGTGGATGAAGGACCAAACTATGGGGAAGGAAATTAAAAAGGTGAAGGAATTTGTTGGTCTGTCCTTTACAGTGATGGGCAGCATAATGTTCTTGTTCTCTTCTCCAGGGAAACTTAGCGATGAAAGCAGCAAACTCCAATTATGCAGCTTTATCAAAACTTTGTACATGTCTATGTTTGGAAAAATGATCTGGAATCATTTATAAATCATCGCCAACCCTTATGCACAAATTGAAAAATAAAAGAATGTCCATCATAGATCTTAAAGTCTAAATTGTGAAATGCCATGAACCACTATAGCATGTAGAATAACTTTCTTTTAAATTTTGACAGGGTTGATGTGTGAATTGCTTTGGAGTGATCCACAGCCTCAACTTGGAAGGGGACCAAGTAAGCGGGGTGTTGGTCTTTCATTTGGCGCAGATGTAACTAAAAAGTTTTTGCAGGAAAACAATCTAGGTATTTGTTCATCAGCCTTCACTTCCCACTTCTTGAATAACCTCTTATTAATACTTGTGCTGCTTTGCTGGTTTTCTTTCAATGTCCAAATTCTCGATGTTAATTGAAGTTTTATGCTCTTGGTATGCTTTCTTTTGCAGATTTAGTGGTGCGATCTCATGAAGTCAAGGATGAAGGGTATGAGATTGAGCATGACGGTAAACTTATTACTGTGTTTTCTGCTCCCAACTACTGTGATCAGGTAACAAGATTCTCTAATTTTACTTCTCTTCCCAAACATGCTTGGCTATTCATATCACTAATGGTCAAAATATTGGTGCTGTAATGAAATTTTACCGTAAACCGTGGAATCTTGTCAGTCATGTGTTAGCTCCGTCCAGTTTCTAACCTTAGGTGCTTCACTTTACCCGAATGATCTATTATCCTTTTGTTTACATTAATCTAAAATTTTTTCCTGGCAAAAGTTGAGAACGTCTTGCATATGTTAAAGACTTGTCTCCCAGAATTTCTATCTTCAATAAAGTGTCTCGCCTTGCCTTCTCTCCCTCCAACTTCAAACTTTTCTGTCTCTTCAAAGTTCTGCGGTGTTGGCGGTGATTCGAGGGAGTGTTTTTATTGTGACATCTGTATGCTTCTTCTTGGATGCAGATGGGCAACAAGGGTGCCTTTATTCGTTTTGAAGCTCCCAGTCTGAAGCCAAATATTGTTGCATTTTCAGCAGTGGTCAGTATTTTCTGATTTTTGGAAAATGTGTTATTCGTTAGCTTTCGTTAGATATCCTCGAATATTTCAGTCATCTATCATATGCAAGGTACTGTGCAAATTTCTCGTCTCTTACTTTTATTTTCTTAAAATTGCAGCCACACCCTGACGTCAAGCCGATGGCATATGCCAATAACTTCTTTCGCATGTTCTCTTAATCCATAAACCTGACTTGAAACTACAAATTCTACATCAGATCATATACACATTTGGCTGCAGAAGTGCAAAGTTATTTCATCAAAGGGGGAGAAGAAAGGTTCATTCGTGTCAAAAATTATTCTTCTTTCTGCAATTTTGGACTCGTTTTGTGTACAACTGCTAGTGACAATAGGCCTAATATTCCTATTGAACCTTCGTTCGCTTGGGTTTCAAAGTTCAGGTCTAGCTATAACCAGGAAAATTGACTGTCTTGTATAATGTCTTGCTACATTTGTATTTATATCTTTTTTTCCTATGCAAGATTCTTAATTTTCTTGCTCATCTTTGAGATCTGCATCATCAGTAAGTTAACCTTTTTTATTGGATTTTTAACTGTGAAGTAGTTGTTTGCCTAGAATTTACGTTTGCAACACTAATGGCCACATGTGGCTTCTTTATTGAAAGTGTTCAGCGAAGCTGTGGTGATTGTTCGAAAGAATAAAGCGTGATCCCTGTAAATGGGGTCTTATCAGAAGATAAATTCTTTCCATGCATAGCATTTTCCTTGCAAATAGATCTTGTTTCCGCCACCGCCGGTATCCTGTAGGAGGAAGGCTTTGTGAAATGAACTGCTATTTTTTCCGGGAGGACGCTTGTTTGGTACTCCCATCATCTGTAATTGATTGTCAAGTCTATTCAAGAATTTAAATAATTATTAAGTTTAAGAATGAAAAGACTCAGTCAGTCTTTTGTGAGTGGATATGTGAAATTAACCCTTGGAAGATGAGAATTGATGTGAAACAAACCCTTGGAATGTAAAACTCACAGAAGTTTTTATTTATTTATTTTTTCTTTTTAGCAAACTTGAAATTCATCAACAAATGTATCATCTGCCCCAGGGTAATCGATATTTATTCCACAAGGAAAAAAAAATTACCTAGAGAACAAAAACAATTGGATTGTTTGGATTGCAGTTTTTTAAAAATATTATTAAGAAATATTTTTATACACGGTTTTAATACTTTTTTATATTTTCAACCGTTCATGTACATCATATTCAAAGAAGTGTTACATTATTATTTTTCAATAATACTCCAAAAATCACAATCCAAACGAAAATCGTCCTTGTTCAGACCCCTCTCTCTCTCTCTCGTTTTTGTTTTGTTTTTTATGTGGTTCTTGTGCTCGAGTCAATGAAACATGCCCAATTATTTCCAACAGCTCTTCTCTCTCCCGCTTGTTCTTTCTATCCGTGTCTCAATCCAAGTCGATAAATGTTCATGACCCTACCTTATGCTTCAAAATTTCTAACTCAAAATCATGACCAACCCATCATTTCAATCACATCTTTCACAACTCATGACTCACTACTCTTGTCCCTTTTTTCTTTTCTCTTTCTCCCGCCTCTCTCTATTTCTCTCATATGTTTATACTTTATACCAATCCATCCCTCATGCAAGAAACCAATTCTAAAACCAAAACCAACCAAATAAGCAACAAAGCTTCCAATTTATTTAAAGTTCAAACATTTGATTTGATCAAAGACTTCATATTTTCACAAACTTCACTTCTTTACCAAAATGTCCTGCTCATTATTCTCTCTCTCTCTCAAAATTCTTCTGCTAACTTTCTTCTCATTTTCTTCATTCTCCTCTGCTTCTTCAAACAAGAATCTCCAAGCTACTAACAGTAACATGGATCCACATGAACTTGAAACATTGTTCAAAATAATGGAGACATTATCTTCTGATCAAAACTGGAGGAACTCGCATCCAAATCCATGTAAACCAGACTCATCGTGGACTGGAATTCAGTGCAAAAACTCAGGAAATGACAATAATCTCATTCATGTTTCTAGGCTTGATTTTGGCGTTCCACCAAATCCTTCATGCAAAAACTCAGCTACATTTCCTCCAGAAATCTTCCAACTTCCGCACCTTGAGTCTGTTTTTTTCATTTCATGCTTCACAGACACCAAAACACCCATTTCATTTCCTACTGTCTTGAGTTCTTCACTACAACAATTGAGCATTCGATCAAATCCTGCACTTGTTGGCCTAATCCCATCTCAACTTTCCTCCTTAAAATCACTCCAAATCCTCACATTGTCACAAAACCTTTTAGCCGGGCCAATCCCAACTCAAATTTTTAGTCTGGGCTCCCTTTTGCACCTTGATCTAAGCTACAATATGCTCACTGGGATAATTCCAGTCCAAGTAGGAAATCTTAAAAACCTTGTTGGCCTTGATTTGAGCTATAACAATCTCACAGGTATAATTCCCAGTACAATTGGCCAGCTCGGTATGCTTCAAAAGCTTGACTTGAGCTCCAATAAACTCAATGGAAGCATTCCAGAGACCATTGAGAATCTGCATTCTTTGGTTTTTGTTGCTTTGAGCAGCAATAAATTGAAAGGGTTCTTCCCCAAAGGAGTCTCAAAGCTGCAAACTTTACAATACTTGATAATGGATGATAATCCAATGTTCATTTCTCTGCCATCAGAGTTTGGTGAATTGGAGAAACTTCAAGAGCTCAGGCTGGCCAATTCAGGCTATTCAGGCACAATCCCACCAACATTTTCAAAGCTAAGTAACTTAAGCACATTATCATTACAAAACAACAGATTAACAGGAGAAATTCCGGTGAGTTTTGGCAGCTTAGCACATATCTATCACTTGAATTTAAGCAAGAACTTCTTGGATGGTGTTGTGCCTTTCAATTCAAGTTTCCTAAACAGGTTAGGAAAGAATCTGGACCTGAGTGGCAATCCAGGACTATGTTTAAGTTCATCTGAGACAAATGGCTTCGATCTTGGTGTCAACGTTTGTAGCAGCAAAAAATCAGGCTCTTTGATCAAACCAGTGCACAAGTCTGAAGCTCATCAACATGGGATCACAAGATCATCATTAGTTTCTTTAGTTAGTACTATGATCTCTGTAGCACTACTGAACCATTTATCTCTCTATATTTAGTTGGTTCACGTATTTTCTCTGATTCTTTGTTAAGAACTGTAGAAGAGATTAATTAGATATACCTAAGTTTAGTTAATATAGTACGTATGAGGTAAATTGGATTCTCTCATCCTTGTATTTCTTGTATGAATCGAGTCATCAACGTAACTTTATATAAATTTTAATAATTTCTTGACAAAACTCAATACTTACTACCTAATCTTACTATTTTCTTAACGAAATTTATCATTAATTTGGTGCCAAATCACATCATTTTCCCTCTTGAAAAATTCTAGTCCATACAAAACTGCAAAGTTCAGAGCCATTTATTGCTTGGGAACTTACTCTTGAAAGAGATTCAAACCAGTATCCAGAAGCTTGCTTAGAGATTTTGACCCACTTTGGATACTAAAGGGGTCCCAGGTTGATACTATGTTTTGAAAAGTAGTAATAATTGGAGACAAATTAATTCATATATTTAGATTCTGCTTTTGTGTTCTTGCATGTATTCTTGCTCTAACCGTCATCTTAGTTTGGACAGAGAGATTAAAAAAAATTAATTTTATTCGGGAACTTTAAATGGAAATTTAAATAGAGGGATTCTTTGAGTACTTTTTTTTTTTTTTTTGTATAGTTGAGGATTCTGATGTTAGGTCTTTACCGAGGAGTATTCATTACCATAACTAAAGTACCATTTAAAAATTCAAGCACTAAAATTCATATACATTATACAAATAATGGCACTAAAATTTAAGAAGTTCTTCAGAAGAAGTTTATTCTCACCATTTACATTTGGCAAATGTGCTCACAAATAGGAAAACATAGGGCCATGGAGAGTTGGGCATGCAAACAATTGAGCACGACACACGAAATAATTGAAATTTGTTATTTCATTTCTTTTTCTTCCCTAGCCTCAAATTTGTTGCTTAATTTCAACTTTCATTGCCGCTTTCATAATTATTTTGTGCAGGAAAATTATGCATTTTACATGTACAAAAGATATATATAAACATATATTATGATCAAGCACGCAAAGATAATAAAAACTCAAGAAAATGATCTTCAAATTTTAGCATAGAGTTCAAACTACATGACAAAGTTTAAAATTTAATTTATACATCTTCTACGTCAATTGACTCCAAATTGATTAAACACTGATATATGGAGTTTTCTCCTTGCTAATGGTGTAATCATCGTCTTTTCGAACGTAAAATAATATTAACTTGCTATTTTCTATCTTAGTGGTACAAAAAGATTGTGTATTATCAACACACATACAAAACCCATCTCCCCATGCACCATTTTTTCCCGTTGGGGGCTGCCCCCATTGTCGACTCTAATTTAAGTCACAAAAAGTTTAAGAAAAAGGGAAGTTGTCATATTTTAATGCTAGTGTAGTCGACTCATGCATTTTTCCGACTTATAATAGTTTTAGCAGATCGACTCCTAATGAGAGACTGAGCAATCGTATGCGAATCTTAGCTTCTTGCCATCCCTTATTTTAATCAAAGTATCCTTTGCTCATTCATTTTCTTGTTTAAATTTCCAAACATAGGTAACCATTTCATGAACACTCATGACATGAAGTGAAATGGTTTCTTAATGTGGGCCTCTCCCACCTGAAAGTCCCAAAGGCAATCCCTGTTTTTCCTAAATAAATGTTGGAAGGTACAGAAGTAATTTATCTACAGAGATCCCTAGTAGTGAATGTAATATTTATCCATGGATACAAACCAAATATTTTTCTTCAAATTAAAATTACTGTATCTGGATATAGGAAAACCTGAGTGGAGATAAAAACTGATAATTTACAGTATAAAATATATTCTGCTCAATTCTTTGTCTTGTCAAATGTTGTTAAACTTTTCCATGGTGGGGATACCTCTGAAAGCTAAAATATCCACCTCCCATGCAAATATGATGTAGAGGTATTCCATTGATTTCTCTCAACTTTCTGATACTTTTACATAAGATTGCTCACCCTAGTTAATTTTTCAGTGCATCAAATGTACCATACTGATTTTAACTTAAAATGTCCAACCCAAAACCTTAAAACATTAATTTTCTCTTTGCTTCTTTAGTGATGACAGTTATTTTCACTTTAAACAAGGAAAAGAAGTGATGACAGTTTTTTTCACACTAAGCTAGGAAAAAAACCTACAAAATAACAATCATCATATAACTTAGGGTCTGTCTATTATGGACAAAATAAAAATATGACTCGCATACACTTTTAGATGCAAAAATGTAAAATTTATAAGGAAAACAGTAGAGCTTTTATTTTATACTAATTTATTATTTTACACGTGGAATAGGAAAAAAAACCTATTAGTATTAAACTCCATCATATAAGGAATGCCATTTTTTTGTTTTGTTTTACATATGTCGAAACATTTTAATCATGATCTAAAAATTCATTTACTATCAAACCATCTTTCTAGTTCTAGCCTATTTATATATTGTTTATTTTACTATATTCCACTCACCCTAAGAAAAATTCACTTCGTTTTGATGTTTGTTATTTGAGATTGTTTTTTTTTTTAAATATTACTATAGCAGTTATTGAGATTCTTTTGAGTAGGATATAATAATGTAACTTAAAAAATATGTTTAAATTTTTTAAAAACATATTTTCGGAATACATGTCTGTTAAAACATTATCATTAACATTACAATGAAAAAACTTTCTCCATAATTTGGAAGAAAGGAAAGAAACAGTATTCTCCTTTCAATTCAAATCTGTCAACTTCCTCATCATCATCAATGAAGGATAAATTTAAGAAACTATATAAAGGAAAAGAAAAAGAGGGTGGGGTTTGTTAGGACAGGGACTGCTTTAACATGAAGAAACAAGACCTTCAGAAAGACTGAACAAAAAGGACACTTGATAGATTCAACTGAAGCTGGATCCCACCTTCACTCTTACACTGAAAATACATTTTAACTTTTCATAACAGTATTATCGTACAAACATGCATCTTTCTTTGCAGATTTGCTCCTATTGCCTTCATGTTTCCTCCTTTACATGCTTTTCAAAGTTTTTCTACTACTCTTACAGTCCTGTGTACCCTTTATTTGTTCCAATAAAGTAAAAGAATACATAAATCTTTTGTGCTAATGGGAGGGCATTCTTTAAAATCATGCAGACAAACAATAACATGTTTAATAATTTATGTCAAAAGACAGTTCAAATTTTAATCTTAAATCTACTGTACAACTATAATTTCGAATATTTGCTATGCTTTCCATTTCAATAATTAATCGCGCGATTTGATTAAGATCGACAAATATAGAACCATGGTCAAATAAGAATGCTTAAATATATATATCTTATGAGCATGTTGAATGTGATTGTTGCATGTTTTCAAATGATAAAAGAGCCAAGAAAAGCGATTTTCTTACAGAAAATTGACAATCCAAAGACATTTGGTCATGTCCTTTTTTACCTGGGGTGGCAGAACTTAGGATCAAGGATATTTAGACGACTCCTCAGTCGACCTATATGTACCAAAAACATGTTTTCTGCTGTTTTCAAAATTGTCTAGCCCAAAGGAAAAATGCATTGAATCATCTCCATCTGTGGTGAAAACAAGCTTCCTCTCACTGCTATGCAATTTATTGTACAGCTGCTAGAATAAATTCGTAGATATGTAACAATGTAATCACAATAGTCTATTTTTTTGGCAATATCAAGAAAAGTCAGTTGATTTGTAGCAGAAAACTTATTTACAGTAAAGACTTACGAAGAACTTGTAAATTCGTAGCTGTACAATGCTAACTGTTACATGTTCCGTTAGTCCATAATAAGTTTTATCGAGTCTGGAGCTCCATTATTTTAATTTCCTTTTTTCTTTTTCTCATAATTTTTGAAGTCAAGTTTGGCAGGAATACGTGCTTAATCAATTACTCGTGGGGCAACTGTCTAACGTTCACAAATATGGTAAAATTTGGAAAACATTAATTTTATACATCAAACACGCACAAAATTAAATGCAGCTTTTATCCCATCAAGAAATTGATGGTGCTAGTGAAGCACCATTTTGTGAAAGAATAAAAATACCTTCCTCTTTTGTAGAAAGAGAACAAAACATGTACAAAGCAAAAGGGGCTTACAAAGTTTCCATCATCTTTTTTTCCAATCAAAGTTAGTAGTGTTGAGTCAATCAATTGTCACAACCCCTATAACTATCAACTTACTATTTTGACGTTGCAATTTCAATGAATCATCACAAAGACAAAAAATTAGTTGTCCACATCCATCATGATTAAAGAGTTTGGTACGTAGCAAATAACAACTCAACTGATAATGGAAGAAGAAACCCTCATTCTTAACAGATCTGATCTTTGTAAAAATTGATTCTGAAAAAATTAAAAATCAATTAATCTTGATTTTGGTATAAAAATTCACAAGTAGAGTAAAAAAAGTAATTGAATACATTACAAAATATATTTTCAAAATTAAAGTTAAAAATAGTTAAGAAAAACTATCAAGAACCTGTCGGAAATGACCTTTTTTTTAAAATAATTTAACATAGCTCCCTTAAAGGTTTGTCATAATTACACTCACATCCTCTCAGGTTTTAAAAATTACACTTACACCCCCTGTGTTTATGTTTTTCATAATAAACTAAATCCATTTTGATGATGTAATCCAAAAATACTAACTAAACACCTTGAAATATGCTTAATTGATTTTAAAAAAAGATAAATAAATCTTAAAAATTAATTAATTAGTTATAAAAATATCAAAAGTACTTGTATTTTTATATCAAATTTTCAATCTCCACCAAATATTACTTTTTTCAAAACTCAGTCATCTAACTACTATAAATGAATTTATTTTATTTGTTAAAATTTTACAAACAAATATATTAATAAGAAAGAGATGACTAATTTAAAAGTAATTAAACATATTTTAAGGTATTTGGTTAGTGTTTTTGGATCATATTATCAAAATAGACTTTTTTGTTATGAAAAATATAAACACAAAGGGTGTAAGTGTGATTTTTAAAATTTAAGAGGAGGTGAGTGTAATTATGACAAATCACAAGAGAAGTATGTAAAATTATCCTTTTTTTTTTTTTAATCTCAGTGGGAAAATCAGTTTAATTTCTGATCAAGAAATGAAAGCTAAACAAAATGAGACATTAATAGATTTTGCAAGAAATAAAGATGATGGAGAAAAAAAATGTAGTACAATAATTAATATTCTATGGTACTTCATTGTCAATAGATCGACACTTGCACCAAACAACAGAAATGATACAGAGAACCTCACGTGGGCAGAACAGTAGTTAGTGATCGTACACACCATTGCTTCAATAGGTCTGTCCTCTTTTTCTGTCATTTTGAGGTAAGAGGGAAATCAAGCTGTCACGTTTGGACAAGATATCATTGCAACGTTTGGACAAGATTTCGATGACTCCGTAATAGGGTTTATAATTGTTACTACCTGAAATTTTTTTAATAAAAATTATTAAAACTTATATAAAATCATGCTTTCTTAAAACTTTTATAAAATCATACTTTTTTTTTTTTGACAACCAGGGAAAAAAGAAATGGGGAGACCACTTATTATAAAATCACACTTTTGTATATTTAACTTACATACAACATTATACTATGGTGAACTATGATTTTTTTAAAAAGTAAAGGCGAGAACAAATTTCCATGCTCAAGTTTATCCAAATTACTTCTCTTTTGAGCTTGTATGCTACAGAAAAAGAAAAATAAATGCTAGATATCAATTAATTACTCAGGTGCACGCCTCTGCACGAGAAGTAGGAGGTGGATAATTGTTTCTTGGGATGCTTGTTTTTTAAAATATTATTGTAATTATTTTAGAAATTCTTCTTGTGTATTTGAGACAAAAAGGTAATAAAAAAAATGTTTAAAGTTTTTAACCAAAATGATTTTTAAAAAACAAGAATAAAAAAACATGGCAGGCAAAGTAGAAATGACTGGTGACAAACAAGAGAAAGGGAAAGAGTGACCAAGAAAAGCAGCTAGAAAAACATCTTAAACTTCCCATGAGAATCTTATAGGTAATCTACAGGACTGCAAAGTTGTTCTTTTCTTATTCTTCCTGTTCAATTTTTTTGTCCTCACACTGTCATTTTTTTTTTTTTTTTTGGGTGTTTTGGTAGAACTGTTGTGTTGGGGGGAGGATGCTTGAAGAGTCCTTCTGCTGGGAGCTCTCAGCTACAACTTAGTGCTTCACTTTCCCTACAAAGGCCTAGTAGATCTATTAAAGTGTCCTGGACAGAAGCTATGAAAATTGTAGGGACTATAGTATTGCAAACTTTCAAAACATTGAAGTCTTTGATCTGTACCTAACATCTACTCGTATGTTCTATTCTTTTTGACTCCTTGACAATTTTTCATCAAACTAAAACATATTGTAATAAACATTTTACTACGATTTATTTAGTTTATTTAATATATAATTAACAAATATTAAATTTCTCACCTACAAATACAACATATACCGAAAATTTATAAAGTTGACTGCAAATTAGGTAAAGGTAACAAAAAGGATAGGACGAAAGGTGTAAAATAGTGTATCTCGTACAATTGACTGTAACAAAAAGCTGCATACGTTAATATAGTAATACAGAACGCTTGTATAAATACTGATTTTCAAGTGAAAATTTCTCTTATAATGACAAAAAACATTGGATTTTTTGAAAAAGTTTAGGATTCTATTTGAAAATCGACGTGAAGTGTCACAACGAAAACTTGTAGCCGTATCCTAATAAAAAATTAGGATTTGAAACTAATTGATCTGTTGGATAATCGAATATGAATCCGAATTTGATAATATTTTTTTAGGTCTATCATTCATGCAGCCCTCTGAAAATGATTCAATAAAAGACATAAAAGTATTCAGCTTTACATCGAGCAATAAAATGAAATATCTCCTTGGGACGAACTGAGCTAATCGCAAGTTGTTAAAGGTTTGACTCGAATTCATAGTTGACCGCTAGATTATCAAACTGAACTCAAGTATTTAAATACTCTGATTGAAAACTTGTCGAGCTATTCAAGTCTTTGTATATTTTTTATTTTTATTATATATATCTATAAAAATGCCGAAACTATTGAACTTCTACATTTCCTAATTTTGAAAAGTAAAAGATAATTTTATCACTTTATTAATTTGAAATGAAATATTAAAATCTTGTAAAATTTTAGACTCGAGTTCGACTACGAATCAAGTTGAATTTAAACCCTAAAGTTATAAGTTTCACCTCAATTTGGGCAGGCCTATTTAACAATCAAGTCGAGTCCTGACATTTGAAGTCGATTTGGCCCGTTTATGCTGTGCACCAAACCGACCCATTTACAACGCAAAAGCAGCGGGCTCGATTCGAAATTTATCATAACTTTTTCCACTGGACTCAAGAGTTCAAAGAGGCCCACATTTGGAGAAAATTCCTACTTTGGGCCAAATGAGGCCCCCATCAATCTTCAAGGCCCAAATTATTCCCACATCCTTTACTCACTACAGTATCTCCAGAGAGCTTCACAGACTCAACACGAGTTGTCTTCTTCAACAAATGGCTTCAAAGCTTGTACTGAGTCGACTCAGAACCCTAACCAGACCAACTCACTACCGACTCGTAAACCCTAATTACATCTTCGCACTGAAAAATCAAATCCTCAGCCAGTCTAGGCCTTATACAGATGCTCCGCAACCGCCTCCAATCGATTCCAAGCCTCCGCCGACCACCGGCGATAGTTCTCTTAAAAATAAGAAAAATTCAAGCTCGTTGAATCAAGCTGAACTCGCCAAATTCTCCGCCATTGCTGAAACCTGGTAATGAATTTGGATTATTCGAAGTATTCAATTTTTGTTGTTCATTCCTAAGGAGTAATTTAATTTTTTTAATTTTTTTAATTTTTTAGGTGGGATGCTGAAGGGCCGTTTAAGCCGTTGCATGTGATGAATCCTACAAGACTTGCCTTTATAAGGTCCACCTTATGCCGTCATTTCGGGTAATTTAATTACTTTTTTGTTATTTTAATTGATGTCTCATATAGTAAGCTTGAAATTAATCAGTTTTTATTTTCGAGCTTAAAAGACTTCTTCAAAAAATATTGTTGTAATGCATTTTGGGTAGACGTGTTTGTAAGATAAAAATTTTGTTGGGAGATTTGTTTGAAAAATAATTTTTTGAGAAAAAGAAAAACTGAACAGAGATTCTCATATACACACTCACACAACAACAGAGGTAAACACTGATATATTGGTTGTGCAATATGTACATGCACATAACATATATGCACTCTAGAACATGTCACATGCAATGTACGCACTCATATAACGGATGTAAACGATTAGACAATGAATGTACATTCTCAACTGCAAATGTTAAAGCAATAAGCTCTTAGAGGTGCTTATATAAATTGGACTTTTATTTTGGATTAGACTACAACCCGGCCATGAATACTCTTGTACATTCTGAACTGTGATTGTTGATGCCCTTCACGCTTTGTGCATGCATTTTGAAGTGTTAGAAAGTTTAGCATAATGAAGTGGTTTGGCTTAAAACTTTTTTTTTTTTTTTTGGGAGCTGATCATGTTTCTTTCTGATGTAGGAAGGATCCATTCTGTGCTAAGCCTTTTGAGGGACTGAAGTTTGTGGACGTTGGTTGCGGAGGGGGTATTCTGTCTGAGGTATGTAATCAACGAGCCTGTGAAATTCTCGGAGTTTTGATTGTGCTAATTTTTTGTTAAGTTGCATATGCGCTGAGAAAAGTTTGAAAGTTTCTCGTGTTGGGAGAACAGTTACGGAAATAAAGAAGGAAAAGAAATGGAAAATCAAGCGAGAAGAAAAAATGAATGTGAAACAAATACTGAATTGCAATACCAAAATTTGAATTCTGTTTTGCATGAGAATTTTCCATCTGCATACTCACGTTTCACATGAGCTACCTCGAATGACTTTGTACTGCATGTGGTGGAAGCACAATGTCGAAATTAGGTATTTCAGAGAAAAAAATGATAATGATTAGAGTGCTGAATAATGCTACTTTCTACTTTGCTTTATCTACTTGCATGCTGAATCTTGACTGGACTCCTAGAATTACACTTCTTTTCTTCTTGTTGTTCTTATGCAGCCTTTGGCTCGAATGGGTGCTACTGTGACTGGAATTGATGCTGTAGAGAAGAATATCAAGATTGCTCGCCTTCATGCGGTATGTTTTCTTGTAGAGTGGAAATCAAAGTGTATGACTGGCATTTTTCAGCTAAATTTGGCTATCTTTGTTTGTCCATATCTTAGAAATTTATGAATACCCAGTGTAGACCTTGCTACAGAAAACTCCAGTGAATTGTATTTCCCTTCACTTTCAGTTTTTCTTCTACTAAAGTTATAGAAGAGACTTTTTCCACACCTTTCAGCATTTAATATGGATATTTTGAACGTGTAATTTTTCCAGGATTTGGATTCAGGAACTTCATCCATTGAGTATCTTTGCACAACCGCTGGTACATGCCATACTTGTTTTAGAAATATAAGGTCATTATTTATTTGATTATTTATAGTTCTTAATGTCCAAATCACTGTTTCTATACGTGGTTTATGCTTGTTTACCTTGGCTGATGGTATGTTCAAAGGGGAGTTATTTGTAATAGAAAAAGATTCTTATCTGGCCAGTTTTAAAATCAATTCAAGAAGAGTGGAGATGTGGCAGTCTTGTTAATGAATGTGGTTATGGAGCTGCACAAACTTGTCTAAGCCTGGCAGCATATAATCCTCAAATTATATGCTCTAGTTTCTAAAGCCTCAGTATTTAAGCTTCATTTAAGGAATTTTTTATATAAATTAATGTCAAGTGTGTGAAGATGAGTTCCTAAAAGATTACTCCAAATCAGAAAGAAGACGATGTTGCAAAGGTTTTTAGGGTGGTTTAATGTTTCAAACCTCCATGCTAGAAGGTTCTTTTAAAGTTGGGAAACTATTGTTTTGAAACATTTTAGCACGGACTGGCTTTTCGTTCTTTCTGATTTTTGACATTTATGCAGCTCTAGTTTATCTTTAATCTTGTTTAATTTAGTCATGTCAAGACCTTTCAATATTATTTGTCCTAAGATCATTCTGCTGATGGACTTCCAATTTCATGAACAGAAAAACTGGTGGAAGAGCAGAGGCAATTTGATGCTGTATTGGCTTTAGAGGTAAATATATAGCAATAATTATGCAACTTTTTTTATCTTTTATTGCACTGTGAAATTATTTGAACAGCGGCTCTATTCTGTAATTCAAACTGCACCTTTATGCTTGCATATGGTTTGTTAATAGGTTTCATGTTCTTCCTGCTCTGCTAGATTTGTATTTTATCATCTCATTAGGAAATAATGCAGCATTTTTGTGATTTTTTCTTTTTTGCTCCCTTTCCTTGTTATGTATAATGAAGTGTGGAAACGTGTCTTACCGATTGTACTTCACCTAGGTTATTGAGCATGTTGCAGATCCTGCTGAATTCTGCAAGTCGTTGTCAGCACTGACTGTTTCCTAGTGGGGCTACTGTGATTTCAACAATTAATCGTTCAATGAGAGCATATGCAGCTGCCATTGTTGCTGCCGAATATATTTTACATTGGGTATGTCTTATTCAATTGATAATATTTTGTCTTTAGGCTTGATGTAGTGAAGTACTCTTATCTTAATTTTCATCTTGCCACTTGTTCTTCAAAGAAATTAACTTCTTTCTTTGACAGTAATGCATTCAGTTCTTTGATATTTGTTGACTTCTTTTGGAGTTAAAATCTATCATTTAGTGTGTTTCCAGTATTACACCCGTTGATGAATACCTAATTTACTGAGAAAATCTGTGGTTTTTTGCACTTGCACATCTGTATATGAGAGTTCAAAATTCTTCTATTCGACAGCTGCCTAAGGGCACACATCAGTGGTCGAGTTTCCTTACCCCTGAGGAACTAGTTCTAATTCTCCAACGGGCCTCAATCTCTGTAAGTAAAATATATATCCTAGTTTCTTTTTCCTTTATTTGTAAAATATTGAATCCTATGAAGGCGTTTCATCTTCCTGTTCTAAGTGGTGTCCGTGCTGCCTTTTTGGGTTTGTCCAGGTTCAAGAGATGGCTGGGATTTGTGTATAACCCTTTGACGGGAAAATGGTCTCTCTCTGATGATATCAGTGTAAATTTCATTGCTTATGGCACAAAAAACAATGAATGAACTAAATGTTCTGCTGGATCGAGCTACAATTTTGTTGAGGTTTATCTTTCAATTATAGCTGTGTCTAGTATTTCTAGCCTGCAAATATTTTGAATCTCTGTGGACGTGCTGTGACTAAGGATGAATTAAGCGTGTGAAGCCGCTGAGAATAAAAGGGCCTTACTGTTGGAACATTAAGAGTTCTAAATTCCAGGTTTCTGCTGGCTTGTGGAGAAACAATGTTGTTCCTAGTAGCAGTTGATGAAGAGGGGTCATTTGTATTTAACATATAGAGGTTAGAAGCTGTTGCCAATTGCTGTTAGGTGGGATACTGAGAAAAATTTGTTTTAGGCAATTATTATCAAACTGAGATGTAGCAGTAATAAAATGAGGAAGCAATTGTTTATTGGTAGCTATTCGCAGTGAAATTTTTCATTCTTGTAACCTACTTTTCCTCTCCAGTCTCTAAAAGCATACTATTACCGCTGCAAAATATTTTCTCTTTGGGAAATGGGAAGTTGCCAGTTTCGGCCCGCCACCTACAAACCTTCTATACAAGATGATTGGAACCAGGACCGTCGTTATCTGAAGACCAGAGTTGAGCATTCCAAGACGCAAGTGTGGGGCTGCGTGAAAATGCCATTTCAAATCGGGTTACGTGACGGACCAATGACATAATTGTTTCCATTCTTATTTGATTTTTCTATCCGCGATCTTGTCCTTGGGAATTAGCAAAACGGATCGATGTTAGGAAGTGGGTATCTCTAAGATATCAGTCTTTTCACTTGTTCTTTTGTACATTGATTTGCCCTTTTTTGTCCCTTCCGTTTTCAAATGGTGCATGCGAGAAGAAAAATTGCCAATGACTAGCTTTCTTTTTTTGGAGGATATGAGGTGTAGGAATTTTAGTACTACTTTATAACGTTATTCACGTGAAATAAATAGTCCATTATTCTTACATAAATCTGATTTATAGTTTTACTTATGATTTAAAATAAAATTATATATATTTTGTTATATTAGTATATATTATTATATTTATGTGATATTCTTTTATATCATATGATCTATAAGTGAAGTCGTAAATCTAATTTAACTAACAATTTTCTTCTAATAAGCAGCCCACTATTTTATATGCTTTGGGATCAAAACCACAGTCCAATATATTTTATACTGTAAAGTTAATAATTGAACCAGGCAAAA
Organism: Mitragyna speciosa; assembly: GCA_024721245.1. Classification (NCBI taxonomy): domain Eukaryota; kingdom Viridiplantae; phylum Streptophyta; class Magnoliopsida; order Gentianales; family Rubiaceae; genus Mitragyna; species Mitragyna speciosa. The sequence continues at coordinate 5,110,243 of CM045572.1, forward strand.
ATTTTCTTTATTTTTCATGAATGTCGTATAGTATTTTGGAAATCATTGTGCTAATTATCTCATTTTCTTTCATAACCATACTATATTATTTTGGAAATTTTTTTGAGACTCTTAAATGAAACAAAACAAGGTTTGCACTAGATAAGGTTCCACATATGTTTGTTTGTTTGTTTGTTGGAGGGTGAAGTTAAACTAGAAAATAAATATAAATTTATGCTATTAACATGACAAGTTACAAATTTTAACTAGAAATATTCGTTAGAGAAATGCATAAGACAATTAACAATAAAAATGGGATAACATAAGATAATGATTGATTTACCATTTATGTATTAATTACTTACCCGTACTATTATTATTATTATTATTATTATAAATGCTTACTGCGGACTATCGCTGCAGTTTGCAAGCAATCTCCCTGTATAAGTAGAAATCTGTAACAATCATTTTTCTGACGAGAAAAGTAGAGCTGCTTTCGTCTCTTGTAACGATCGTTTTTCTTGTGCTTTTTTAGTTGGCTAAAGAGAAAAAGCGCAAAAAATTTATGGAGAATTCAGATCCTTCAGTAGCGGCTCGAGGCCGTTTAGCTGTGCTGTCAGCTCACCTTTTAGCTTCACTTAACCATTCCGACGTCGTCTCGTCCTCAATTCTAGAACGTTCTTGCGTCTCCGCTCAAATCGTCCAGCCGCCGCCAAACCTCAGAGGCGCGGTGACGATCATCGATGAACGGACCGGTAAAAAGTACCAGGTTCAGGTGTCTGAAGAAGGCACCATCAAGGCCACCGATCTCAAAAAGGTAAATTATATTTTTCAAATATTATAGCTATATAAGCTGTTATTTCTCATTATTAACTGTAATTATTTGTAATTTTTATGCCATATTTTTTTTTGTTTTGAGTCAGTTATTGTTGTAATTTCGGATTTTTTATTTGTTTGAAAATTTAATTTGTTTATAGTTAAGTTTATTTTTAGGTTTAATTTAATGAGAATGAACCGGAAATATAATTGTGATCTTAAAATATTTGGGAATAAAATAAAAAAATTGGCTCGAAAATTAAAATATACTAATTTTTGGATTGAGCTGAGTGAAGTGCTTACCGAACTAAGTAAAATTTCCTGTCTCTTCCTGTATCTGATTTGTATGATTTTAAGTTATTGAAGATTGGAATTTTAGGTTTTGGTTAATCCGAAAATCTTTTCTACAATGTTTAAATGGATGGAGGTGTAGTAAATTCTGTATAGCATAAGCAAAGGAAAGAGAAAAATTATGATAAATGCGTTATGCTACTGGAATCTTGATCTGATTATGGTGGCTTTTTTTTAAAGAAATCATGGGGTGATGAATTGTGATTGATATTTTCTGAGTTTTCTTGTTTGAGGCGAGAAAAGTTTGAATTTTGGTGATTTCTGATACAATTGATAAACAGATAACCGCAGGACCAAATGACAAGGGGCTCAAACTTTATGATCCAGGCTACCTTAACACGGCTCCTGTTCGATCATCAATTTGCTACATTGATGGAGATGCTGGGATCCTTAGATATAGAGGCTTCCCAATTGAGGAGCTGGCTGAAGGAAGTTCCTTTGTTGAAGTGGCTTATCTCTTGAGTAAGTGTTCGTTTATTATTTTCACGTATAAGTCCTTGTTTGACTATTGTGCTATTGCTTTTCATTTTACTTCATTGATTTTGCATGTTACATGCTGTGTAATACATGTGTACTGGTAGTTTGGTACATGCTTGTTTTGGTAGGTGAAGACTCTATAGAACTCATAGGTGCTGTTAAGATTTCGATGGCGAGAGAGCAATTTAAGAGGCTTCTTTCTTTTACTTGCTCTGTTTCGAATGAATTGTCCGTACATGAGTTTTTGCGGATTCGTGGAAAATTCAATTTTCAAGGCTTCCTCTTTGCATGACCTGTCTGTTTGAACCATCTGTTTATGCTACGGGAGATTTCTTGAGAAGTAAAGTGTTTCTCATTTTGACAGTGTATGGCAGCTTACCATCTGAAAGTCAGTTAGCAGATTGGGAGTTTGCTATTTCACAACATTCAGCCGTCCCACAAGGAATTTTGGTGCGTTTCTTTTTTATGATAAAACTTTTCTTTTTTCATGAAGGAAAACAAAATTTCCTGCTGAAGATAGTCTGATGATATTCAAATTCTGTTTCGCAGGATATTTAGTCTGATGATATTCAAATTCTGTTTTGCAGGATATTATACAGGCAATGCCTCATGATGCTCATCCAATGGGTGTTCTCGTCAGTGCCATGAGTGCTCTCTCTGTCTTCCATCCTGATGCAAATCCTGCGCTCAGAGTAAGTGAACCTTAAATTAAAGTACTAGTAGTGCTTTTGCATTGCTATCTTAGTGGTAGCCCTTTGCAAGTGATAGACATTCATCTGATCCGTATTCAGTTTATATCCTGCATATGACGATACTTTAACATGAACGTTGACAAAAATCAATCAACCATTTCATGTAATTTATTACGAATTTATTTCTTCTTGTTGTTCATGCAGGGACAAGATTTGTACAAATCCAAGCAAATTAGAGATAAACAAATAGTGCGCATACTTGGGAAGGTTGGTTATTTGATTCAAGGTCCATGTGATTATCTTTCTCTCTTTCTTTCCTTTTTTTTTTTTTTTTTTTTTTTTTTTTTGTTTGAAGGTTTGGTTGGATGAACGCTTATAATTAGCAAAGATGTTTAGTATATTTTTGACATAAATATGTATAATAAGACAAATCTCAGGCCAATTTCTGTTGTTTTGAGTCTTGTATTGATCATTTGCAGGCACCAACAATTGCAGCAGCAGCTTATCTGAGGATGGCAGGAAGGCCACCTGTTCTTCCGTCAAACAATCTTTCTTACTCGGAGAACTTCCTGTACATGCTGGATTCATTGTGAGTGATGCTGCTATGTTTTGACTGAGTGTTTAGTTTTTTGGTTTATTTCCTTTGTGCTGATAATGATAACTGCAATACAGAAAAGTGAAAAATCCATCCAGACTAAATACCTTTCTCATAGGGTTGCATAATTTCCGCTTTGTATGCTGTAGTAGTAACTAAGCATATTCCTAGGCCGTTTGGATTTGACTTATATTGACAAAACTTGCAGAGGTAATAGGTCATATAAACCCAATCCTCGACTTGCTCGTGTTCTTGATATCCTTTTCATATTACATGCTGAGCATGAAATGAATTGCTCCACGGCAGCTGCTAGACATCTGGCATCAAGGTATTAATTGTGTCTGCACTGACAGCATGTATTTAGGCTCTTGGACAGAAATCTAATTCTTTTGAATGCAGTGGTGTTGATGTGTACACTGCTCTTGCTGGAGCTGTGGGAGCATTGTATGGTCCTCTTCATGGTGGAGCTAATGAGGTACATTGGGCTTTTCTCCTATACGAAAATGAAAACATTAGTTCATGAGGGATTTATTGCAAATGCTAATTGGGATTACAGCAGATTATCGGTTCTTGGTTTCATTAAATTTTTCCCCTGATATTACAGATTTGTAATAGGTTATCGATTTTATTTTTGTTTATTCTTATTGTCATAATGCACCACCACATATAGCTAAATTTTCTTTTATTCTGATCCACAGGCTGTCCTTAAGATGCTGAGTGAGATTGGAACAATTGATAATATCCCTGAGTTTATTGAGGGTGTGAAGAACCGGTATGCCTTTTAGCTATGTCATCTTTCTGACAAATGACAATATCTGTTTTTCATTATATTACTTCTATTGCTTTTCTGTTGTTATTATTCTGCAATATTAATGCTATAGGAGGCGCAAGATGTCTGGTTTCGGACACCGTGTATACAAGAATTATGATCCTCGGGCTAAGGTCATAAAGAAGCTGGCAGAGGAAGTATTTTCTATTGTAGGCCGGGATCCTCTCATTGAGGTGGGTTTATTCTCGTCGAACTATTAAGGATACTTCGTAGATTAGGAATTTCTGATGCCTTATTATGCAAATTAATGTGTTTGGAGAGTAATTGAGATCCACTCAATCGAAGTTATTGAGAAAGCGCTCGTTCATATTTCTATGTGCGCACATGATTTTGTGTGGATGAACATCTTCCACCCTCTATACCCTTCTAGAGGGTTGTAGTTGTCCTGATGAACGACCGGAAGAGTCTTGGCTTGCTTGAATTTCCATAATCTAAACTCCATAAACACTCCCCTACTGAAACTAACAGCAAATAAGAAATCCAAATATTTGGATGTTGGTGTGGGGGTTGTTGGAGCATTGATCTCTTTGTCTTGCGGATTGATGTGAAAATGGTTTTGAGTGGAAGAACGAATGAGCAGCCACTCATCTTAAATTTTGAAAATTTAATGTAGAGGTAAAGAATTTAGCTGCTACCAACGTGTTATATTTTGTCAACATGTTTTATGGTCTTTAACGAGGTTTGGTTTCCCGATCTGATAAGTGCAACCTACACAATTCCTGTAAATGTCAAGATCCTGTATTATAAGTCAAGTGAAGAATTTCCACACAGAATCATATCACCTGTACCGCTTTAGTTATCAGCTTTTTCCAGTTAAACCACGTGATGGAAACTAGTAATTTGTAGCATAAACTTTTATGCCTTTGTTTATGGATTCCAAGAATGTATATATAAAAGAACAAGAAAGGGGAGAAAATATGAGTATATCTTCATTGTTATATTATTTTACCATAACACGCTGAAGTTACATTTTACCTTGTATCATCTGCAGGTTGCAGTTGCTTTGGAGAAAGCTGCACTTTCAGATGAGTACTTTGTTAAGAGAAAATTGTATCCTAATGTTGACTTCTATTCAGGGCTAATATACAGGTAACGGAAAAAAGAAGATTTGATTCCATACTCAAGCAAATGATTTCCATTGGTATAGATTTGCTAACAAAATCTCGTTATGATTAATCAGGGCAATGGGCTTCCCAACAGAATTCTTTCCTGTTTTATTTGCAATTCCTAGAATGGCTGGATATTTATCTCATTGGCGAGAGTCCCTGGATGATCCTGATACAAAAATAATGAGACCCGCACAGGTTTGTTGTACTTCCTTTTCATATTTTTTTCTTTCGAGCTTCACATGAATATATTAAATCCCCACTTAATTATTGTAAACTGAAAGAAGTTGCTAGTGTAACTCTCATGTTTTGTTATGCAATGTTTTGCTACTCTTACTCGTTTGGTTGTCGTTTGGTTTAAAGAAGGAAACAGTTGCAATTTATTTGCTCACAAATGGCGCATGAATTGTTTTCTCGCAATGCTGCTTGAAACGTCTTAAAACGTGCCATGTGGTTATCCTAATTTTTTACTTTCAATGCAGGTCTACACTGGCGTCTGGTTGCGGCACTATATGCCACTCAAGGAGCGGATGATTGCACAGGAGGCAGATAGACTTGGCCAAGTTTCTGTTTCTAATGCCACCAGGAGGCGGTTGGCTGGTTCTGGTGCCTAGGCTTGGCTACAGGCTAGAAGAAGATGGTTAGCTATGACCATATGCTTCAAAATTTAATAACTAAATAAAAATGTGTTCAACAGTCGATCAAGTATTTTAGTGCAAATACCTTTAAATGTAATAACTAATAATAATTCCATACCGTATGTTTGTGAGGTTACATGATTAGTCCATTGATGGATCCGTTATCTCAATGTCTAAGTGATATTCTTAGTTATCTCTGGTCCATCTGGAAAACAGTTGATCTGGTATTTTTTGTTCTTTGTACGTGGTACAGCCACAAATGCAATTTTTCAGAAATTTGTTGTCGAATACAAGTTTTTGGACATACATGGACTGGGTCTGGAGCTATTCTTATGTGCCCTGGGTCTGGAGCTGTTCTTATGTGGACTTGGTCCATGGGATTCATCCATGGATCCAACTACAGATAGGGTGGGGCCGAGAAAAATTTTTTGGTCTGGCAATGGCACTGCAACATGGATGATGAAATAAGTATTAATTGGACATGATAATATTGACATCACCGTGACAGCAACACTGAACACACATAATTGGGGATCATTGCACAATCAATATGAATCAAGAATCGGACGTGGCAATACTTCCACCGAATTTTCAGAATAAAGGTATATAAATAAGTGTTTCCATTGTTCAGGGTTAGGGTATATAAATAAGTGTGAGGCAATCTTTCTCACCATGGTCGATAAATAGTGATATAATGAGACTGATTAGTTTTAATACTAATGTATCATTTTGTTGAATGTAAAATTGCATTCAATTTTGACTTGTTTACCCTTTTTTTTTTATCAAATTTATATTATTACATTAGGGAGAAGAATGGTATTGGTTGAAGATGTAACCGCTTAATTCTGTATTCATTATCCTTCTTTTATTAAGTTGAATATTATGGCATTGGTGGAAGATATAACCGCTTGACTCTGTATTCGTTATCCTCATTTTATTAAGTTGAATATTACGGTAACGAATAGAGAGTCGAGCAATTAGAGTTTTATGATTCCATTCCAGAGGTCAGGGGTTCGAATCTCACCAATGTCAAAATTTCTTTCCCTGTATAATAGTGTAGGTTTGTCAAAAAAAAAAAATTGAATATTACATTGGAGATTTAGTAATTTAATTGTTTTAATAAATTTTAAAATTTAGGTTCATCGACTCGAATTCCCAATTAGAGGCGCTTGATTAGCGTGTGACGTGTGCGTATCTAAGTTTCTCTTTCCGCCTTAGCTGAGAATTTATTGATCATCTCATCCCGTTGTGCCTGCCATGTGGGACCCACAGCACCATAGAGAAAATTCTACAATTGGGCGATCCTGGCTGGGGCGGTTATAAATACACGAGGGCAGCAACACTTGTTATCTCCACGTACACTCCTTAATTAAAAGTTGAAACAGCAAAATTAACTACTTCTACTACGACTATTATTGTTTTAATTAATTTTTATCAATCAAACTATATTTCTTTAATCATTTATTTATTGATTTATATTATTAATCACAACCAAGCGAAAATTCCAGTCCGACCGCCACCAGCCCCGACTGTCTTTATTTGATCAAATTCCCCCGATCTTCCCCCAAAACCTTCCGCTCCCTCCTCCTCTTCTGGGCGGTGATTTCCTCCTCCGCGGCACTTCCCTCGCGGCCACCACCACCACCACACATCCAATCTACTCCTCACAACCCGTCTTCATTCCTCAGGTATATTCAACTCTCGGATTCTCGTCTACACGCACAAACACCATCACTGCGTGTGTATATATATATAATAATTACATACAAAACTCAGTCGTTTTGCTTTTCAGTTTCTTCGCTAATTTTTGCAATTAAGATCTCTAGGTAACTCATTTTTTGTGCTTGATTAACTTTGCTATTAATTTCTCAAATTGGAAGGGAAAAAAAAATTATATAGTTCTGCGCACAATAGTGCGTGGTACTGCCGTAATTGATGTGCTGATCTGGTTGTAGAAGAATCTTGGGAGCTCAGATGTTTGTGATCTATTTTCTGATTTTTTTATGTGAAATTAGTAATTAGTGATTGACTTGTTCTTGTGACCAATGAAATGTTTGGATTGTTTTAGGGATATTAATGCCTATAGGTATACATGTTTTGTTCGTGAGAGTGCGCGCACTCGCATAAATGTTTGTTTGGTGGCAATTTTAATTGAAAACTTGAGATATTGGTTTAGGAAGTTGCAGAAAGGGTTTAATTAATGAAGTTGTGATAGTTTGTATAGGTAGAGTTAATGATTGAGTGGAAATAATTGAGAGTGGGAAGTCTGAAGTTTTATTACGGGGAAAGTTGAAGTGTGTTGAGAGATTCTTGTATAAGAATCTCTGAATTGTAATATACATGGAGTTTATTGGGATCAAAGATGGATGATATTTGAGCCTTTTTGCTTCGTAATCTTGTTGAAAAAGAAAGGGTAAAGGAGAAATGATACGAGTAGGTATCTAGCTATAGTTGCTGCATCTTTCGTGGCTATGTAAAACACACTTACATTGCTAATGATATTGTGTAGATAATAACTTCTATTTTATATTTTAAAAGTGCTCAAATCCTTAGTGAGATGGAGACTTGTTTTTAAAGGAAAAGGAATATGAGTGCAGTTCCTTTCCTTTTATTTTGAACATATGCACATTAGTACTTTAGGCTTTTTTTTTGTTTTATTTTTTGGGTGGGGTGGGAGGGTAAAAAGCACTTTGACTGAAAGTGAGTTTGCCAAATCTGAGAGGAAATAGGTATAAAAATGTGGAAAGCTGTTGTTTTTGCCTAACCTTTTTTTTTTGTTGTTTAATGGATTCTTAATATACAGTTTAAGTAGTTGCTCATCAATACTTGGAGGTTTGTAGCTCACTGAGTGCATTTATTGAGGCTGTTCTTGCATCCTCGAGTTAATATTTTTGTTTTGGGAATAAAGGCTTCATATTTTTCTTTGACAACAATCTTCAATTGGCATGTTGGAATATATTACCAATGAGCACAAACTTCTCATTTTTGACAAATGCTCGTTTTTTGACCGGTTTTCCAGCTGAGAGTTTTGACAAAATGTCTGGGCAAACCCAGCGCTTAAATGTTGTTCCTACTGTTACAATGCTTGGAGTTATGAAAGCTCGGCTTGTGGGTGCCACAAGAGGTCATGCTTTGCTCAAGAAGAAAAGTGATGCTTTGACTGTGCAATTTCGGCAGATTCTCAAGAAAATTGTGTCCACAAAGGAGTCAATGGGTGAAATCTTGAAGAATTCCTATTTTTCTCTAACAGAAGCTAAATATGTGGCTGGTGACAACATCAAACATGTTGTCCTTGAAAATGTGCAGAATGCATCTCTGAAAGTTCGATCACGCCAAGAGAATATTGCCGGTGTCAAGCTCCCTAAGTTTGAGTATTTTACTGATGGAGAGACAAAAAATGACTTGACTGGGTTAGCAAGAGGTGGACAGCAGGTGCAGGCTTGCCGTATTGCTTATGTTAAAGCCATGGAGGTGCTTGTCGAGCTTGCATCCCTCCAGACTTCATTTTTGACTCTCGACGAGGCAATTAAGACCACAAATCGTAGGGTCAATGCACTTGAGAATGTTGTGAAACCACGGTTGGAGAACACAATAAGTTACATTAAGGGAGAACTGGATGAGTTAGAGAGAGAGGATTTCTTTAGGTTGAAGAAGATACAAGGTTACAAGAAAAAAGAGGTTGAGAGACAGGTTGCAGCTGCCAAGGCATATGCAGAGGAAAAAGTTGCTGAGGACATTGCTTTGAAGAAAGGCGTTCCACTTGACTCAGCCCACGACTTGTTATTAAAAGCTTCACAGAAAGACGAGGATATCATTTTCTGATGTGGAATCTCTTCAGTTGTTCCAAATTTATGAGTCGTGCATTTCGTTCTGCTGTTTGTTAGGAGTAGAAGTTATTACTGAACGAACAAGGCGCGGTATTTTGAATAAGAGTTGGAGCCATGTTTGTACTTATCAGATCAAGTCAAGACTTGAATCCTAATTCTAGCGATCAGAACCACATTTTATTGTTTTTGAATGCTTTATGCTGTAAACTAAGAAGTTGGTTTGTATTAAGGTCTTACGATTCAATTGATTTATCCTTGCATCAGCGGGATTTATTGAATTTGCAAGATAAATTGCCAACTGATTTCTGATTGGAAATTAACCCTTTCCCCGCTTGAGGTGCTTGACATTACTGCATTACTTATTTATTGGCTACCATAATGAACTTATAAAGTTTTTGATGTAATCTTTGGAGAGAACCATCAGAATCTTTTTAAGTTTTTGACGCAATAAGGCTGAACATCCATCCTAATCCAATATTCAACATCCATTTTCACTTTAAAATTCTTACAGAATAACAACTTAAAAAAAAATTGGCATCATATCTACATTTTTCCTTAATTAAAGCACGAATGTTGATTTTGAACCTACGCCATCTGTAGGTACAAAATAGTTTCCCAAGACGTCAATTCTATCAAAGCAGCCATCATATGTGCGAATGTTTTACCATGGATAAATCACGGTAAAACTATCAGGATTAAAAGTAGGATATATCATTATCAGAAATATCTTTTGCAATGAAAGTAAGATGTCTGTACATTGAAAGAAATAAAACATCCCAATTCTTTATGAGTGCATTTTGATTCAGCTGTACAGCAGCATACCTTTAACCCCAACAAACAATAACAATGTTGATTCTGGAAAGCCAACCAAAGTTTACAAGGCCTTCTAGAATCTCCTTTGCATGGGCTTTGTTTTGCATGTTGAAGATGCAGCAACACCGGAAAAACCGCTGGGCCTCTTAGCAGAAAAAACACTGCATCACAAGCAACAGAATAAGGAAGACGACCAAAGATTCATAGCAGCAAATATTCACAGGTGATGTGGAAAATAATTGAATACCTATAATTCCTTTGCACTGCCTTATTCTTCACAGCTGCTAAATTTCTTACCTCGGGGCTGTTGACATAGAGTAAATTAAATACTTAAGGAAAGGCTTGGCATTTTTTTAAGAAATAAAACACGAAATTGTAACTAAATAAAATCTGAGTAAATAATACAGGAGTCAAGACATGGTTTGAGATCCAAGTCAAGCAGAATTTCGCATTAAGACTAGGCCTAAGAACGGTTTGCCAATTTCACAACTGGATGTTAACCCTCTTAATTGGTCATTTGAATGTAAAATCACATTAGCAAATTTGTAGAGTACTTTATACAAGGACTGGGATCCAGAAATCGCAACTAACTGAATATAATCTGAGTATATAAAGGAGAGTCAAGAATATGTTTGGGTCCAAGCGAAGCAGATTTTAGCATTTGGACTATCAACTTTGAATTTAGTTCCAGACATCAGACCCCTGTGTGTTTCTTCCAAGGCCTAAAAACCATTTTGACAATTTTACAACTGGATTTTAGCCCTCTTGATTGGTCATTTGCATGGAAATCACATTCACAAGCTCGCATAGTACATAAACGAGGACTGAGATCCAGAGATTTTTTTTGTTTTTTTTAATTTCCCAAACTCAAAAGCAAGCAACTGTTTCAGAAGGCTCAGACAGAAAATCAAGTTTGATTTATAGGATCCAAAATTTTTTAATCACTGTACAAGCAGCACAAAATTATGAAGGACGCAAGCATGTTAACAAGAGGAATGCCCATAAAAGAACTACCATATGAATACTATCAAAAGTCAAAGGTTTGCAACACTTCAAGGCAAGCTAACCTGTTTAAAAATTCCAATTTTGCCTTCTTCATTATGCTGCTCCTGGTATTGGAAATATTGCTGCAAGGTCCTGCAGCTGCAAATAGAAGAATATGTTAGACAGACCACTATAAGCAATGCCATGCAATGCAGTCACTTAGCATTACAGCTCTTTGTTATGTCTAGTGCAGTCTGAAACCTAAAAGTTAGATACATTCTACCATAACATGATCTCCATAGATGGAAAGTATACCTCCAAAAAAACTTCTTTTACAGCTTGAAGGTGGAACTTTTGTGCATAGCTGAACTTGCCTCTTTTGTTTCTCTGCAAAAACATAAGCATCTATTATTGACTTGAATTACTGAATGTTATCTGACAATCCATTTAGGAGGAAAAGTATATGCATCTGATGCTGCAACACCAAGAAGCCGCTAAGTCAAATGAAACACAGGCCCCAACACCATGAAAGGAAGCAAAGAAAAAAGATAAAGAAAACCCACAACTGGGCAAAGGAAGCTCTCATTTAATGCTACGATACTCTATGTATTTCATTATTAAGCATGTTTGCCTGCTTAAATTGATTAAAACAGTCACCAGATCTAAAGTTTCAGATTCATGTGTATGTGTATTCCTAATTTGTATTTGCACCCGCTCATCACTGACTGCTAGATATTTTCCATTGCATCAATGGATGCTATTGCTTGCCACTAGTGCTAATTACAAACAGGTTTTGATATTGTATTCATCCTAAACTGATGGTAACCTAACATTCCAATTTCTTAACAAATCTTTCACCCCATGAATGCTTTCTATACCCACATTGACGGTAATTTGCAAAATGTTGACCAAATTTTAGCATATGAACCAGGAATTGGAGGGAAAGCAACAAGATGCTGCATGTAAACTTTACCATGCAAGAAAATAAGAAAAGAAAGCTAAAAGTACTTACGAGCTGCTTCATTTTCATACCGCTGCTTCATTCGTTCTAACATCCTCTGTTCCTTCTCTTCTAATTCCTGCACCTTTGCCTGCAAGTTTACAAACGCAACACAGAAGCTTGGTCAGAATCAAGCACCATGGACTTTTAGATCAATGATGAAACCAACAACTACGCAATTCAGAGGAAATCAGATATACTAATATGGAAAATGTAGCTACAAGCCTACAACGACAAAGAAGAAGTGCCACAAAGCCTAGTACCTCGTACAATTGTCTCCATTTAAATGTTACCCCCCTATTTGTCATCCTTTCCACCACAAGATTAACACTCTCAGCACCAAATTTCTGCTCATAGAATTTCTTCCAAAGTTTATCAGTTACTGGGCTAAGATCTCTACCCTGCAATAATTGAACAGAAACAACACATAAATATCAATCACCCAGCTCATAATAAATATTTAGGTAAAGAAAGAAAGAAAGAAAGAAAGAAAAGAAAAGAAAAGACGAAAAGGAAAGATTTCCAAAATACATATTTCTTACCTCTGTACGATTCTCAACATGTGTCAACTGAACCATGGTGCAATGTGGTAAAATACGCTCCAGTAAATGAAAATCTGTTTCTCCAACATTTCCAAGATATCTAACATTGACAACAGCAGTCTGAACGCATAAATCAACCAAGGAAGGGACACCCTCCATTATTATTGTTCGTCTTCCTGTTATGCTTATGTGCTCCAATCTATATTCTTACCCCTGACCAATTTATTAACAAAAACAATCAACATTGAAGTTGCAGAACCCTAAAACCTCAAAGCAGTAAATCTAAAATGCTATCTTTTGCTAGTTCCTTGTTGCAAAGAAGAGCTTAACCGTGCAGATGCCATGGCAACAAGATGCTTACGGAAAACTATAACAACTGATAAGATGCATCCACATTTAAACACCTTTGGGTACAAGGGGGCGAACTAGAGGGAGGGTGGAAAGTGGGAAAGTGGATTCAAATTCATTACAGCAAAATAATGATCAAAATCAAAATCTTTAACAAAACAGAATCCCTCCATCTTACAGTACAAGCAGACTTATTCTTCACAAGCACAATATCAGACTTCAACTCTATCTGCGTTTTATCACAATTTAATATCCCCAATTTATTTTACTTTCTTTTTCCAGTCTTATGGTATAATGGGGCCTAAATTCTAAAAAAAAAAAAATTCTGAATTAATATAAATAAATTGTGATATTTAAAATCAATAACGACATAAGATTATCAATAGAATTATCAACAAAATTCAACCGAAAAACTCATCCTAAAAGGATAACAACATTCACAGAATTCAAAAAAAAAAAAAAAAATCTTTCGTCTATCATCATCAGCAACCCAGAATCAACAAGAATCAGAAACAAAAGTCAAACAAAACAACTATTCATAATAAAAATTAGAAAATTAAGATAAAAAAGGTAGAATAAAACAGGCGAGTAGCTCACCGGCAGCTGATCGGAGCCTGGAATCGTCGAGATGATGACTTCAACAAACGGAGATTGATTTCCCAATTATATGGACTATAATTTGTTCAGATATTTCATCAAACATCGTAGATATATATACTGCATTAAGGAGGATTTCGGAGGAATTAATGTGGTAATATCAGCCATCAGATTCGGCATCCCCAGTGTGAATTGGATTTGGTTTTTCGTTTTTGGAAAGAGGATCAATTGGATTTGGTTTTTGGGCTATAGCTCACTACGCAAGTATTGGGATGCTTCCTTCTTGTTTTTATAATGGGCGTCCTTTACGGGCTTTTTTGGTCGCCCAAATGAATTATATTAGCCTTCAATTGATGTACACTTGTTCTTCTATTCATATATTATTATTATTATTATTATTATTATTATTATTGATTTTTAATTACAATGCAATATGAATTATGCTGGGTTGAAATTCTCAGATTGAAACCTCGTGTGTTAAATTCTCTTCATCTTCAGGTGCTAGAAGTGTGGTGGCCATAAATAAAGAATGAGTTGGCTCAGCAAAGTCTGGTTCTTGGTTGCTTTGTTAACTGCATTACCATTGCACAAAGTGCACTAAGTAGAATTATTGGTAGAACCAACTCAACTTGGTTGGGTTGGCCACCATAAAGTTTTTAAAGGTTAAGTGGGTTTGGGAGGTCAGGGGTTCAAATTCTGTCTTCCATCAAAAATTCAAATTGGTACATAATACAGCCATTTAGTCCAGTGTTAAGGTTAGCTTGACTAAAGAAAACATAAAATATCAAACAAAGATAATGTGCCAACTTCCATCACCAAGGTTGTCGCATTGGGTGAAAAAGATGAAAATATTTATTTGATACTTGGATCAAACATTACTTGGTATGATATTTTTGAAATTGATTTATAAACTAACCAAATTAAGTCTGAATAACATTTGATGAAAGTGATATCTACGTTCCTTTACAAGTGAGAGTTTTTCGCTAATAAATAATGGTAGGGGTGAGTAAAAAGTTAGAAAGATACATAGATATCATTTTTTATGTTACATATTCATAAATGTTTTAACACGAAAGAATTATCAAGTTACTTGAGTTATATTCAACGAAAACTCATTTTAGTTGACTCAAATAATTATCAAAATCAAGTTCAAATACAAATTTCAAAATTCCGCAAACTAAACTTGATAGTTTGAGTGTTTAGCTTATTTATCCTCGTTTATACCCCTATCAACACAAAAACCATAGGCAACAAATAAATAAATAATTGTTTACACTGAGGCAATCAAAAGTCGTGATTTTTATAGCCCTTGCTTTGCTCACGCCTTCACCATACAGTCTTCAACTAAACCTCAATGAGGATAAATAACAGCAAAATCCCACACAGCTAAACCCATTAATCCTCCTCCCATTTCCCTCCTCCACAAGAGCTAAAAATGCAATCCTTAACCCAAAACCCAAGGCTCCTCCGCCTCCCAAACCTCCATCAAATCCCCTTCAAATGCCTCCACAACACCCCCACCGCTACTCCCACCCCCGCCCCCATCCCCATCCCCACCCAACCCACCTCCCAAATACTCAAAATCCGCAGATCCCTTCTCTCCCGGGAGACAACAGCGGTGGAAATAGCCAAGACTTTCCTTAGCCGCCTCCGCCGGACAGAACCCCACCTCAAGAGCTTCCTATATGTGTCCCCAGGCGACGCCGTCTTGAAACAGGCTGAAGAAGTTGACAGGAGAATTCAGAACAATGAAGAATTGGGCCCTCTTGCTGGGATTCTTGTTGGGGTGAAGGATAATATTTGTACTTCAGATATGCCTTCCACTGCTGGGTCCAGGATTTTGGAGAATTATACGCCGGCGTTTGATGCCACGGCGGTGAAAAAGTTGAGGGAAAATGGAGCCATCATTGTTGGTAAGACTAATATGGATGAGTTTGGCATGGGGAGTACCACCGAAGCCTCTGCTTATCAGGTGAGGAATTTTAGAACTTTTTTGAATTTTTTGAGTTTTTTTTTTCTTTGATGGGATTCTGTTGGAATGTAGTATTGTTTAGAAATGAGATGAGAGTTGGGATTTTTATTCACTGTAAACCCGAAAGTTTGCTTTTTTTTTTTTTTTGGTATTATTTTGATGTGCGTTTGTAGCTGTCTCTGTTTTATTAAATATGACCGGATATAGTGCGAAAAGATGAGGCTTTTATGGATTTGAGTTTTGAGTTTAGTGTATGAATGTACGTTTGGTAGTTTTGAGACGAGCCATTGATCTAGGCCAAGGTTGCTCCAGTGCAAACTGAGAATTGGTGATGCTGAGGACATTGTGCCATTTATCGCATTTGATGATGGAATGTGTTGGTTTTGCAGAATGAATAGGTTTTCAAAATTGTTGGATGTTTAAAATGGGTTATTTGAAATATTTGCTCTTGATGATTCGTTGGCATTGCTTGTTGCTGGTTTTGAATTGGAGACTGTTATTTGTTTTAGTCTGGATATGGTCTTTATGATTGTCTGTTTCTCTGTTTTTAAGTTAGAAGTTTGGAAATAGAAACAGGGATTTTTGAGAGAAGAGTACTTTTAGTTGAACTTTGTTTTGCTAAATGCATTAAGCTAAGTATTAATTGAGATTTTTTTTTTTTTTGGGGGGGGGGGGGGGGGGGGTGCCTCTTTTCAAGTTGTATTCTCAATGCAAATTTGGTCTACTCTGATATAGCACGAGAATCTGCTGTTTATTTAAGCGGCATAGGTTTAAGCAGTAGGAGTTTTCTTGACAATCGCATTAGTAACTCTGTTTCTCTCATTAAACTTGAGGTTCTCAACTGAGAACATGAGTCGATTCTGAAATTGCAAACTTGAAATGGTTTGCTCAGGTGATGCATCTTCATCTTCAATAGGTGACAGCTAATCCTTGGGACTTGTCTCGCGTACCAGGGGGATCATCAGGGGGTTCTGCTGCAGCTGTTTCTGCTAGACAGTGTGTAGTATCATTGGGAAGTGATACTGGTGGAAGCGTTAGGCAACCAGCGTCATTTTGTGGTGTTGTTGGACTGAAACCAACTTATGGTCGTGTGTCAAGATATGGCCTTGTGGCATATGCATCATCTCTTGATGTCATTGGATGCTTGGGTTCATCAGTTGCTGATACAGGGATTATCCTTCAGGCAGTTTCTGGACATGATAAATTCGATGCCACTAGTAGTGAAAAAGTAAGTTTTCGTTGCTTACTTGGTAATATTTCTTCATTGAAGTAGGCAGCATGCATGCTTAACGTCAAATAGTATCACATTAACATTCCAACTGATTATTATTTCCCATATGCATCTGATACTTTATTAAACATGAACTTGGACTTTAAATGTGAAGAAGATTTGACATTGTTGTGTTTGAGTATAGACTATTAATAATGTTGCATGAGGCATCTAGATGTTGCTGTCTGCTTATTCTAGAAGTCATAAAAAAAAGTTTTGAAAGAATTCTTTCTATTTCTCAAGGAATGCTACCTTTCAGGGAATCCCTGACTTTGCCTCTCAATTTATCCCCAACGATTATCTGGACTCCAAGCCTCTGAAAGGACTCAGAGTTGGTGTAATCCGTGAAACCCTTGAGGACGGGGTTGATCCAGAAGTAATTTCTGCAATCCAAGGTGCTGCTTCTCATTTGGAGGACTTGGGTTGCACCATATCGGAGGTAATCTTTTCTTTCAATCTTTTATAGGAGGTTCACCTGTCTTCGTATCATCATGTGAATGGACTGATACAATAGTATTTGTCCGGTTAACTATGATTTTCAGGTTTCTTTCCCATCCTTCTCCTTTGGATTACCAGCATACTATATTCTTGCTTCATCTGAATCATCTTCAAACTTAGCCCGTTATGATGGTGTCAGGTGATAAACAGATACTGTTTTTTTTTTTTTTTTGGAGCCTTTGATTTTGATTTTGATTTTCAAGATTGGAGAATTTGTACATACTTAGTTCTCGGTTTCCAGGGGGCATGGGGGAGAAGAAATGTCAGGATCAATCACACTAACGAGCAGTAGTGGCACCTTAGTGGTCTTTTCTGACTTAATTCTGCTGTAAATTTCCAGGTATGGAAATCAGGTCTTTGCTGATGAACTAAGTTCCTTATATGGGCATTCTCGTGCTGAAGGATTTGGTTCTGAGGTATGCATCACCTAATTTTTCAAAAGAAGGCATGCATATTACTTTCTCTTAATGAGTCAAAATTGGCATCTGGAAAATATGGCATGACATTAATAGGAAAGTATTATATATTACTGTCACTTATCATGCTTGGGGGTCATCTGATTTCATTTTCTCAGGTTAAATTGAGAATTCTAATGGGAACATATGCACTTTCAGCTGGTTATTATGATGCATATTACAAGCGTGCCCAACAGGTAGATACATAAATATGCTCTTTCTGTTAACTGTGATTCCCACATATGGCATGTAGGACAAAGTTTATCGTGAGAGTATATTACGCAAGTTTTTAGAATAAATCTCTTATTGTTCTGATGTGATAGGTTAGGAGTCTAGTTCAGAAGAGCTTTAAAGCAGCTCTGGAAGTAAATGATGTTCTGATCTCGCCTGCAGCTCCATCTGTTGCTTATAAGATTGGTATGATGCATGCTCTTCCATTTTCTGTTTTACTTTCTATTATTGCTTCTCTTATTTTTCTTGGCTGTGAAACTGTTCGTTTCTTTTTAAAAAAGGCTGAGCTTGGATTTCAATTCGTAACATTCACAGGTGAGAAGAAAAATGATCCATTGGCCATGTATGCTGGTGACATTATGACTGTGAGTATATTCTTTGTACTAATTCTATCTCGGATTGTATAAATACATAGAATCAAACTGCTTTCTTTTCTGGATTTCTAGAGTTTCTAATGCTATTGGACTTGCACCTATTCATTTTAATTGAATCATACCAAGAATATTGTTCTATTTTAGCTTGTAATGAGAAATATGTAATTCAAAGGGCATGAAAAGGGAATAAAAATGATGGTGACTGAATTGATAATGAAATTATATCCCAGAAGTATGAAATTGAGTGAGAAAATAGATTTAAAACTATGAAACATTGGCATCCTTTAGCATTATTCTGCGAACGTGTCAATGTATCTATTGTCTTGTCATTTCTACATTGGACATTCTCAGATATTTTGAAAGCCCCTGGAAGTTTAAATTGTCTTGTTCCATGTATGATACTTCAATGTATGATGCAGGTCAATGTGAACTTGGCTGGTTTGCCTGCATTGGTTTTACCCTGTGGATTTGCCGAAGTGGGACAATCCGGCCTTCCTGTTGGTTTTCAAATGATTGGAGCAGCATTTGCTGAGGTGAGTCGCATAGTCTTGAACATAGATTTTAGTGCTTATATTGTCTTTGAATTGTTTGGCACTGATTATCATTTCTGTAGTTACGAGTGTTGGTCTCTTAATGTTTATACTTGCAACGCTCCTTGTTATTCTCTCTTTGATGAGTGATAGACAGAGGTAATGAGTTAACAACTAGGTTGATATGACAATTTGCCCCTTATTGCAGGAAAGATTACTTAAAATAGGCCACATATTTGAGCAGACACTTCAAGGTTGCAGTTTTGTCCCTCCACTAGCGGCCGAGGACTTGTGAGAGCTAGTTAACATTTGATATTGCAATTTGAGAATGCAGAAGCAATTTGTTCAAGACTTTACACTTGCTGTAGGTTTCAATTTGATGATAGCATTTTGGGAGTTGAAAAGCATTCTTTCTACTTTCGCGCCTCTAATTTGTGTACGTTAGTAATTAGTAAGTCTAAACCTACAAAAAGAGTTACAAAGTAAGAATTGATAAATTATCTCATAATACATGGTCATATGTGTATACAATATGAATGTTATATATTTGTCCTTTTAATTCTTACTTGCACATCTCCAATATATGGGAAAGGGTAGATTACTTTGGGAAGAAACATCTCTTTGCAAAAGACTATGGACTTCACCTTACTTTTCGTAGTGAAAAGATGAAGATTAAGATAAAGATATATATACTTGAAGTTGTCATGTTTTGGTGCAAAGTAAGCAAAAGATATTTTAAAATTGGTTCAGCAACAGCTTTTGTGGTTCCGTTAGGAAGAAGATGTACAATTTATCACACATAGAAATTGTGAATTAGCAGCATACCCTTTTGCTAATTCTTTAGTTTAAGAAATTGGCAATTAATAATTGATTGATAACACTTTAACCCTCTTGTAAACCCTATTCAATGAAAAAAATTTCCTAATTTCATCCACAATAATTCTCGGGATAAGAGTAGAAAAACATTCACACTGCAAATAAACTAGTACCAAAATGTCCAAACAACATTAGTGGCGACTAAGCACATTTTTACTGAAATGTGGCAACTACATATCAAATTCAGTGGAAAGTCAGCTGCCACAACTAAGTTGATGAGCTAAAAAAGAAGTCATTAGCTAATAGGTCACAAAACAACATGTTATTTCTTAGAGTTTATGCAGTTGAGAAACTAAAAACTTGCAAGCAAGAGGTTTTACCTTACGGACACAGCATTAGCCTAGGTATTTGTAGTTTTGGACATTCCTTGATACTGGAACCTGGAGATGGCAAATCAAAACCAATGTTCGTCAGTGCTGGTAATCCCCAAAGTTGAACTGTCTCCAAACTTGGCAATCTGCAGTTGTCTTGTCCCATCTCTTCAAGCAGGGAGCACAAAGCATCACAAAATTGGACTTTGACAACCATAAGTATTTCTGGTACACA
Organism: Mitragyna speciosa; assembly: GCA_024721245.1. Classification (NCBI taxonomy): domain Eukaryota; kingdom Viridiplantae; phylum Streptophyta; class Magnoliopsida; order Gentianales; family Rubiaceae; genus Mitragyna; species Mitragyna speciosa. The sequence continues at coordinate 5,130,589 of CM045572.1, forward strand.
TGCTGAAGGGAGAACATGTTTGAGTGTGGGGCATCTTCCAACTTCAAGAAATTGTGAAGTTGGAAATATGCACACAATAGCTTTCAGTTCAGGCAGTTCCCACAGGTGCAATTTGTGCAAGTTTCGCAACATATTCTTCTCAGTGTTTTGCTCAAATAGTGTTTTCATTTTATCTCAAATTTGATATGAAGAGTTTCAAGATTTTGTAGAAAATGTGATTGAGGAAATACACTTGAAAGCCCTGGGCAGCAGTCTAGATGCAAATGTTTCAGATTCTGGAAGTCAGATTGCAGGTTGCCACAGTATAGATTCTTCAAGCTGGGAGCAGAGGAAATCCACAACATTTCTAGATTTCTACCCAGGTCAGTAAAATCTCCTGCCGTCTTCATTCATCAAGTACTCCATATTGTGTGACTCGTATTTACCTTTTAACTTAATTAAATTACTGCATATTAGTGTAAAATTTGAGAAATATTTAAACAACGCAAACGGTTCAAGCAAAATATTTCATAATTTGTGTAATAATCCATCATTACAACAAAGATTCAAGATTTGTTCGACATGGGCTTATCAAGTATTTAGCATAACCGGCAATATTCAAAGAAAGCATCATATGTAAAATAGAGAAAATATGACAAACTTTCTATAATTTTAATTACATTAATATTATTTATTGCATGAATTTTCTTAGATAAATTATCTATAAAAGAAAAAAAGAGACAGAGAGAGCATACCTGCAGATTTTGGACCAAAACTGAGTGAGAAAAGCTATTCAGAGAGCCCAAAGCAGAGATGTTTTTCTTTCTGAAATTTACAATGAGTATGGCAATTGAAATGACTGAGGCCCACTAAATTTTTTTATTTTTAAAATATTATTTTCTGGCTTTTCTTTTGAATTTTGTTTCAAAAGGAAAAGACAAAAGACTAAAAAGAAAAGCGAAAATTTAAAGAACAAATTGATCAGAGAAAAATACCTGTATTCTAATCAATGTAGTTAATTGTCGTCATTTATTCTTAGGTAAAATTTAAGTATTGCCCAAAAATAATTTTAATATTATTTGAATTAATATTTTTTAGCCAGGCATACCAACAATACAGTTTGAATCAACTTTTAATTTGTCAAGATGATCAAAGTGCCAAACTTTAAATCGTCATTTATTCTTAGGTAAAGTTTAAATATCGCCCAAAAATAATTGTAATACTGTTTGAATTAATTTTTAATTTGTCAAGATGACTAAAGCGTCAAAAAATCATCATTTATTCTTAGGTGAAGTTTAAGTGTTCCAAAAAATAATTGTAATATTGCTTGAATTAATTTTTAATTTGCGAAATGGACCAAAGTGCCAAAGGCCCAAACATCAAAAAGATATAGAAATAATTGACTATTAAAAAGGTACTAGAAAATTGCTGCATCTCACAGCAAAATTTGAAAAAAAAAATTTAAAGAAAATGAATATAAGAAACTTTTGGAGCAGATTACTTTAGAAACAGTAATGTATAAAGAAAAAGTGCTACTATTGTAAAACGATTCCATGAACCATCCCAGAAGCAAATCAATTCAATCCTCCCAAACCTTCAAAAGTAAGAAATTTTATTGTTTTTATCTGCAAGTATATATTGTTTTTGGTAGTTTAGTTGACAAAATTCTAGAGCTTGCAGCATCCAGTTCCAAACAAAATCCTGCCAAATACAAAAAATAAATTCCGTTCGTATATTTTCGTAAATATAAAAAGGTGAATTAGTTTACGTAGCCTAAAAGCACAAAAATAATACACCATATATATCTTAGTTATATGAATTACATCAAACAGCGTACATCAAGAGCAAACACAAGTTTCTTTTTCTTCTTCTTCTTCTTCTCTCTCTCTCTCCCTCTCTCTCTCTCTCTCTCTCTCTCTCTCTCTCTCTCTCTCTCTCTCTCTCTCTCTCTCTCTCTCTCTCTCTCTCTCTCTCTCTCTCTATTTTTTTGGCTGTTGGATGAGTACTGAGTACAGGAGATCATAACTGTCCCAACTCTCTAGGCAAATTGATATAAAATGAAAAGAAAAGGGACGCAGCAGCAGCAACAGCAATAACTACTAAATCCAGCAACGCAATTGTCTTCTTCGATCTCATCAAAAGTAAAATATTTGCTTATCAGGATTACTTGAATATTGCTCATCTCTTGAAGCCGTTCTTTTACCTTTTATTTCCATCATCCATACCTTTTTTTTTTTTTTTTTGAGAAAGAAAGCCAGGCAAATGAACAAACAAAATCTGAAACCTACCAAAAGCATAAGCAACCCTGCAGATATCAAAAGGGGAAAAAAAGATGCTATAATTAGTTAGTTTTATTCTTTAATATGGAAAATGCATGATTGTTTTTGCAAGCTAATTAACAATATCGACAAAAAGTTACCTCTTGTTGCACCGGTTGATTACCCATCACCCTACAAGCATGGCGTGACGCCATAATTGCTATCAATGAGGATTTTCAGATTCTCATATCCATAGATTTTCTGCTCTTCTTCAATTCCCCGCACTAAACTTAAAACTGAGTAGTTATCAATGGAGAAGTTTTCGTCATCTCTATGTCCCGAAAAGCGCACCCTGATCATTTCAAGAGTTGGTAGACGCTCTAAACAAGAAGGAATTCTTCTCAATCTCAAATTTCCTACCAGGTTTAACTGCTGAAGGCACTGGAAAATAACCATCACTCTCAGTGTCTGTCTCTGTCCACTCCACCACGTCTACATCAGACAAAGTCAAGATTCTAAGTTTGGGGAATCCTCCTTCGATCATCTCCCATCTTTCTCCGCAGAATGAATTGAAGCGTAATTTGAGAACCACGAGATTGGGTAGTTGTTCAATCAATGAAATTTTACTCCAGGGCTGTTTAAGGCCGCGAAGAGACAACTTTTTGAGAGTTAAGGGGAAAGAAAATTCAATGTCACATCTGGTTGAACGTAAAAAGTGTGCCCACACACCCAGTGACTCTAGACTTTCTAGTCGACTCATGTTGTAGCTACCCCTACCAGCTTCCCTTCCTTCTTCAATTTCTCCATCTGAAAGAATAATTTTCAGTCGGCGGACGTTTGGAATCTTTCTTATTATTTTTTCTCCTTCTTGACCTAAAGGAAGCTGCAAAGTGGAGAGTGTGTCTAAATCTGGTAAGAGCGGAGTAGTTTTCATGGCCGTCGTCATTAGGCAAAAGACGAGGAGGAAAGGCCCAAGGTCCTACATACAGATGCCTCAACTTCTTCATGTTCCAGATTGTATCTGGCAATGTAACACCCGCATAAAAAATATTCAGACAAAAAGTTTCCAAATTTGAGAGCTTAGCTATAGATTGCGGAATGAACTGCATGCAATTAGCTCTAAGGGCCAAGTACCTCAAATCCAAGAGTGATTCGACTGCACTTGGGAACTCCGTTTGCATCAGGAAAATGTGCTCTAAATTCAAAACTATAAGATGTTTGTAGATGCAAAAAAGGAAGGAGCTATCAACCAATGGATGTAAATCTGCTCCCGTATGATGAAAAAATAGCAAACTCTTTAAATGTGGACAAAATAACCTTGACTTTTTAAAATCATCTCCACTGGAGCAAATGGACAACCGAAGTAGGTTGGGAGCCTCATTCAGAGTAGAAAGCTCATCATATCCTCGTAATGCCTGATGAAAATTTTCTTCTTTGGCTTTGGCCTTACAGAACTCAAGTAACAAATCGTGGATTCCACAAGCTTTGACCCCACCATCGATAGACCTGCGTTCACTCACCATAACCAAATTTCTACCAATTAGGTCCATCATATATTCTTCTGCAATGTCCTCTGGATTCTTCCCATCAGCTTTTTCCACAAAACCCTCTGCAATCCACAGCCACATCAAATTCTCGGTGCCAATTTTTTGATCTTCTGGGAATGCTCCCAAATAAAGAAGACATGCCTTCAAATGATATGGTAAATGTTCATAACTGAGCTCAATTGACTTCTTGCAAGGGTCTGTATAAGACACCATCGTCGAAGTTAATCTCTTTGCAAAATCTTCCCAAGTCGAATTATCATACTCTATAGTTGCTAGAACTCCAGCTATGACAACAACTGTAAGAGGTAATCCTTTACAGAACTTTGCTATTTCCATACCAGGTCCAAGTAGTGATTGAGGACAATCTTCTTCACCAAACACTTTGTTCTGTAATAATTGCCAACTTTCTTCATCAGTGAGCAAGCGAAGATTGTGAGGCTCAGCCTGTCCAGCCACGTTAGAGAATCGACTTGTGAAGAGAATTTTACTTCCATTCCCATCATTCTGAAGTGCAATTTTCAAGTCATTCAATAACCCGCTGTCCCAGACATCATCAAAAACAACGAGGAACCTATTTCCCTTTAACTTTTTATAGAGCATGTCAAGCAAGTCATCTTCATCCCGAGTTTGAAGCGTTTCATTGTATTTGCCACCATCACCCAAAAGCTGAAGTAACAAATTTTTCTTGTTATTTGATGGAGAAACTCTACACCAAATACGAATGTGGAAATGGTGCCTAATATTAGTATCATCATATACTTTTTTGGCTAAAGTCGTCTTGCCGATTCCAGGCATTCCTACAATTGGAACAATTTCCAACTGTTCTGATCCATTTGTAAGTCGATCAATTATCATTTGAGCCTCATCATCGAAACCAATCACAACTTCTTGAGCTTTTGGTACATTACCTTTTAGTACAAAAAAAAAACAAAAATGTAAATTTATTTAACGCATCTTTATATCTATAATCTATAACTATAATCTATCCGTATCTATCTATCTATCTATCTATATCTATAATGTGTGTGTGTGTATAGACTTTGTACACCAGGTGTGGGAAACACTTTGTTTGTACTCTAACTCCTTATTGGATTAGAATGTCTTAAATTTAAAACATTTATAAACACCAATTATGCAAGCTCAGTTCAAAACACCAATTTATAATAGTCATTTCCATACGGTGGAATTCATAATTGTAAAGAACATCATTTTTTATGCAATTTTAAATAAAACAGGACAAAACAATTTGATTAGCATATAAAGTGGAGATTTAAAATGATAATGAAAGTTATCTATTGGAATTTCCTTAAATGAAATAAAAAAGAGTTTTTTTCATGAGAAATCAATGTATGTATAAATACACAAAAGAAAATGATGAAGGCAAAAATTATATAATTAAATGGAAAGATCGATAATGAACTAAAAGAAAAAATAATAGTAATGTAAATAGAGAAAACAAATACATCAATTAACCACTAGAAGACATGTTTTACAAAACAATAGTAATCTATACATTTTGTGTATCTCCCTAATATTTTGGTTACATTTATCTGTTTAAAATACTAAGCTATAAAGCTTTAAAAAGTTATATACTTCTAAGCTTTTATTCGTTAGAACATGTGCAACACACGCACTGCTTTCTAATAGAAAAATATATGTAAGAAAAGGGATTATAAAATAAAGTATATCCGACTCTCATAATATGATAATATGAGACATGCATAAACCCAATGTATAGTTGCCTTAGCCTTACCTAAAATTTCTCTAGATTCTCAACTATTCCTAACTCATTACAATAATTGAGCTCCTATATATAACCAACCAAACTTGAACAATGAGAAATCTAATTAAAATTTATAATATAACTTTAATAAGAAGCTAACAAATTATGCTTAATAACTGAATAAACTTAAAAAACTCAACCAGCATACCTTAAAAAAAAAAAACCGACTCATAACTTGTAAAACTAAATAGAACATTTATAACTTTTTAAGAGTTTGGTTTAATTATGCTAACATTACCTTTTGATGCTATTTGTGTACTGGAACTGTTGCCAACTTTTTTCTCCGTGAAGCAATGATCTGAAGGAAGACTTCTTATCATACACGATCTGCTGGAGTGATCCTTAATATGCTGGATATGCTTGTTGCTGTCATCCAAATCAACAAAGACACAAAGAGGAGAAGTAATATGAGTCAGCTCGCTCGCAAAAAGCCGACAGATTACGATTCCTGCACAAGTTATAGCATCTACAATGCCTCCATTTAGCTCATCCAGTCTATTATCCTGCGGCTCCCTTAAAATGCTTTTTAGGAATCTGAGTCCTTCGTAAAGTGTTGGCATTTGATCTTTCAAACAATCCATAAAGCTTGCACTTCTCCACAATAGGGGCCAAAGACGACTTATGAGAGAATCATTGAAGTCCCTCATTATATGCTTAGCCATCTCTGCACTATGTAACAAAGCTGATGATTTTGAAGCTTTTAGGACTTCGACGTACATCTGTAAAAATCTAGGCTCAACAGGCTTAATTACCCGGAGCAGTTCACCAATCATGTACAACAATCTAGAGATTTCATCTATTTTGGGCAACGAACAATGGTAAGCGAAGGATGCTGCGTATAAACCTGCAAACTGAAGGTGATTCGACAGATCTTCTAATAGGCCACACTCAATGTCCCTCAATTTGGCAAAGCGGGTGAGATTTTTCAAGAAAGTTAGCTCGTCTTGGAGGTCCTCAATTTGTGCATGCAAAGCCATTCTATTATCATATTCGATGGTACTTCTCGTTGACAATAAAGGGCTAAGAAGGCCCGCAAGATTCTGTAGAACGTAGTCTACAAATTCCACAAGTTCATCATCTCTCAACAAGCAACAACGACGGGTTGAGCAGCAGTGCAACAAAGTGTTATATACCCTCCGGATTCCATCTACAAAAGACGCGATCTTTGCTTGAAAATCCCAGATCACAGGTTGCCAGGAAGTTTGAGAGTTGCTGTAATCCCAACGTGAGACCACATAATTTTGTGGTCGAAGGCAAAGAGAGTGAATGTCCTCCTCGAATTTCTTAAGATTTTCTTCAATGGTAGATACGAAAGACCGAAGATTCACCCCATTAGATTCCAGATCCGAATGCACATCGTTGCTGCTCCACTTTCTTGCACCCAAAGAAATGTCCTGAGACATGGTAAGTTCATCTTGAGGACCGTAAGAACGTAACTCTTCTCTATGTCGAGGACATAAGATTGATCGTATCCGTGGTATATGTTGCACTCCAGGAACAACTCAAGATAACGCATGACAGATTGAATGCAAGTGGAGACCATCTCCATTTCTCTGCAGGAATCTTCCATAGTTTAATTCTCAGATCCAGTACTGCTGTATAATAGCAGTAAATGAAGTACTTAATTATTTCCTTCCTAAATTGAATTGTTTTTGCAAACGGCAAAGATAACAGAGGTATTTTATAAATGTAAGGCGGTGTGGCGGTGGATGACCGAAGAAATACTTCTTCACCTTTGGAACTATAAATATGCCCTTGTTTGAGTTTTAAGAACAACACTCAAGAGAGTTAAGTGCCTCATTTAGATCTTAAATTGTGAGGTTTTGTCTTCTGTATTTTGTACTCTTTTTAGTATTAACCAAGAGAGCAATTTGGGTCTTTTAGGGCTTTTAGTTTGATAAGGCTCTCTTGTGTTATTGTGGGATATTTGAGTACTTTTGTATTTGGGTGTTTTGTTCAGGGCTATTTGGGTTTTGGAGAGTTCTCCACTTTTGTATCCTTCTTGTTTGGTTAGTGAGATTTTGCTTCTCTTCGCTGGTGGACGTAGGTCACATTGACCGAACCACATAAATTTTGTGTCTCTCTTTTATTTTATATTTTCTTCATGAGCTATTGTTATTTTGTTATAGTCATTAAGGGCTAGTCAATTTATTTAATTAAATTCCTGGGGTTCCGATCCTAACAAATTGGTATTAGAGCCTTGACCCCAGGTCAAGTATTGACAGCCAATATGACGGTAATGAAGGTCTATGTTGAAAAGTTTGACCGAAGTGTCAACTTCAGTATGTGGCAACTCAAAATGGAGGCCATTCTAATTCACGATGGAGTTGATAAAGCGCTGCTCGAGAAGGAGAAAAAGCTAGAGAAAATGTCATACGAGGAGTTTGTTGACCTTGACAAAAGGGCAAGATCATGTATTATTTTAAATCTCTCTGATGATGTTTTACGTGAAGTTGCTTTTGAGACCACAGCTAAAGATATGTGGGAAAAGTTGAAAGCTTTGTATACGAAGAAGTCGGTAGAGAATAGGCTCTATTTGAAGCAAACTCTATACATGCTTCGCATGACTGAAGGTATGTCTATAATTTCGCATCTTGATAAATTTGACTCTATTATTATGGATTTAGAAAATATAGACGTTAAAGTTGAAAATGAAGATCAAGCCCTATTATTGTTGTGCTCCCTTCCCCAGTCATTTAAGCATTTCAAAGATACAATGCTTTATGGAAAAGAAACTATTTCGTATAAAAAAATTAAGTGTATTTTAAATTAAAAGATCAGATAGGTAGAGATATTACTGATAGATAGAGATATTACTGGGGACACTCGAGAAAATCAAGCGGAAGGCTTGTTAGTTAGGGGTAGATCTGAAAGAAGATATACAAATGCTAATAAGTTATCTAATTCTAGACACAAGAATTTGGTATGCAATTATTATCACAAGAAAGTTCACATCAAGTATGAATGTTTTAAATTGAAAAATAAAGAAAAGCATAAGGAGAAAGTTGAGCATGAAACTACCGAAGCTGATATTGTAGTTGATAAGACTGATGGAATTATCTTTTGGGCAACCGATGATAATTCCAAATCTAGTAGCAAATGGATTTTAGATTCGGGTTGTTCTTATCATATGTGTCCCAATAGGTATTGGTTTTAAACATATGATTCAGTTGAATGTGGAGTTGTTCGAATGGGCAATGACACTATTTGTAAAGTTGCCGAAAAAAGCACAGTCTAAATTAAAATGTTCGATGGCATTGTGAGAACACTTAGTAATGACAGACATGTTCCTGATTTGAAGAACAATCTCATCTCCTTAGGTATTCTTGAAACTCTTGGGTAAAAATATGCAGTTGAAGGTGGAGTTCTGAATATCACGAATGGTACTCTTGTTATTATGAAATCACATAGGCCTGGAACTTTGTATCTTTTGCAAGGATCTACTGTCACAGGGGCTACTATAGTTACTAAGTCCAAATGCAACTTGGACTTGTTAGTGTTCATTGAGGATGATTCGGGCCATTGGGGCATTTGTGGAGAAGATGGATCATATCTACTATGTTCATGCATGTGGGATGAAAGTCAAGGTGGAGATTTGTAAGGCGGTGTGGTGGTGGATGACTTCCATCCCACATCGCCAACCGAAGAAATACTTCTTCACCTTTGGAACTATAAATAGGCCCTTGTTTGAGTTTTAATAATAACACTTAAGAGAGTTAAGTGCTTCATTTAGATCTTAAATTGTGAGGTTTTGTCTTTTGTATTTTGTACTCTTTTTAGTATTAACCAAGAGAGCAATTTGGGTCTTTCAGGGCCTTTGGTGTGATAAGGCTTTCTTGTGTTATGATGAGATATTTGAGTACTTTTGTATTTAGGTGTTTTGTTTAGGGCCTTTTGGGTTTTGTAGAGTTTTCCACTTTTATATTCTTCTTGTGGGGCTTCCAAAGATAAAGGTACATGAATAGCCATTTGATCCCCATCAAAATCTGCATTGAACCCCTGGTTAGTGAGATTTTGCTCCTCTTCACCCATGGACGTAGGTCACACTGATCGAACTATGTAAATTTTGTGTCTCTCTTTTATTTTATATTTTCTTCATAGGCTATTGTTATTTTTCGTTATAGTCATTAAAGGCCAGTCAATTTATTAAATTCCTGGAGCTTGGATCCTAACAAAAAAAAAAAAAAAGAGAGAACAAATAAAAGAAAGAAAAGGTAATTTAGACAATGCTGGAGTATTCTGTAATTAGGCAATAATAAATCCAAAGTCGACGATTACTAGTTTATAAAGTCTAGAGAAACGTGCTAGCAATACTGAGATATGATTCAAAGGTTCAGGTCACCAAGATTGATTTTGGGCACCGAGCTTCGCAAGTTGGAAGGTGACATAAAGATGTGTAACTGGTCAGTGAAAATTTATAATCATTTTTTCATTCTAAAAGGGCGTCATTTTTTGCTTCCAAATTTGGTCGGCATAATCTAATCTCAGCCATCCATTGTTGGCCCATTTAATCTGGACCATTAACTTGCTCCAAATGGAACTTGTGAGCCCCATCTGCATTGATTTTGCTAATTAGGACTTTGGCCAGGGCTAATTTTGTACTTCCTTCATGGAGAAAGGGCCTCACAAGTTCCATTTGAAAGAGGGCCTCACAAGTTCCATTTGGAACAAGTTAATGGTCCAGATTAAATAGGCCATTAATGGATGGCTAAGATTGAGCCATGCTGGCCAAATTTGGAGCCAAAAAACAGTGCCGTTTTAGAGTGAAAAGTGGTGACAAATTTTCACTGACCAATTACATATCTTCACTGACACATTGCCTCCAACTTGTTTAAACTAGCACGGGGCCAACTTGCAAGGCTGCGTGTCCTTTTTTTGTTTAGTTGAGAAGCACCGAAACAAGGGTTCAACTCTTAACGGATCAAACACCGACTTGTGTTTAAAACCTAGTTGGTGTGGTAACCGTGCCTAGGTCCTATTTACATGGAACATAAAGCCAGTTATTTCTATAAATGATGAAGATAAAAAAAGAAAAAAAGAAAAAATTGGTTGCTCAAGGTATGTAAGTGCTGGTGTATTCCAAGCAACTGCATCTTTCTATATAAATATTATGGATTATGTCTATACTTATATGGCGTAGTTTGATTGATTGTTGTACGCCAAGTAACGATGCACTACAAACAATTGCAATGCAACCCAAACAATTGCATACCAGGGTTATGAGGTGCAGTGATTTCTACTAGGGATGTAGTCGAACTAAGTCGAGCTCAAGTAGCACCATGCTCAAGGTCGAGCTCGACAGCCATATGTGCTACTTGCATTCGACTCGAACTCGATCGAGTTGAGATTTTTGTAGCTTGAGCTTGAGCTCGAGCTCCAAGTAGTAAAAAACTACTCGAACTCGACCCGATAAGTTTTTTTTTTTGGCACTTGCGAGTCTCAAACTCGAGTACTCAAGGACAATTTCGATAAATTTTACAACTTCTACATCTAAAATAGTAAATATATAATTACTAAATAATTACATGCTCGATAAGGCTCGACGAGCCTTCAAGCTTGAAAAACTAGTACTTGAACTTGACTCGTTTGATTAATTGAACTTAAGTTGAACTCATTCAATTCAAGTTTGAGTTGTGTAATTGACTGAGCCGCTCGCGGGTAGCAGTTCGATTGCAGCCCTAATCTCTATCTCATTAAAGTTGGTAAGCAATTATTAAAGCTTCATGCGGTGCATCAATTTTTCAAGAATTTCTAACTAAATTAATAAAATTATGGGTCACTCTAACCTAGAGGCAAGATTCATCATGAAAGTTAACATTAGCCTAAGGGCACAGAATAGTACAGTGTGTATTACTGAAAACTGTTTGGTTGGCATTGAATCGGTATTTTTTCGCTTTAATACACTATGTAGGGGCATAATATTTTAGATACACAAGAAAAAAAAACCAAACAACGAGTAGTCTAGATTAGTCTAAACAATATTCAAGTAATTTTGGAAATGATATGCACTTTTAACCCTAAATTGCACACTTTCAATCACTTTTTTCACACTTGTAAAAACTTCTTATACTGTCGTCTTAACAGAAATTTGGATATTTCAACAAATTTTTCTTGATTTTCTATTAGCTATGTGTTATTCTATATACAATCTTCTTGTACTGACCAAATTTTGAATGCGGCTGGACCAGTAAGCATAAATCTATTTGAAAGTTACACAATAAACAAATATGCTGAGAAACAAATTTGGGGGATTATTCCTAAAGTGTTTTAGATGCTTAAGTCAGTAATTTTCTAGAAAGAATGAGATAGCCCAAAAGACTTTTGTGCTTAAGAAGAAAACATACCTGTTTGAGAACAAGTGGGGGGTATTTATGCTCAAAAGAAAGAGAAATAAAAGGGATCTCAAGATGGATGCCCCTAGTCTGATACTTTGAAAATTGATATTCTTAGCTTGATGCCCTAGGATAGCTTTTTCAATTTTAGACTTGATATTTGCATGCGCCCAATTGTATAGGCAATGCTTTTTATTCCTTCATATGTCATATTATGTCAAATCGTATCAGGATTACCTTGGGGATATGATCTCGGCTATTCTTTAACTCAGCGACCTTGGACCCAACTTTATTCACCTGAAGTCTCTTGAGGCACGTGGTAAGGAGCTGAGGTGGCTATAATTGCTGGTCCTTTTTTGGCTGATATGTTTAGAGTTAGATTGATTTTTCGGCTAGGGCTAACTCAATCATGAATAGGGACTGAAAACCAAATAGAGGTGGAACAAGATGTCCAAGGTCCGAGGAGATCTATAACGCCCTGATACAGATTAGGCCATGAATGATGTAAGGTTGTGCTTAAAGAATTGTAGGTTCAATTCAGAATAAACCCATTATGACATAGGATTAGGCTGTTCAAATCTATTCTCCATACCACTCATGTAAAAATATTGGAAAAATATTTTTTTAGCCAAAGAAAATATTAAAAAAAAGTGGTATTTGACACATCTCTCTTATGCTTTGGCTTTCCAATTTCTACTTTGCTGTAAAGCTTATCATCAATCCCCTTACAATCTTCAGATTCCTTTTCCTTTTCTCTATGCGTCTAAATTTTTTGTTTGCAAGTTCATGAAATCATAAGAATTTGACTTATATTTTCTACATTACACAATTTTTGTGTTTTCTTTGATAGTTGAAGTCATTGCCTTGCTAGTTATGATAAATACTTGAATTTTTATGGTAATTAATTTGAATTATTGCATAAAAAATTGGATAAAATACCCCAAACCCCCTCTGGTTTTTAGATAAACCACATGAGCCCTTTATGGTTCAAAAAGCTATACATCACCCCATGTGATTTGGTTAAAGTGTCAAAGTGACAAAAATTCTCTTTCGTGACGAAACATGAGTAAAATATCCAAATTACCCCAGTGGTTAATTATTTCATCTCTGTGCTTGCATGTATTTTTTTCAAAAAAAGAAAAAATATACTTTACCCTCTTGTAGTTTTCGAATGAATCATATAACTCCTGTAATACTAAGGACCTTCTAAGGGCATTTTTGTAACTTTGACCACCATTGGGTGTAAGAGCAATATTTCTATGTAAGAAAGGGCTTAATGATCATTGGAGCTAATGTATTAGGTTAGACAGATTAGGGTTTCCTTATTCTTTTCACTAGCCTCCAGCAACTTTCTCTCTCTACCTCCCCCAAATACCCATTTCCTAATTCTTCCATTTTTCTCTCTAGCTAATGTGGGATTTTGCCAAACCAAGAGCAATTAAGTCAAGAGAATCAAGAGGGCTCTACTTCAACTCCTACTACTCAAGGTAATTTCCTCAATTTCCACTCTATTCTTCCTGGGTTTTTGCTTTAGGGTAATAATTGGGGTAATTGTCGGGTTATTGGTGAGTAAATAGGTAGATTATTATGATATTGATGATGGGTTATGCTTTAATGGTTATGTTTTGTGCTAATAATGGTGTACATGCTTAAGATTGCTTATGAGTTTTCTATTTTGTGTGATGATTCATGGGTAATTGAGGTTTGGGTTGATGGGTTATGTTTTAATCGCCAAGTTTTGTGCTATAAATGGTAATTATGCTTTAGTTTGATGACGGGTCTTCTACTTGATATGATAAATCATGATTAAGTTAAGGTTTGGTTGTTGAATTATGGTTTATAATGTGTCTTTGAGTGTTAATAGTGGGTATTTCAAACCATTTTTTGAATTGTTTTGAGTTTGGGAGTTGATGCCTACCAAGTATTTGATAAAATGAGTGCAGGAAATTTCCAAGGGGGTTGATCTTTATAAATCCGCGGGCACGGATCATTGAACCCCCACCTGTAGATCACTCCATTTTGTGGTCGTTTTGCTCTGTTTTGCATCCTAAGTCTAGATACAAGCTTCAATAATGATTTATTGATAGAATTAGTATATAATTGAATGTTTATTTGTGCATTTTAGGTGAAGAAAGTGATCAAACTTTTGTAGATTTCTTGAGCTAGCGTGGACTGAGGTAAGTGGTGCTTGTCTCCTCATGTTTTGAGAATGATATTTGTAAACTATTTGATTTGAAAAGTTAGTTTATATGCAAAATGGCTTCGGTGTGAATATCTTATTGATTTCTTATGAAAATGTCTATATAGCACTATGTGATTTTAGAATGATAAGCTATTGAGCTCTTGAATGAATGATTGTTGACGGGACTAGTCTTGTGTAGGTGTTATGATGTGAAATTTGGGCCGTACTAACCGGATGATAGTTAGATTTGGGACCGGACCAACTGGTAAAAGAGTTGGATTTGTGTCAGTATTAACCTGGATTATAGTTAACAACTGGATATCTAAGGTCAACTATTTGTTTATTGCTTGAGCTCATACTTGTTTGTTTATGCTTATATGAAATGTTATGAAATGTGCAATGCCATGTATATATGATTGTTTTGTCAAATGAAGTGATTTTGAGTTGAATGTATATCTATAGCGCTCTCGAGCTAGTAGAAGAAACATGTGCTATTTATTGGGCGATTTTATCACTCACCCCTTTACTTTCAATATGCAGTGACTGACAATTTTGTAGAGGAGAGGCGGAACGACACTTGGAATTAGTTGAGGTGATTGACAATAGCATGCTCGTAGTGATTTGTACTTATGTTATCTACACTATGTTTTGAGTTATGATATGTATGTTGAGATTCTAGTGATTTTGGTAGGCGTTTGGAATTGTATATTAAGGTTTGGAGATTATGGTGTTGGATAATTTTGTACTTGTGATCATTGATATTTATTTAGCTTGTGACATTGTTAACTACTTTGATATATGACACCTTATGTCTTAGCTTAGCCAAGGCATGGTGGGTACCACGTTTGGAGGTACAGGGTGTGATAACTCCTTTATAGTTCTAAAAGCTATACATTATCCCATGACAATTTTTAGTACTTATATAGGCTAATTTGGAGATTTTATCCAAAGACTGTTACAGAGGTAATTTTCGTTAGTTTGACACTTTAACTCAAATTAAAGGAGAGCGATGTACAGTTTTTAGAAGCATAAGGGGTCATGTGATTTATTCAAAGACCACAGGGGGTAAAATGTAATTAACCCTAAAAAAATTGTACATATTATACTTGATAGCCATCGTTTTTTAGTTTAAAAGAGGATGATCTCATTGGATTCTTACAAACCCCCCGAAAAAAGAAAAAAAGAAAAATGAAGAGCCTTCAGGTCCTCCATTTTCTCCATTTTCTTTGGAAGGGGTTGGGCTGGTGGATGGGATGAAGAAATCTTGTCTTTCGTGTGACCTTTGGTTAATTTCTTTGTAGTTGGTTATCTGAAAGTATATGATTGTTAATTAAATATTATGTTGGTGCATCATCTTCTTTTTGTTCTTTAGTGTCATGACTCATATGCTAGGTTGCTTTTCAAGAAATTTATTTTAAAATGATGGTGTAGTGATTGTTAATCCTAGATTAATAAACTAATGTCGACCTCTCGGATAGAATAATCCTGAGGTCAATATTGGTAAGCGGGTGACTTAATCTGTGGATTATTTTTTTCACCCATAGAGAATCTAAACTTGTCGGGCAGCCTGATGGTTGGCAGAATTCTGGGATGAATGTATATTTTTATTCTCTCTTTGGAAAAAGATGTTATAGAATTCATAAGCAGTGAATAACAAATAGTTATTATATATAGCTCTGGAGTAGGTTTCTTTCTGCTGTACTACCTGCACTGAAATTTGAAAGGAAGATCCCTGTAGAGAGAGAGAGAGAGAGAGAGAGATGGCTTGAAATAAGTGTTCATTCTGTCATAGGTGTGATCTGGAGTTGCTACACAAACATATCGAAACTGGATTTTCTCCTCACTTACGTAAGGAAGTTGGGTCAATCAAGCTATAACTTACAATTTCTGAAAACCTTTTTTTATGTATGCAAGAAAGCGGATGACAAGGATGTGTATTTGGAACCTAATGACGGCAAGAAGGTGTGCCTTTCAATCTTTCTTTTCTATTACTGAAGTTACTCTAAACAAATGTGCTGTTATTTGATAGCCATTCTTTCTAATTTTAAAGAGGATGATCTTCATTCGATTCTTACAAAGATAAGGTCCTTCACTAGAAGTCAAGAAGTCCTACTTTTTTTATATTTGTGAGATGGCTGAAGAAATCTTGTCCTTTGTGTGGCCTTTTGGTTAATCTTTTCTGTAATTGGTTCTCTAAATCTATATTATTGGTAATTAGATACGACGTTATTTCATGATCCTTTTTCCCCCTTAATGTCATGACTCATAATGGTCGGTTTTTTTTACAGAAATTTTAAAATGGAGTATTGAGTAAACTAATCTTGGCCTCTCCGACAGAATTGCATGAGGTCAATATTGGTGAACGGGTGGCTTAATCTGTAAATTAATTCTTTTTACCCACCTAAAACAACTAAACTTGTCTGCATGCCTGATGGTTGGCTGAATTTGGGGACATTGTCTAATAATATCTTTTATTTTACTTTTTTTTTTCCTTTCTTGGATGAATATGTTTTTTTTGTTTTCTCTTTGGCTATTGGAAAAAGAATTATAGAATTCATAAACAGTCAAAAAAAACTGCTTCCTATGGCTTTCGAGGTGAGATTTCTTTTTGTATAATTCAAGTTCTTGATAGCATGATAATGAAGATGACAAATACTTCAGAACATGAAAATGAAAATGATCACATCCAAAATCGAAGAGGAAGTCAATAAAGAAGTCTTATATTTGATTAAAATATCACTTCTTATATTTGATTAAAATATCATTTTACTTCTTTCTTTTTGTATTATTTTTCTGAAAGGAAGACACTAATACCAACGTAATATCACATAAAATATTAGTTCAGATCAATAATTGTTTCATCAAAGAATTATTTTGTTGGAAGGAGCAATATCTCTCCGGCTGAACTTATGTAGCTTTCTTGGGTGGCAACAGGATCGGGTTGGCGGGTTGGCGGGTCGGGTTGACACCTACGTATAACAGTTAATCCGCCAACCTGAACTTGACCCGTCAACCCTAAAATGCTCAACCCGAACACGACCCGAAACAGGGTTGGCGGGTCGACCTGCCGACTCGAAAAAAAAAAAAAAACTACTACTGTTACTACTAACATTTTGTAGCTTTGTTTCACTTATTCACATTCAAACACAAATTTCATTCATTAGATAATTAATCAAGTAAATTGTAAGAAAAATTAAGAATTCTACTTAGGTTTATGAAAGTAAATTGTAAGAGAAATTAAGTGTATATTAGTGAGTGACTTCAATATTAGTGTGTGCAAAAAATGTGTTTGATCATTTTGTGTGTGTGTGTGTGTGTGTTTTAATGTCTTTTTTTCCTCTTTTCTTCCAAAAAAAAAAAAAAAAAAACTACTACTAACATTTTGTAGTTTTGTTTCACTTATTCACGTTCAAACACAAATTTCATTCGTTGGATAGTTAATCATGTAAATTGTAAGAAAAATTAAGAATTCTACTTAGGTTTATGAAAGTAAATTGTACGAGGAATTAAGTATATGTTAATAAGTGACTTTGATATTAGTATTTGCAAAAAATGTGTTTGATTATTTTTGTGTGTGTGTTTTAATCTTTTTTCTTTCCTCTTTTCTTCTTCTTCTCCTTCCTCTTCCTCTCTTTTTTTTTTTTTTTTCAGGTTTGCGGGTCGACAACCCGACCTGTTTTTCTTTGCGGGTCATTCGGGTCCAACCCGCGAACCCGCTAACCCCCAATTCAAACACAGTATTTTCGAGTTAGATTCGTGTCGAGTTTTCGGGTCGTGTCAAAAATTGCCACTCCTAGCTTTCTATTTCATTATCTCTCTCTTGCCAAGAAATTGAACACTTTCTATTTCATTATCTCTCTCTTGCCAAGAAATTGAACACGGGGGATAGGGGTTTCTCTAAGGCTTTTGTCATTGTACTAATTGCTGGTTTCACTGTGTATGTCAACTTTGTAGAAGGACCCCGTCGTTAAAATCATCAGCACATTAAAGCTTTTCACATGTAGAGATATTCTGTACATAAGATCGTCTGTACATATTGGGTAAGTGTAAACTATAACTGCTGGAATTGTGTCTAACTGGGTTGAGATAGTGAGATAAGTTGATCGAGCCCATATGTTTCTTTAGATGGCCTACAAGACAAAGACGGATAGAGACACATGGGAGTTGTATCGTCAATTAGCCTCTGATACTTTTTTTTTTTTGGATAAGATAGCCTCTGATACTTAAGTTAGTATTTTAGAGTCAAATTAAGAGTTTGGCTATTTTGTTATAGCTTAGGGAGCATACTTTTTTCAGGTAGGAGCTAGAGCTTTTATACTCAAAAAGACCAAGTTTGGGGGATTGAGAATCTCATCATTATATCTGGGGATATCACATGGAAAAGTATACAATACATCACGTGCATTGCCACGTAGTGTACTAGAATTAATAATTTATCGCCATGTGGTAACGATTGGCCATACCTTGTATTATTTGGCGATATGTGATTGGTTTTAGTGCACCACGTGGCACGCCACGTGACGCGCGTAGTGCACGCAATACTCACTCGATATCACATGGGTAGTTTGTCACATGGATGTGTTAGAGGTAGATTTGTTTATGCATGCTTAGGTGGCACGACTAACGTGCTTAGGTGGCACAATTGATACTTTTTAGGGTTCTGTCATATCATATCATAATGTCTAAACTATTCAGAGGTCTCGTCTTCGACAATTTATTGAGCTCGGTTGCTTATTGCTTGACTTTGCTTGCGAAGTTCTTAAGATTTAAGACGCCCTTGACTGGCTTTTTTCACCCTCATTTGCTAAAAGAACTCCTCGACTGGAACAAAAGCAAGGGAAGCCGAGTCTAGGTAGGATGAGATTTTGAAGATGTTTAGTGAGCGTATATTGTACAGTTGTTAGATCTAAGAGTTGGGCTCAAGCGGTGTGCTAACAAGATCTTCATGCTGGATCGGAGCACCAGATCATTCATATTGAACAACTTCCTAAAGAGTGCATAATTGGGCTTCGTAAGTGTCCATAATGGACTCAACATGTTTGAGAAGAGCAGAGAGTGGCCGTTTAGATTAGTGTCCACAGAAACTAACATCAATCGAATTATTAGCCGACACAAAATAACTAATTCTATTATATTACATCACAGCTTTTTTTATGCATGTACTAGAAACAAAATTTTATAATTTCTACTTATATTGACTTAAATATATCCATTCCATAATGAACTTAAGATGCTACTTGCTCATAGCAACCGCGTATTATTTTTCAGAAAATTTCAGTTTAACGCTTGAGTGAGCAACACAGATGACAAGACTTAAGGAGTTGCATGTCCTAATCGAAGCCATACTACCCTTAAAGTTTGTGTCCTTTAAAGGGTCTTCATTCCCTATCACTCACTTTAGGATAGGATTGGTTTCAAAACACTATTAATGCTTAGGCAAGAAAATTGAAGTAGAAATAGCCTAGATTTAGGCGTTTTCCTATGGACATTTGGTTCCAACTGCCTTTTTTTTTTTTTTTTTTTTTGCAAATTTACTAATTAACCATTTTTTGCACAATGGTGTTTGTTATATTTTACTAAATTAGCATTGTTTTTAG
Organism: Mitragyna speciosa; assembly: GCA_024721245.1. Lineage (NCBI taxonomy): Eukaryota > Viridiplantae > Streptophyta > Magnoliopsida > Gentianales > Rubiaceae > Mitragyna > Mitragyna speciosa. Next base: position 5,150,267 of record CM045572.1, read on the forward strand.
CTAATTTGTAAAAATTACAATATTGAATTTTTTGGTTTTTTATTTTGATTTACTCTGATATGGTTCTGATTTCACTCTCTATTTCGATACTAATTTGAGAAGATATTTTCTATTTTGTATAGGCATGATGAACAATGAATAATTCACAATAATTCAGATCATAATTCGTACGGAATTGTAAAAAGTAGAATTCAACTTTTATCAAAATTTCTAATTTTCATTCTACAATCTCCTACCAACGCCAAAGTTCTTGATTAGCTAGTGCATCTCATTTTTTTAAATTTATTTTCCTTAGCTACTGCCTTCACCGTGATCTTATAATACTCGTTTCCTTGATTAAACAATAACTTTAATATAAAACTATGAAGAAGAATACATAAGGAAGCAATAAATATTGTGAAACAAAAATTTGGTTATGTAAAAATTGATTTCACTAAAAGACATCAAATATTGCGAGCATATAAAAAACAACAACTAAAAACTAATGAAATCTAAGTAGTTTGGAACTGTATATCATCAATTACACCTCCAAGAGATTGCAAATTGCACAAGCAAATATTTATGAGACGCAGATCTCTGTCGTTATCAACTTCTGAACATAAACATATGAATAGCTATCCCATAATCCAGTGGACATAAATTACTCATGAATGATTGTGTGGTACCTACTTGAATCGACTACGATATATTGTGTTTAATAGATTATATGTAGTGTTTAACGTTTCTTCTTAGAATCATCCATCTGTCTGCGAAGTTCTAAACTTCTGCCAAAAAAATGTATTTGTGACGAGATAAAGCACTAATTTAAAGCTTTCGACAAGAACGAATTGAAAATGCAGCAAGGCCAAAGGCTAGGCTGGATAAATAAGGTGTAGTTAATTAGCATCAAAAGCAAATCATGAATCTCCAGTTTCATGCTCCAAGTCTTTAAGTGAAATGAAGGGAATATTTAAAATTTTTAAAAATTTTTAAATTGTGTTAGCTGGTATCAACCATCCAAATTTCCAAAATCAATCCCAACACCGAAAGGTGAATATACAAAATCATACTTATTCGTCTCTTTATGATTAGATAAATATTTAGTTGATGGATATGAGAGTGTTCGTCTCCTATTTGATGTGAGATTTTGATGAAAAAAAGTATAGATGATTATTTCTCAAATTTTGTTTATGGGGTAAAATTCCTTATGAGATGGTACCATTAAATTCTTTTAAGTGCATACATTTAACATACATAAATATCGTTTAATTTTGCAACTTATGAAATCTATTAAAACCTAAAAAGTAAAAGCCTGAAAACAACAAACGCGTCCAGATTAATAAAAGGCAAAAATTAAAAATGTTTTCAGTTTAAATTAAAAATGTTTTCAGTTTAATTGACCTTTCACTGGTATATGTACCACATGCTTTTGTTTCAGGTACATCCACCTGATTATGAAATGGCTATTAAATTTTCGCGCAGTTGATAACAGCGCAAATCTTCATCTCATAAATATTTGCTTACGCAATCTACATTCTATTAGGGGTGTAATTGATAGCATAGAGCTTCAAATTGCTTAAATTTCATTAGTTTATGATTGCAATATTAGATGTATTTTAATAAAATCAATTTTTACGTTGCCAAATTTTTATTTCAAAATATTGAATGCTTTCTTAAATTCTTTATTCTTTTTTCATATTTTTATGACAAATTTTGTATTTAAACTAGAGAAGGAATATTTTAAGATAATTGCCAAGAATGTAGCTTGAAATAAACTAAAGAAAAAACCCGGATCCATTGGCTAATCAAAACCACTTGCAGTGATAAGAAATTGGAAAAATATAAAGCTAAAAAATTGGTATCAGAAGTCGAACTTTACATTAAATATGTAGTAGGAAGCACTGGCGGGGCCAGAAAATATTTTTAGTGGGGGCAAAAATAATATTAAAATTTTTTACTTAATATTAAAATTTTTTACTTACTTTTTTACTTTTTTTTTTAAACAAAAGAACATCAATACTCACATAACAAGAAGAAATAATGCATATATTTTACATAAAACATAAGTAAATTTATACTCAAAATTACTAATGTAATAGTAATTGTATTTCAAAAAAGTAAATCAAAGCACTTATAATTGCTCATGACGAGTTTTAATTTTTTAATAACTATTTACAACTTTCTTATATTTTCAACTTCACGAGATATATTTTTTCAATGTAAATAACTAAATAATCACTCATTCAATTGTCTCCTATCTAATCCACAAGGAAAAGAAAATGAGCCCGTAAAGAGAAATAGTGAAGACACATTTAAAAATTTGTCTAAAATTTATAGACATTAAAAGAGACAAAGGAGGGCCAGTGGGGGCCCGTGCCCCCAGGGCCCCCACTGTGGATCCGCCCTTGGTAGGAAGTATCATCAAAGTGTTTCAATACCTCCAACGGGACCAACTGCATTTTATCTTAAAATTTTGCTATGGTGTTAAAAACGTACGAAGAAAGTTATAAGTTTAGAATACTAGCAAGTTTCTCAGTAAATTTATTATCTTTTTTGCATAAATTTATCATTTTTGTGGATTGTTTTGTGAACCGTCATCACCTTTGTCTTAATTAAATTACCACTTATCGGTGTAAAGTTTGAGAAATATTTAAAATAGGCAAATGGTTTAAGAAAATGCTTTTATAATTGGTGAATAATCTATCATTACAATAAAGATTCAAGAGTTTTTCAACATGGGTTTATCAAGTATTTAGCATAACCAGCAACTTCAATATTAAAGAAAGCATCATATGTAAAATAAAGAGAATATGATAAATTTTCTATAATTTTAATTAAGTTAGCATTATATATTCCATGAGTGTTCTTAGATGAATTATTGATTAAAAAAAAAAAAAAAGACACAGAAAGAGCACACCTGCAGATTTTGTCCAGAGAGCTCAAAGCAAAGTATGCTTTTCTTTCTAAAATTTGCAATGAGTATGGTGATTGAAATGACCGGGGTCCATAGAATTTTTCCGTTTTTAAATATTATTTTATGCCTTTTTTTTGTGAATTTTGTTACAAAAGGAAAAGACAATAGAGTAAAAAGAGAAGAGAAAAATTAAAGAACAAACTGATAAAAAAATACCTGTACTCTAGCTAAATAATTGATTATCTCATTTATTCTTAGGTAAAGTTTAATTATCACCCAAGAATAATTGTAATATTGTTTGAATTAGTTTTTAATTTGTCAAGATGGCGAAAGTGCCAAACCTCAAGTCATCATTTGTTTACAAGTAAAGTTTAAATATCATCAAAAAAATAACTATAATATTTTTTGAATTAATCTTTAATTTTGTCAAGATGACCAAATGCCAAACCTCAAATCGTCATTTATTCTTGGCTAAAATTTAAGTATCACCCAACAATAATTGTAATATTGTTTGAATTAACTTTTAGTTTGCCAAACCTCAAATAGATATAGGAATATATAGACTATTGAAAATGTGGTAGAAAACTGATGCATTTGACAGCAAAGTTTGAAAAAAAGAAAAGGAAAATTAATACATGAAAATTTTCTGAGTAAATCACGTCTAGAAAGAGTGAAGTACAAAGAAAAATCGCAACTAAAGTGAAACGGGCAAAAGATTTTATGTTACACTTTTCGTATCACACTTTATGTTACACCCACTGATAAGATGACACATATCTAATTAGAATCTAATTTCTTTAGAACTTCGCATCACAAAGGACATATGTCATCCAATCAATGGGTGTAATATGAAATATAACAGAAAAAATATAACAGAAGACTTAAGCCAGTGAAACGGTTCCATGAACCATCTTAGAAGAAAACCTTCGTCTCTCAAAATCCAATCCTCCCAAATCAATCATAGAAACGCATAAAAATTTTTGTTTTTTGTTATCTACAAATGGCTATTGTTTATGGTAAATTTATTGGGAAAAATCTGGAGATTGCAGCGTGAAGGTTCTAAGCAAAATCCTGTCAAATAAAAAAAATAGAAAATCTGCTTCTATATTTTCGTAAATATTAAAAGATGAATTAGTCCAAGTGTATGGTACAAAAACAAATTCACATCTTCAAATAATAATAATAATAATAATAATAATAATACACCATGTGTTAATTGCATTAATTACATCAAGATTTAACGCACTTTTTTTTTTTGGGGGGATGAATACTGAGTATTGGAGGTCCTAACTCTCCCCAGGCAAATTGACACCAGTTCGGAAAGAAAAGGGAACATAACATCAATAACAACGAAATTCAGCAACGCAAAACACAGAGACAAATCTTGCTGCCTTCAAATGTCTTCTTCAACCTCATCAACAGCAGAATATTTGCTCATCAGGATACTTGAATGTTGCTCATCTTGAAAATAAAAGAGCCATCGTTTCACCTTTTATTATTCTTCTTTATATATATATATAAAGGAGGAAAGCCACACAAATGAACAAACAGAATCTCGAACCAAAGCAACCCCCGCAGATATAAGAAGGAAAGAAAAAAAAAGGAAGCTTAATAAGTAAAAATAATGCATATATTGTTTGGAGTAGACATGGCGGAGCTAGAAAAAATTTTTAGCAAGGACAAAAGCAACATTAGAATTTCTTACTTATTTTTTTACTTTTTTTTAACAAAAGTATATTAATACTCGCATAATAAGTAAAAATAATGCATATATTCCATGGCTCATAAGATTTTTTTTAGCAATTTAGTTCAATTAAAACCAGAAGTCCACGAGACTCTTTAGCTTAATAAGAGCTCAAGTATGATATAGAAAAATCTTTGAAAGGGCATATTCACAAATACCACTAAAACATATAGGTATTAAAAGAATTTAAGGAAGTCAGTGGGGGCCGTGCCCAGGGCCCCCACTGTGGATCCGCCAACAATAACGACAAAAGTTCCCTCTTATTGCACCTGCTGATGCCCTTCATTATGATGCCTGTAGAGATAGTTACTATCAATAAGGATTTTCAGATTCTCGTGTCCATAGCTTTTCTGCTCTTTTTCAATTCCCCGGACTAAACTTACAAGTGAGTAGTTATCAATGGAGAAGCTGTTGTCATCACTATGTCCCCAAAAGTACACCCTAATCATTTCAAGAGTGGGTAGACGCTCTAAACAAGAAGGGAGTTTTTCCAGCCTCAAATTTCCTTCCAGGTTTAACTGCTGAAGGCAGGGGAAATAATCATCACTGCTTGTGTCTCTCTCTGTCCACTCCACCACGTCTACTCCAAACAAAGTCAAGATTCTAAGTTTAGGGAATCCTCCTTCGATCATGTCCCATTTTTCTCCACAGAATGAATCAATGAGTAATTTGAGGACCTCAAGATTGGGTAGTTGTTCAATCAATGAAATTTTACTCCAGGGCAGTTTCAGTTCGCAAAGAGACAACTTTTTGAGAGTTGAGGGGAAGGTGTATTCAACATTACCATTTGTTGGACACTTGAAGGAGGCCCACACGTTCAGTGACTCTAGACTTTCTAGTCGACTCATGTTGCAGCTGCCTCTAGTAGCTTCCTTTCCACATCCACATCCAATTGCTTTATCTGTAAGAAAAATTTTCATTTGGCGGATGTTTGGAATCTTTCTCATTATGTTTTCTATTTGTTGAATTGATGAAGGAAGATGTAGAAAGGATAGTGTGTCTAAATCGGGTAAAGTCGAGAAGTTTTCAAGGCCGTTGTCATCAGGCAAAAGACGAGGAGTAGCCCAATATCTTACATACAGATGAATTAACTTCCTCATGTTCCAGATCGTATCCGGTAATGTAATACCTCCACAATAAATTTTCAGACGAAGAGTTTCCAAATTTGTGAGCATGGCTATAGATTGCGGAATGAACTTCATGGAGTCAGCTCTAAGGGCCAAGTACCTCAAATCCAAGAGTGATTCGACTCCCCTTGGGAACTCCGTTTGCATCAGGACGATGTGCTCTAGATTCAAAACTACAAGACGTTTGTAGATACAAAAAAGGAAGGAGCTATCAACCAATGGAAATTCATCTTCTGCAGTATGATGAAAAAATATCAGACTCTTTCAATGTGGACAAAATAGCCTTAACTTTTTAAAATCATCTCCACTGGAGCAAATGGACAAACGAGGCAGGTTAGGCTCATTCAGAGTAGAAAGCTCATCATATCCTCGTAATGCCTGAAGAAAATTTTCTTCTTTGGCTTTGGCCTTACAGAACTCAAGTAACAAATCGTGGATTCGACAAGCTTTGATCCCACCATCGATGGACCTGCGTTCACTTGCCATAACCAAATTTTTACCAATTAGGTCCATCATGTATTCCTCTGCAATGTCCTCTGGATTCTTTCCATTAGCTTTTTCCACAAAACCCTCTGCAATCCATAGCCACATCAAATTCTCGGTGCCAATTTTTTAGCCTTCTCGGAATGCTCCGAAATAAAGAAGGCATGCCTTCAAATGATATGGTAAATGTTCATTACTGAGCTCAATTGACTTCTTGCAAGAGTCTGTATAAGACACCATCGTCGAAGTTAATCTCTTTGCAAAATCTTCCCAAGTCGAATTATCATACTCTATAGTTGCTAGAACTCCGGCTATGACAACAATTGTAAGAGGTAATCCTTTACAGAACTTTGCTATTTCCATACCAGGTCCAAGTAGTGATTGAGGACAATCTTCTTCACCAAACACTTTGTTCTGTAATAATTGCCAACTTTCTTCATCAGTGAGCAAGCGAAGATTGTGAGGCTCAGCCTGTCCAGCCACGTTAGAGAATCGACTTGTGAAGAGAATTTTACTTCCATTCCCATCATTCTGAAGTGCAATTTTCAAGTCATTCAATAACCCGCTGTCCCAGACATCATCAAAAACAACGAGGAACCTATTTCCCTTTAACTTTTTATAGAGCATGTCAAGCAAGTCATCTTCATCCCGAGTTTGAAGCGTTTCATTGTATTTGCCACCATCACCCAAAAGCTGAAGTAACAAATTTTTCTTGTTATTTGATGGATAAACTCTACACCAAATACGAATGTGGAAATGGTGCCTAATATTAGTATCATCATATACTTTTTTGGCTAAAGTCGTCTTGCCGATTCCAGGCATTCCTACAATTGGAACAATTTCCAACTGTTCTGTTCCATTTGTAAGTTGATCAATTACCTTTTGCGCCTCATCATCGAAACCAACCACAACTTCATAATTTTTTGGCATATTACCTTTAGCACAAAAAAAAAAAAAATGCAAAATTTTGTTGAAAACACATAAAAACATGTGGAAGAAGAGGAGTTATAAAATGAAACCTGGAACTCTAATAATATGACCTGCATAAACCTATTGTACAGTTGTCTTAACCTTAACTTAATTTCTCTAGACTCTAACTTCCTACCAAATTCACTATAATAATAAAGCTCTCCTTAACTCACCAAACTTGAATAATAGGAAATCAAATTTGAATATATAATATAATTCTAATAAAAAACTAACAAATTTACTCAATACCTTAAGTAAATAAACCATAGAAAACTCAATTAAAACATATCCTCTAAAATTAAATAGAAAATTTATTACTCTTAAGAGTTTGATTTAATTATGCCAACATTACCTTTTGATGCCATCAGAGTGCTGGAACTGTCGCCAACTTTTTTCCCCGTGAAGCAATGATCCGAAGGAAGACTTGTTATCATGGCTGATCTCATGGTTTGATCCTTAACATGATGGATATGCTCGTTGATAAAAGCCAACATATCAGAAAGATTAGGAGGACAAGTAATTTGATTCACATTGAACGCAAAAAGAATGAAGATTATAGTTCCTGCAAAACATATGAGATCTACAATTTTTTCGTTTAGCTCATCCGGTACATTCTCCAGCGGCTCCTTTAGAATGCTTCTCAAGAATCGAAGTCCCTCGTACAGTGTTAGCATGTGATCTTTCAAACAATCCACAAATCTTGTACTGCTCCACAAGAGGGGCCAAAGACGACTTATGAGAGAGTCATTGAAGTCCCCCACAATATGCTTATTAGAATGTAGCAAAGCTGACGATTCTGAAGCTGCAAAGCCTTCGACATGCATCTTGAAGATTATAGGCTCAATGCATTTAAATAACCCGAGCACTTCGCCAATCCTGGAGCACAATGAAGGGACTTCCACTGCTCCATGGCATTTGAAAAAGGAACAATCGTGAGCGAAGACTGCTGCAATTAAAGCTGTAATGTGAAGGTGATTCAACAGATATCCCAATAGGCCAGGCTCAATGCCTATCAATTTGGCAAAGCGAATGAGATTTTTCAGGAAAGTTAGCTCATCTTGGACGGCCTCTATTTGTGAATGCAAAGCCATTTTATTATTATATTCGGTAGTGCTTGTCGGCAACAATAAAGAGTGAACAACATCTATCTCCAACAATAAAGGGCGAAGCAGACCCGCAAGATCCTGTAGAACGTAGTCTACATATTCCATAAGTTCATCATCTCTGAAAAAGCAATAACGACCGGAGGAACAGCGGCAGACCAAAGTATATATCCTGCGGATTCCGTCTACAAAAGACGCGATCCTTTGAAGAAAGCCAGTGACCACAGAGTTCCAAGCCGTGACATAATTAATTTCTGATCTTTCCGAAAAAGATCCAAGGCAAAGAGAGTGAATGTCGTCCTCGTATTTCTTCAGATTTTCTTCAATGGTAGATAGGAAAGATCGAAGATTCACCCCATTCGATTCCAGATCCGAGCACACATCGTTGTTGCTCCACTTTCTTGCACCCCAAATGAATGTCTTGAGACATGGTAAGTTCAACTTGAGGATCGTGAGACCTGCACTCGTGTCTGTAGCATGGTTCTAAGACTCGGCCGAGTCGTCTCCGACTCGGCCGAGTCATCACCGGATCGGAGGATTCCGATCCGATACCGTTCCGAATCTACTCGGAGACGGGAGACTCGTCGATATCTCGTCTGAACTCGGTCGATTCAGGACCGATTTGTCTCCGAATCGAAAAGAATCGGCCGATTCACAGCTGACTCGTCCGAGTCAACTTGGACGAGACAAAAGGGGCAACTAGTTTAGAGGTGAATGCTAGCCCTGTGGTTCAAAAAACGGAGACCAGTTTGCAAATTCTTTCATGGCCTTGCTTATCAAGCTTCACAACATGGTTTAAGAACAAAAACCCATGTAATTCCATCAAAGAATGGCTTTTTTCAGATAGAAAATATGAAATTTTAATCTAATTACGGAGCTTTAATCCACTAATGGAGACAAGGAACACCATTACCTTCCATTGCCTAGCTTTCTCGACTCAATAATGCCAGCAATTTTTGGATCGACCGGATGCAGGGGGCAATCAACTGCTTCAAATTGGGATGTTTAGAGGGGGTGGGCTGGTGGTGTTGAGGCTTGAATGGAGAGAGAGAAAGGAGGATATGATAGGTGATGAAGCCGCCATAGTCGAGAGAGATGGAGAGAACTCAGAGGCTTGACTGATAGAGTGGAAGGTGAGAAAATCGGAGAAGAAAGTCAGAGAAAAAGGCAAGAAAGATTGAAGAGGTTTAGAGACAAATATAGAAGGATAAAGAAAAGTTGAGAGCTTGTTTAAAAATTCTAATTAAAGTACAAAGAAAGTGGATAAAATAATGGACTTTACATATGTCCCTCGGTCAATCCTTGCACCGAATGGAGTACCAATTGCCGACTAACCAAGCTGAGTTTTGCTACATTCACCATGGGGGTTCCATCCTCCAATTATCCTGCTTATCCTCACAGGCAACTGCACAACGCATACTAATATATATAACAAGTTTTGCAATAGCATATTAAAATGACTTTTTTTTTCTTTTATTTATCATGGCATTACATGTATTTCTTCTATCATTTCTAATATTACGATAGCTTACTTGTTAATATTAATATAATACTATTTCTTATGAAATTAGTATTACCGTTAGAATAATATCTCTAATGAAGTTAAAAAGAAAAATTAAAATTGGAGAGTATGAAAATATAATTGTAATTTCAAAAAATTCAACAAATGCCTTTCAATTATAACAAACTCAAATTATGTGATATTATTTTTCCTTTAAAATAAATAAAACTTTGAGTATGAGAAAGTCCAATTATATGATTTTTTCAATTTTCTATCAAATTATAATCTAACATCCATGTTAGCGACTTTTAGTTGTAGACTAATCCTTTTTCCTTCTTAGCAAATATTGTATTGCACGAATTGAAAATAGTTGCATTTTTTTTTGTTTAAACAATAAATAAAGCTCTATAATTTGTAAGATGTATAATTGTTATGATAAATCTTTTTTATGCTATTTTAATTTTCTTTGTGATATCATTGCGTCGAATGCTTAAAAATATATTATATTTTTTATATCGATAAAAATAGTACATTCTAGAGATCTTTTATACTAATTTTTTGGCTATTTTTGTTTAGCATATTTTTTTATATTTGAATTAATATTTATAATTTTTTAGATAAAAATTATTTTAAAATGTGTGTCTCGCCGAGACGGCGACCGATACACCGAATCCGAGGTGGAACGGTATGCGCCATGACCGCGACCGCGATCCGCGACATTGAACCATGGTCTGTAGGCATTATTAGAATAATCTTCTCTATAGTTTTTCTAGAGCAACTCAAGGTCACGCAAGACAGAATCGATGAAAGTGGAGACCATCTCCATCTCTCTGCAGGGATCTTCCATAGATTAACACTCAGATACAATACTGCTATATAATACAAGTATTATATAATAGCAGCAAGTGAAGTACTTAAACTTCCTTCCTAAATTGAATTGTTCTGGCAAAGGGTAAAAAAGGATAACAGAGGTATTCATTTAAAAACAAGAGGAGAAAGGAAAGGAAGAAACGATAACTTAGACAACGTTGGAGTATTCTGCAATTGGCAATTCTGAATCTCAATCGACGATTACTGTTTTGGAAGTGAAGAGAACTGTACCAGCAGTCAACCTTTTGCTACAAGAAGGTAAGGATCTTCCAGGGGTTGCCTCGTGGCAGTTGTGTTGGCATGGCAAGTAATAATTCAGCCCAATTTGTCCTGATCGTTTTTGCCCCTTTCTTTCGTGTCTTTTGGTCCTGATTGTGCAGTTACCTTTACTTTCATCATATATATTCGTCATGGTAATTTGCTTCGTAGCTATCTGTCCAATGGCATAACAGTCACTTTATCGTCTGTATTCCGGGTCAAATTCAGCAGAGGTCACCTTTCCCTCGACTTGGTCCTGGCCGTCCGATCAAATGGCTGCATGGCAACTTGATCAATCCGACACATTTCTTTTTTGATGGTGTTCTGTCACGTCTTCCCTTCACCGCGAAATTCTAAAGCTAATGATTCTTTCAAGAATGACCTTATATCTTCACCACTACTTTTATTTGTCATACATTACCTTTTTTGACATCTTCATATTCTCAACCCAGTAATTTGCATGTGACGGACTATTATCATCCATTGACCAGAAATTATTCTCGGGTGTTTTGTCTTCAACGTTTATCTTCTTACTCTTTACAGTTGGGTTTAGTTGGTTTCTGATTCTTGTTCTGAATTAATCATTGTCTAGAAAATATAACAAACTTTCCATAATTTTAAATAAATTAACATTATGAAGTGCATGAATGTTCTTAGATAAATTATTGATAAAAAAGAGACAGATAGAGCACACCTGCAGATTTTGGACCAAAAGTTAGCAGAGGATGCTTCTTCTGAAATTGCGACCAGCCTGGCAATTGCAATAACTGAGGCCCATTGAAAATTTTCTTTTTAATACGTTTTGCTGCCTCTTCTTTTAAATTTTTGTTTCCAAAGGCAGAGAGAGAACAAATTGACGAGAGAAAATACATGTAGTCTAGCTTCGTTTGTTTGATAGTGTTTCTAAAAAACATATTTTTTAAAAAGTTTAAATATATTTTTCAATCAACTTTTATCTCACAAACACATTTATCAAGAAGAATCTTTAAACTGCTACAGTAATATTTTTTAAAAAAGACTTTAAAAAACAATCATCCATAATTAATTATAGTTGTTTATTTCACAGGTAAAGTTTAATTATCACCCACGTTTGAATTAATTTTTAATTTGTCAAAACAACAAAGGTTTCAAACCTCAGACGGATATAGGAATAATTGATTTTTTTTTTAGCAAGAAAATGATGTAATTTTATTTAAAAAAAAAAAAAACCATGGAATGTCTGTACAAGAGCAGAAGAACTGCAACAACATTGTTAGCTAGTGGATATCCTATACATCTTTGATCCCCACAAATCTATACAAAACATACACCATGACAAAAGTTAGTCTTCAAAAATCCTTGCTGGAAGTTCCCAATCAACCATCAGTCTCCAGTTTTGTGTGCAGTTGGTGCTTTACTCCATCATAGCACTGATTCAGGCATGGTCCTTCTAACTGCTTCTACTATACCCACTGCTTCCGCGTTCTTCCCTTGGTATATCACCTGATTCCGAGCTCTCCAAATGTTGTACATGGTGATAGCACACATAACACGTTTAAACTTATCTGCAAAAGAGTCTGAAGTCCAAGTTTTACTCATCCAATCTATTTTTTCATGCCATGAGGAAAGCCTCCTGTGAATAGAACAAAAATCTAAGACTTTGTTCCATACTGCAGCAGTGAATTCACATTCAAAAAATAAGTGATCAATTGTTTCCTCCCTACTCTTACACATAGGAATTGATTGTTGAAAAGGTGCAGAAAATCGATTCATTTCCAAGCCAAATTTAAAAAAAAATTAAGAAAATGAATACAGGAAACTTTTCAGAATAAATTACTTCTAGAAACAGTAAGAAATATAGAAAAAGTGCAACTAGTGAAATGATTCCATGAAACATCCTAGAAGAAAACCGTGGACAATCCTCCCAAATCAATCACGGAAAAGCGTAAGAAATTTTGTTGTTTTTATCTACAAGTATCTATTTTTTTTGGTAGTTTAGTTGGTAAAAATCCAGAGATTGTGGGATTTTGAGGTAAATTAATCCAAGGGTACAGTACAAAGAGAAACTCACCATCTAAAACAACAAACATAATACACCAAATATTACTTATATTTATTACATCAAATAGAGTGCATCAAGATCAAACACAACTTCTTTTCTTTTCTTTTTTTTTGGGGGGGGGGGGGGGGGGGGGGGACCTTCTGACTACAGGAGGTCATAACTCCCAACTCTCTAGGCAAATTGAGACAAACTTGAAAGAAAAGGACACACAACAACAACTAGATTCAGCAACGCACAACACACACTAATTGTGCTTCTTCTTCCGCGCCAACAGCAAAATATATGCTGTTGTGCAGTAATGCTGACTTGAATGCTGCTACCATCTTCAAAAGAAAAGAGCCATTCTTTCACCCCTCATTCCCATCATCCATACGAAAATGCAGAAAGTGAAGCAAACGACATTCTGAAAATGACATCATCTTTTTTTTTTTTTTTTTTTTTTGGTGTGCGCGCTGGGGTTTTGTGAGGAAGCCGCACACATGAACAAACAAAAATTACCAAAACCAAAAGCAACCTCTGTCTGCAGATATCATCAGGAGGGAAAAAAGGAAAAAAAAAAGAAAAACTATAATTAGTTACTCATATTCGTTGATATGGAAAATGCATGATTGTTTCTGCAAGCTAATTAACAATATCGACGACAGAAGTTACCTCTTATCGCACCCGCTGATGCCCTTCATTATGATGACATGCAAAATAAATCACTATCAATGAGGATTTTCAGATTCTCATATCCATAGCTTTTCTGCTCTTTTTCAATTTCCCGTACCAAACTTACAACTGAGTAGTTATCAATGGAGAAGTTGTTGTCGTCACTGTGCCCCCAAAAGCGTACCTTAATCATTTCAAGAGTTGTTAGACGTTCTAAACAAGAAGGAAGCTTTGTCAACCTCAAATTCCCGTACAGGTTTAACTGCTGAAGGCACGGAAAATAATCATCTGCATCAGTGTCTGTCTCTGTCCAGTCCACCACGTCTACTTTAGACAAAGTCAATATTCTAAGTTTAGGGAATCCTCCTTCAATCATCTCCCATCTTTCTCCGCGAAATGAATCAAAGAGTAATTTGAGGACCACAAGATTGGGTAGTTGTTCAATCAATGAAATTTTACTCCAGGGCAGTTTCAGACCACCAAGAGACAATCTTTTGAGAGTTGAGGGGAAAGAAAGTTCAATATTACAATTTGTTGGAGGCATGAAGGCGGCCCACACATTTAGTGATTCTAGGCTTTCTAGTTGACTCAAGTTGCATATACCTGTAGCAGCTTCCCTTCCTCCTTCAATTTCATCTTCTGTAAGAAAAATTTTCACTCGGCGGACATTTGGAATCTTTCTCATCATGTTTTCTCCATCCTGACCTAAAGGAAGCCTTAGAATGGAGAGCGTGTCTAAATCTGGTAAAGTGGAGGAGCTTTCAAGGCCGTCGTCATTGGGCAAAAGAGGAGGAGGAACCGCCCAATGTCTTACATACAGATGCTTCAACTTCTTCATGTTCCAGATTGTATCAGGCAATGTAGCACCTGCACAATACATTCTCAGACAAAAAGTTTCCAAAGTTGAGAGCTTGGCTATAGATTGCGGAATGAACCGCATGGAGTTAGCTCTAAGGGCCAAGTACCTCAAATCCAAGAGTGATTCGACTCCACTTGGGAACTCCGTTTGCATCAGGACAATGTGCTCTAAATTCAAAACTGTAAGATGTTTGTAGATGCAAAAAAGGAATGAGATATCAACCAATGGAAATCCATCTGCTGCAGTATGATGAAAAAATAGCAGACTCTTTAAATGTGGACAAATAGCCCTGACTTTTTAAAATCTTCTCCAGACGAGCAAATGGACAACCGAGGTAGGTTGGGAGGCTCATTCAAAGTAGAAAGCTCATCATATCCTTGTAACGCCTGAAGAAAATTTTTTTCTTTGGCTTTGGCTTTACAGAACTCAAGTAACAAATCGTGGATTTGACAAGCTTTGACTCCACCATCAATGGACCTGCGTTCACTGACCATAACCAAATTTCTGCCAATTAGGTCCATCATATATTCTTCTGCAATGTTCTCTGGATTATTTCCATTATCTTTTTCCACAAATCCTTCTGCAATCCATAGCAACTTCAAATTCTTGGTGCCAATTTTCTGACCTTCTCGGAATGATGCCAAATAAAGGAGGCATGCCTTCAAATGATACGGTAAATGTTCATAACTGAGCTCTATTGACTTCCTACAAGGGTCTGCGCCAGACACCACCGTCGAGGTTAAACTCTTTGCAAAATCTTCCCAAGTCCAATTATCATGCTCTATACTTGCTAGAACTCCAGCTATGACAACAACTGTAAGAGGTAACCCTTTACAGAAGTTTGCTATTTCCATACCAGGTCCAAGTAGTGATTGGGGACAATCTTCTTCTCCAAACACTTTCTTCTGTAATAATTGCCAACTTTCTTCATGAGTGAGCAAGCGAAGATTGTGAGGTTCAACCTGTCCAGCCACATTAGAAAATCGACTTGTGAAGAGAATTTTACTTCCATTCCTGTCATTCTGAACTGCAATTTTCAAGTCATTCCATACCCCGATGTCCCAGACGTCATCAAAAACAACGAGATACCTATTTCCCTTTAACTTTTTATAGAGCATGTCAAGCAAGTCATCTTCATCTCGGGTTTGAAGCGTTTCATTGTATTTGCCACCATCACCCAAAAGCTGAATTAACAAATTTTTCTTGTTATCTGATTGAGAAACTGTACACCAAAGACGAATGTGGAAGTAGCGCTCAATTGACATCATCATATACTTTTTTGGCTAATGTTGTCTTGCCGATTCCAGGCATTCCTACAATTGGAACAATTTCCAACTGTTCTGATCCTTTTGTAAGTCGATCAATTACCTTTTCCGCTTCATCATCGAAACCAACCACAACTTCATGAATTTTCGGTATATTACCTATTAGCCAAAAAAAAAATTTATTAACAGGTATGAGAATATGTGAAAGAAGAAGACCTGTCTAGTTCTCTAATATGAGACCTATATAAATCCACTGTACAATTGTATTAACTCTATTTAGACTTTATCTGAACTCTCAACTCTTCCTAATTAACGCACTAAAATCATAAAACTCTCTATATATAAATCACCAAACTTGAATAATAGAAAATTTAATTGGAGTAGATAATATAATTCTAATAACAAATTACCAAATCATACTTATATCTTGTGTCTTAAGTAAATAATAAATTAAGAAAAAGAAAACTCAATTTGAATATAACTTCTAGCACCACAAAAAAAAAACATATAACTCTTTAAGAGTTTGGTTTGATTATGCTAACATTACCTTTTGATGCCAGAAGAGTGCTGGAACTCCTGCCAACTTTTCTCCTTGAGAAGCAATGGTTTGAAAGAAGACTTCTTGTCATGCTCGATCTGCTGGTCTGATCCTTAATACGCTGGATACCCTTGTTGGTATTAACGAAAAAATCAGAAAAACGAGAAGGACAAGTAATTTGTTGCACCTCAATCCCAAAAAGCACGCAGATTATAAACCCTGCATTAATGATCACATCTACAATGCTTCTTTTTAGCTCATCCAGTAGATTCTCCAGCGGCTCCCTTAGAATTCTCCTCAAGAATCTGAGTCCCTCGTACATAATTGGCATTTGATCTTTCAAACAATCCATAAATCTTGTACCGCTCCACAACAGGTGCCAAAGACGATTTATGAGAGAATCATTGAAGTCCCCCATTATATGCTTTGCCATCTCTGCACTATGTAAAAAAGCTGATGATTTTGAAGCTGTAAGTGCTTGGATCTGCATGTGTAAGAGTTTAGGAAAAGTAGGTTTAATTACCCCGAGCAGTGTACCAATCTTGGAGCACATTACAGGGACAAGCCATTCACAGTGTTTGTGCAACGAGCAATGGTAAGCAAAGGATGCTACATGTAAACCTGTAAATTGAAGGTGATGCAACAGATCTTCCAATATGCCACGCTCAATGCCTCTCAATTTGGCAAAGCGAATGAGATTTTTCCAGAAAGTTAGCTCGTCTTGGAGGGCCTCAATTTGTGCATGCAAAGCCATTTTATTATCATATACGGTAGTACTTGTCGGAAACAATAAATGGTGAAGAAAACCTATCTGCAACAATAAAGGGCGAAGGAGACCTGCAAGATTCTGTAGAACGCTGTCTACAAATTCCATAGTTTCGTCATCTGTCAACAAGCAATGACGACGGGATAAGCAGCTGTCGAACAAAGTATTGTATGTCCAGTGGATTCCTCCTACGAAAGAATCGATCTTTTCTAGAAAACCACAGACCACAGGTTCCCAGGCCGAGACATATTTATCTCTTGATCTATCCAGAAAATAGAGAATGTCGATGTCCCTAGTTGAGAGTATGTATTCACTTTGTGGTCGAAGGCAAAGAGAGTGAATGTCCTCCTTGTATTCCTCAAGAATTTCTTCAATGGTAGATAAGAAAGATCGAAGATTCACCCCATTAGATTCCAGATCCGAATACACATCGTTGTTGCTCCACTTTCTTGCACCCCAAAGAAATGTCCTGAGACATGGTAAGTTCATCTTGAGGGTCGTAATAGCTACACTTTTCTCTCTGTTGAGCATGTAAGAATAATCTTCTCTGAGGTTTTTCTCGAGCAACTCAAGATTACGCAAGATTGAACCAATGCTTTCCATTTCTCTGCAGGGATCTTCCACAGATTAACACTCAGATACAGTACTGCTGCGTAATAGAAGTATTGTATAATAGAAGTAAGTGAAGTACTTAATTATTTCCTTCCTAAATTGAATTGTTTTCGCAAAGGGTAGAGATAACAGAGGTAATCATTCAAAAAAAAAAAAAATGGAGGACAAAAAAGGAAAGAAAGATAATTTAGACAATGTTTGGAGTATTCTGAAATTGGCAATACTGAATCTCAAAGTCGATGGTTTCTTTTTAGAAACTGTAGAGAACTGTACTAGTAGTACTAAGATATGATCCAAAGATTCAAATCACCAAGATTGATTTGGCGAATCAGGACTCTGGCCAAAGCTAATTTTATACTCTCTTGTGATGTTGAGAAGCGCGGGGCACCTGGGCCTGGGGCCCCAACACTATACTTTTTAAACGCGGAATTATGGTCAAGCCGTGTTTAGGTTCCATTTACATGGAAAATAACGGGCTTTGGATTTTTTGTTACATAATTTGATGTTATATTTGTGTTACATCATCTAGGTGATTGACAAGTGTACCTGTCTTTAGAGATATGGTTAGTGGGTGTACACTTGTCAATCACTTAGGTAGTGTAACACAAATGTAAGACCAAAATGTGTAATAGAAAACCCCAAGCCACAATAATGCCCCTTATTTCATAAAGGGCGGCTCCTTAGGATCTCTATTTGAATGGTTATTTTTTAGGGTAATTTTTTTAAAAATATTACTGAAGCAATTTTAAAATTTTTTCTTGATAAATGTATTTATGAGATAAAATGTTAGTTGAAAGATGTGCTTGTAGTTAATTTTTTAAAAACCATGTTTTCAAAAAATAGAATCAAACAAACAGAAAGTTGCTTAAGGTATTCTAAGTGCCGGAGTGCCGCAAATGATTGCATCTTACTGCATGGGTCATGCTTATACAATGTAGTTTAATTTAAGATAAATTACTAATAACCTCATGTGGCATTGGCTTTGACCACATAATTTCCTATACTTTCAATATGATTACATAACCCTCTGTAGTTTAAGAAATGTGAAAAATGAACAAAATTAATGCTGCATTACACAATGTTCTCGAAAGATTTGAAATCTCATTCTATTGATACAGAATATTCCGTAACGTTGAATGGGTTATACATACCTACTGCGAAATATTCCGTCTAATTTTCACATTCTATAAAACTACGGGTGACTATGTGATCATATTGAAAAAATCAGGGGTTACTCAAAGCCAATACCACAAGGGGTTATAAGTAATTTACCCTTTAATTTATTGCGTTACACAAGTAGCAATGTACCACAAACAATTGTATCTCACCATAAAAATATTGTGCATTGTGTCTATAATTAAATAAGGTGACCTTGAATGGTAATATGTCACGTGACATCTCATTCCTTCCTTAAGACATGTCTAAACTTCCTATCAATGTAAGGTGTCGTTTGGTAAAATTGAAGTTTGAAGTCTGAAATCTAAAATCTAAAATTTAAGTACTGAAAATGTTAAATTGCTGAATTGATAAAGTTATACCTGTTTGATAATTAATTGAATTTATACACTGAATTCAATTATTTTACTTTATTAATATAATTATTTTATCTTAAAAAGTTAAAATAAATTATTAATAATATGCATGACAAAAGAAGATACTATTTGTTTGTCAGAGATAAATGACAAGTGCATTTGTGTATGAGAGAAAGTATATGTAAGTGCATTTGCGTGTGAGAATGTGTGTGTGTGCAAAAAAAATGTGTGTGAAAGAATATGTTTGTATATGTGTGTGCATCAGTGAGTGTGTGAGAATGTATGTGAAAGAATATGTTTGTGTATGTGTGTGCATCAGTGAGTGTGTGAGTGTGTGTGTGTGTGTAAAGAGAGATAATACTACATGTATCTAAAATTCAGTAAATTAAGTGAAAAATTTTCACTTAAAATTTTGTGTACAAATTAAATAAGTGCTTAATGTATTCAGTGATAAAAAAATTTTGTTATCAAACACGCTGAATTCAAAAAGATTTTAATGCATTAATTTTCAGACTTAATTAGTGTTATCAAACACCTTCTAAGTTTTATTTATCCATAAAAATCAAGTTACTTAAAAATTACAACAATTTTTTTTGTAAATTCATAACAAATTACTGAGAAATTACGCGAGTGAACCGGTCATACTCAACTTAACTCAACTAGAGTCGTGTTTCGCATGTTATGGGCCCATAAGCATGTAAAGATAGTACTAGTGTAGGCAAGATGTTGCCCACGTCTCAAATCTTAAAACACTGGTCTCAAAATTGCATAAATTTTTTCTCTAATCCAAACTGTTGCCAATCTGCTGATTGTCGGCAACTTCTACTTTTGATGGTGGAGATTTGAATTACTGCACCTTTTTTTTTTTTTTTTTTGGTCCTACCTTTTCAGCTAACGTTCATAACATACTTGGCTAACGTTTCAACAAGGGCTGCATTATTTTGGACTTGCTAGACGCGGTTTGGAAATCTATCGAAGAAGTTTGCTGATACTTCTTAACAACTCATTCACCGACCTGTGGCATTCGTAAATATGGATATCTCTTGTTTTTCTCTTAATCCTTTTGTAAACCACCGATATGGGGCGAAAACAGACGGGTGTTACATTTTTCATTGTTCGAACTTGCATGGAATTCTTGAGAAAGATTTTGGGTTAATCACTCCAATAGTCCTCAAACTATTTCTTGAGTGTCAATTTAGTCCCCAAACTTTTATTTGTGTCTATTTGGTCCCTCAACTTCTATGTTAGTGTTTAATTGGTCCCCAATACCAATAAATGGCAAAATTGCCCTTCTATTTATATCATATCATATCTTTGTTTTCTTATATTTTTTTATTTATTCCTTCAACTCTTCCCCTATCTTTATTCGTGTCAAAAAACTAAACCAAACATTACCTTCTTTATTCGCAAGTTTATATTGATTGATTTATCTGAAAAATTTAGAGTGTTTTTCATAGTTCTTGAGATGAAGAAGACTATTAAAAGAAATAAAATAAAAGAAAA